>OY856186.1:144617984-144720274 GCA_963693315.1 Diogma glabrata | reverse complement strand
ACTAATTTATAGTGTAGTTTTATAAAGTATTTATAAAGTACATATTTTTATTTGAATTAACAATTCAAAACAAACACTATTCAAAATATATAACATAAAATTCTAACAAAATTGAAACAATGAATACAATAATAAATTATAATTTGAAAAGATGTGCCTATCCTCCACATACATCTTCATTTATTTTTAAGGGTGACGAGTGTCATGACCCGTCATTATCCCGACTAGCATTAATTTATGGTCCATTATGGCTCAGATCTGGACCGGATACGGCTTTCCCTACTACCGATAGGGGATGTATCAGGCACACTGAACAGGTCCTGGTGAGTGATGTAACGCCTCAAACTATCCAATCCGGATCACAGGCAGCCCTACTAGAAGCGGACCAGGACCGGATCATTTAAAATAGGAAATTTTCTTTAACATACATTAGAAAAATTAGAAAATTTACTACTACATACGTTAGAAAAAAATGTTTATAAAAATATTCTAACTTAATGTATTTACCTATATGTATGCATACCGCAGAGAAGCGATAACTAAAGTATATGTGAAATTTCGCAAGTTATGTATATCTAAAATGGATAATACTCTAGTGAAGTTTAACCAAATGAAATTTATTAAAATGGAATAAGGCTCAGATCAGGACAAATAGGGCATGCCTTAAATGGAAAATCAGATATGATTCTGATCCGGCCCTGGCCTAAAATATATAATTAAAAGATATATTATCGAAATCAAATATTAAGCTATACTAGACATCAAAATCCCAATTCGACTATACTAGACATCAAAATCCCAATTTTAAGATTTTGACATTATTATCCCCCCATAATACCCGGGTTTTTTATTCGAGATTCAACTGGCTATAACTTTTGCTCCCAAAGGTACCCGCTCATTTTTTCTTTTGGAGCTTGTAGAGAGAGTACCAGGCTTCAATTGGACACTCATAAATTAGTGAGGACTTTTGCGGAAACTAAGATGTGACCTCTCAAAGGTCATGTGAGGTCAAATTTAAAGTTAACAAACTAGTAAAGTTTTATATCGTTTCTACCATACTTTTGGTCGCTGAATCCGAATCTGAAGTTATTTTTTACCTATCTATCATGGAAACCCGTAAAACCGAAAATTCGGATCGAAAAAAAAACCCGGGTAAATTTAAAAACTCATTTTTCTGCATAAAATGACTATACGAAACCAAAGGAATCATAAAAAAAAAACACTTTGCACCTTAACTCCGAAAATTCGGTTTTTTCGGTTTTTCGGGGAAATGGCTGACCTGGGGAAAAACCGATGGCAGATTCGGATTCAGCGTTAAAAAATACATAAGAATCACTCATAAAATGAATTTTTGCCGAACTGAAATTGATCTGTACCACTGTGCCTGGTCCGGCATTTACTAATAGGGATGAGATAGGTTTTCGAAATCCAGGCCGGATCAGGACAAATACGGCACGCCCTAGTAGTGAAATCAAGTATGATTCCTGATAGGGGCCGGATGCAAATGCCCTATTAGGATTTACCTTATTACACCCTGATCCGGCTCGGATCATAATAGGGCATACCTGAACAAATAGGGGTAGGGATAGTCTCGAGCAAGTCGGGATAGTCTCGAGCAAATGCTTAAAATTATCTTGACTTAAATTCAGTTCATCACAATTCAATATTCAAATTTTCAAATAATTAAATAAAAGTCAAATTACATCGGTTTGATATTTTTGCAAATTTAATTTAATTTCAAAACATATTAAAATTAATGTTAATATTTGGTAATTGCTCAACAATTATGCGAACGTTCTTTAAGTAGATTTTTATTTTTATAAGTTAAGTGATTTTAAACAAAAATATTGTGGGTATTGTTTGTAAAATTGTGATTTATGAATGTTTCTGCAATTAACCGTTGGAGCTGCAGAATAAATATTTTAGTAATAAAGTATTGTTGTACATATTACTAATTTGCTGTTGTTTGTCATCCTAGAAAAGCTGTGATTAACTTAATTTAATTAAGTTAGGAACTTCACAAAAAGAAGAAGAAAGTAAATTTTCCAACTGGTTTTATTAAGTAAACTTTAAGTTTCAACTCAAGAAAGCAGCTAGAATGAAAAGGATTATCAAACACCGATAACTGAGTGAGATATCACTAGTGGGATATCGCAGTGAGATATCACTAGCCAAGGTGATATCTTAGGGGTGCTGGCGGATGAACTGTATTCAGTCAACGGTAGCACTCTCAATCTTAGCTAATGAATATTCCTTGATGCTGGAACGCTGTAGCTTGCTCGAAGAAACGAGCTTTCATGTAACTATATATCTGAGCTTTAATCATTGAAAAATATACTGCGTCCCATAATCAAGGATTATGCCATTAGCTGGACTATTGGCAAACCAATTTTAGTTTTGTTCCTGCAAATTTTTAAAACAAATTTGCTTTTTATCTCTTATTTTATTTTTATTTTCCCTATCCTATCACGAAGTATTGGCCTATGTCATATTTTATATGTGATAGGATTTATAGTTTAGTTGTCCATTATTTAACAAAAAATATTAAAAAAACAAAAAAAACAGATTTGCGTCCATTAACATCCTTAGAACGCATGTTGTTGTGGGACCTTGGTCTTAAAAGGTTTTTATGTGTTGTTGTGACACATATTGTAATGCCTACTACACATCACATTTTATTAAAAAAAAAAAAAAAAAAAAAAAACTAAAGTACATTGATGGATAAATATCACGTCGTCATGTGACAAATCATTGGAAGTATGCTTCTTAAGAAAGACGAGATTAAAGGACTAACCAACAAAAGCGATGTTAATCGGCTTGCCAATCAGCAAATGGTCAGTATTGTTGAATGAGGCAGGTTAAAAAGATATTGTCAGCAAAAATCAACAACAGTGCAGCGTAGGGGAAATACAAAACCATTATCAACATAAGTGAATCAGAGATAAACGATCTTAAAGATGGAAAGCTGAAAAAGAAATTTTGCGTTCTTTGTCAGTTTTTAAATCCTTCGTATCACAACTGTCGACAACTAAAAGATAAATTCTAGGTTTGATAACTCAATATTTTTACTCAAAATTTTAAGTAACTTTTTAGTCGTCACAATTGGTTTGAGTCGTCACAATTGATTGATAAATATTTTTATGGTTAAAACATGTTAGCTATATTGATTTTATTTAATTAGTCACGTTACCGATCATGCAGGCGGTAAGTAATTACTTAAGTCGGACATTCACATACAACAGAAACAGAAACCGAATTTCATACAAATTTGACAGATAAAAATTCGGTTTCTGTAAAATTTGTATGGAATTCTGTTTCTGTTGTATGTGGTTTCAAGCCTTTACCGGTAAGAGAAAAACAATTTTTATTTAAATAATTATGTAGGTCAATATAGTGAATATTCAACTTTAAATAATATTCTTTTAAAAATATTGCAATTAAAAGATTTAGAAGCAATTTATTTTGAAAAAATATTCGATAAAAGTTTGTTTTGCAACAAAAAAACCTATAGAATTAGAGCAGAGCTTACTATTTTGAAATGAAATTTCAAGAAATTGCATTTAAAACATAAAAATTTAAAAATAAATTCTATTATTCAAATAATTTTAATAGAATTTTTTTTTATTGATCGTGCAAAAAATGTAATAAGCATTTTGGGCATTAAGAGTATGTATTACCGATTTCGTATATATTAGAGATATCTCGACCTCGTCTCGATCTCAAAACATATATCCTCAATCGGTAAAATACTCTTACTGCCCTTAATACTTAAATAACTATTACATATGTAAATTCGTTCATTGATTGCCTGACGATTTGACCGGTTAAAATATCAAAAATAAACTTTGGAAGACAAAAATAGCGAAATTTTTAATGGTAGCAAAAATTAGTTGGAAAAATAATTCAATCATGCGTGGGGTTTTTATAACTTTATTATTTTAATAGTATTTGGATATAGTACATACAATTATTCTGCTGAAAATAATTTTTTTTGTCGAATTATATTATCAACCAAAATAACAAATGTTGTTAAATTTTATTGTATTTATATAAATCAAGCAATTTGAGTTTATGCCTGTAGTAATAATAAAACATTTGATTGATCTAATTTTAAACTTTATCACTATACACTATAAATATTTTTATCGTTTGTTTTATTAGAATAATCAATTTCTAATTAAGGAAATCTATTGGCCAAATTTTGAAATTTATTATTGGAGTCGAACACCATGGTTTACAGAGGTTGTAAAAAGAAATCTTGATGTAATAATTGCAACATTATTTTAAAATGTGTTAGGATATAGTACTTTTGTTTTAAGGAAACGTAAAATAAATAAATTTTGGAAACATGCCACAGGACACTGACAATAATATGTAGATATTTTTGTATGTTCTTTTGAAGTAACGATTTTTTAAAAACTGTTTTAAGATGTAGGTATACTACTGCATGGTGTTATGCTTATTCTGCAGCTATTTGAATGTTACATTATGAAATCCACGCGAGTGAAAAATCCAAATACTCCAATCCCAGTCCCTGCTATTAACATATGAATTAACGTGAGATATCATATAACATATGAATTAACGTGAGATACCACTGGTATTAAGAGAAAAATGCCAAGGCGATATCTTAGTGTTGCTCCCGGAGATTTTAGTTAGTCAACGGTAACACTCCCAATCTAGTAATGTTGTACTCTGTGAAGATGAAACTCGGAAAAAATGGGTTTCCAATTTCCATATAACTTTATATGTTGTGTTTAATCATTGACTAACAAAGTGCTACATTACTAGATTTTTGACAATCATTTTTTGTTGTGTTTCCACAATTTTCTAAAAATTAGCTTTTAATTTGTTATTTCTTTCTTTTATTTCATACATCTTCTCGTGAAACATATGCCTCGATCACATTTATTATTATGATTAGTTTAATTGTTGATATCCAAAATTGAGATCTGGGTTTTAAACGATAGCAAGAAACGAATAAAAAATAATTATATAAGTACATATGTGTGTTTTTGTGATACAAATTGTAAATTCTATAACACAACTTTTTTTATTAAACGGTTTTGCCTACCACTAATATGGTTCGCATCAGGCACCCTGAACATATCCTGATCAGGAATGTAACGGCTCATATTATCCAGGAAGGATCAGGCAGCCCTACTAGAACCGGAACAGTTCAAATGGGGCATTTATTCCTACTCCTATACATACTCCTTACAAAATTCCTTTTTTGGTAAATACCTTATTTTCAAAATGTCAAATAGATTCGCCTATACAAGTATTCTAACCTGTTTGTAGACATAACGCAGTCCCTATTATATCATACTCTTTAAACCAAGAAGCGATATCTAAAGTTAATTTGAAATTTTGCAAACTACCTATGTATATATCTTAAATTTATATAACTAGTGAATTTTAACCACATGATTGTTATTTAAATTAAATATAGGCCAATAGAATAACGGAAAAAGATATGGCTTACGTGTTGTTGGTCGTAACAGGTCAGAAATTTTTTTAATCTCTGGGGTAGGGTACTCACATAATGGACATGCCGAGTCCACTCGCCCGGCACCTGGGGACTGGAGTTATGCAACTAAGTGTGCAGGAAATTTTTTTTTGCTTCCTTGTAAGCGATATAACTCGTAAATGGTGCACTTTAGGATACTGGTGCCTTAGAACTTTTTTGTTACTTAAATGTTTTTCTATAACTTAAAATAAAAGAAAAAACAAAAATAATTTGTTTTGTAGCAAATTTATGCGAAAAAATGCGAAAAAATGTCTAAAAAACGATATTTTTCAATTGAATTTAGTTGTTTGCAAATAATTGTTTATAACACAATTGACCCCTTTATCTTGTAGCAGAAACCTCAACAAAAAAAGTAAGCTTCAGAACGTTTCATTCGGCCTGATAGTTTTTGCACAATTCAATTTTGCACTTAATGCCCCTAAAAAAGTTGTTAACTTTGGGCAAGCCGCAAGGTCTGATTTTTCATCCGATCGCAATCTGCTTGACGGGAATTGAAAGGGTGTAGTGTCAGCTTTAAATAGCATCTATGTTGCCTATACCCATATTCAATATTTACAACAACTACAGTGGTTTGAAAAACCCGCGAAAATTCCTTAGTTGCAAAATTAAATTTCTCAACGAATTTTCCACTTAACGAGATGCGGTTTTAAAATTTGCAAATCCCTTAGAAAACCGAAGATTTAAAAAGAAACCTCTCTAACATGATTTGGACCGAGTTATGGTCCAGTTTGTTTTTGAAACCACGATTGTGACATTGATTTTGTATGCCATATATCGACAGGAACCGAGAATTTCAGTCCAAAATGATACTGCTGTGCTCACAAGTTGCTGGGTCTGTGCCTACCCAACACGCGATTGGTTACTCTGACTCCTGCTTGTAACGTACTCTATGAAAAAATAAAACGTCCCGTATAGTATACGTAAAACGTACGTAGCGACACGATGTATAATTGAGTATTATTTTAATGAAAAATAAATTTAATGAAAAAGTAATGAACTACTTATGTGTAATCATGTCCCAAATCATGTTAGAGAGGTCTATTTTCTAAAATCTAAGGTTTTCTAAGCATTTTGCAAATTTTAAAAACGCATCTCGTTAAGTTGAAAATCCGTTGAGAAATTTAATTTTGCAACTAAGGAATTTTCGCGGTTTTTTGAACCACTGTAATTGTTGTTAATATTGAATATGGGTATGTGCAACACAGATGCTATTTAAAGCCGACACTACACCCTTTCAATTCCCGTCAAGCAGATTGCGATCGGATGAAAAATCAGACCTGGCGGCCTGCCCAAAGTTAACAACTTTTTTAGGGGCATTAAGTGCAAAATGGAATTGTGCAAAAACTATCAGGCCGAATGAAACGTTCTGAAGCTTACTTTTTTTGTTGAGGTTTTTGCTACAAGATAAAGGGGTCAATTGTGTTATAAACAATTATTTGCAAATAACTAAATTCAATTGAAAAACATCAATTTTTAGGCATTTTTTCGCCATTTTTCGCCAAAATTTGCTACAAAACAAATTATTTTTGTTTTTTCTTTTATTTTAAGCTATAGAAAAACATTTAAGGAGCAAAAAAGTTCTAAGGCACCAGTATCCTAAAGTGCACCGTTTACGAGTTATATCGCTTACAAGGAAGCAAAGAAAAATTTCCAGCACACTTTGTTGTATAACTCCAGTCCCCAGGTGCCGGGTGAGTGGACTCGGCATGTACATTATGTGAGTACCCTACCCCAGAGATTAAAAAAATGTCTGACCTGTTACCGACAACAATACGTACAATCCGTAATTCTATTGGCCTAATAGGACTATTATAGAATTGGAAAATCATAATTGATTTGTGATGGGAGTCGGAAGACAATACCCTATCAGGGCTTGCCCTAGTTCATTCTGATACGGTCCTGAACCAGCATTCACTGTTAGGGATGAGATAGGTTTTCGCAGTACGAGCCGGATCAGGACAAATAGGACGTGCCCTATTAGTGAAATCAGGTATCATTTCTCATAGACCTGGATGCAAATACACTATTAGGACTTAATTTGTTACACCCTGATTCGGCCCGAATCGTAATAGGGAATATCTGAACAAAATGCTAGTGGGGGTGAGACATAGGCATTCGACTAACGTTCTTTTCCTGTAAGTCCCGTATTATTGACAAAAAGGATAAGATAATGTAGATGAAAGATAATTTCAGAATGAATCGTGATGGTTTCAGTAGGCAGAATTATATATGTAAAAGGGATATGTCCCGAAAATGTGGTTGGTCCAAAGTGACTGCATGTTATATTCAATGATAATTGCAAAAGTATAAAGGAGTTTGAGTAATTTTCGATATCTACTGCACTTTTTCCACAAAGTGATTCATAAACAGACATCATTTTTCGAAATCAAAACGTTTGAAATCAAAAAGATTACAAATTGGTATCAGCATTTTTTCGAGCATTTGTGATCAATTTCTTGTTTGTGCTAAAATTAAGTTTTACATTCAAATAAGATGCACTCATACAGCAAAACAACAAAAACGGTTTTAACACTTCGTCGCTAAGAAATCCTGACAAAAATCTACCACAAATACTCCTGAGCATGGCTACAACGATGGAATAGAATACTAGGTCTACAGAAAAGATTGGCATTCAAGCAACTCAAACGGTTTCAAAACTATGTGGACGATTTAAAAATGGGTCACGAATTAAAAAATTGCTCAGTTTTTTTGACGTGCTCTTTGTCATCACCATTAAATAATCGTTCCAGAATCCAGACTAAATCATTGAAAAGTGAGACTCCTACGAATGATTTAATTTTTTTATTTGTTCGTCACACATGCTAATTGAAATACCGTATCGGGAAATCAGTCTTTCATCTGGAAACAATCAATAGCTGTGTTTTGGTGGAACTGAGACCAAATTTTTGTCACCCTTAATCGGCGGTGACTTTTTCTAGGTTTTCGTATACATTTATGGAGGCGTCTCTTCGGCCGGCATTTATTCGTTCATGCATTTTACCCATAGAAGATAGGGGACGAATGACTTGTGCAGTGTACTATCATATGGACTATCAGTTCGTTGATATGAATTAAAAATATAGTGGGCGATAAAACTGAAGTTCGGGGTACAGTAGCGTTAATTAATTTAGAGTTAGAAGAAAATTCATCCATAGAAACCGAAATGTGTTCGTTAGACAGAAAATTTTGAGTCAGCTTCACTACTGCAAAATGAAAACCGTACGCTATTAACGCAACTATCAAATGCTTTTAAAATGTCTAAGGCGATAATGTACGTTTCACCACCTTTCTCATATGTATACTGTTCCAAAGACGGACTAAACATAGTTCAATAGTTCGGTTGCTGATCTTTTATTTCTAAAACCGTATTGGCTGTCAGAAATTAAATTGTTGTCTACCTTTTTTTGGGACAGGCTGGATATTTGCCAAATATACTTATAGATAGCACGAAATTTTAGTTAAAGTGGGTGAAAGTTCTTTTGAAATTGTTTTTAGAATAACAGGAGGAATGTTGTCTAAACCGGAAACTTTGTTGGTATTTAGTTTAACCCCCTTAAAATTTTTGCGATCATTATGGGTTTGAAATGAAGTTCTTTTATATTAACGCCTGAAGAGTGGATTTGGGGTATTTCTTTATGAGTTTCCAAAATAGTCGAATTTAAAGCAAAGCGTCCCGCGAACAATGTAGCTTTCCTTGCAGAATCAGTAACGATTAGGTCAAAATAAATTAACGGCACTAAAAAAATAAAGTCAGAAAATTTTGTCGCTTTCGCTCTGTCAATTTCTGCTTTTTCGCTCTGATTTGATATTCGGTTGGTTTCTTTTAGATATTGGGATCGATTAACAGGATTTTTGTTATGAATTCAAATATTAAATAATCTACGTTTGTTTCGAAGAGGCAATTTGGCCTCCTTCGAAAACAAATTTTTTTGTTGGGGTATAATTATTGTGAAGGAAAAGAATTTATTAATACCGAATTGAATGGTTTTTGAATTGAATAATACCGAATTGAATAGTTTTCAATGGTTTTGAGCAGAAAAATTTACATCATCAGTATAAAAACAATGACAATCGAAAGGGAAACATTGGAAAAAACTTCGGAGACCATTGGTGTCCATTTTTCTGCAGTGAAACATTTTACGGGATTTAAAAATTCTAGTTTGGAGTAAAACAGTTTTGATAACTAATGTGATTAGATGGTTGCCAGAATTTTCAATATTACCCTTTCGACACCGACACTCGTATAAATATCTAAATATTTTTGCTCGCCTTCCATTGATGTTGTCGTCGGTCGTCTTAGAAAATTCTAACCACGATTTGTTGTGGATGCTCTAATTTCGTCCACAATATTGGTTAACATATTAAAAAAAATGGGATGGGAATGCTGGTTTGGGAACCGATTTAAAGCTATTGTGAAAGCTGTGTTGTAGCCATCACCATGTAGTTTAAAATGTATATGCAACATTCTCATATATATGCAACACTCTCATAAATGTATGCACATACACCTTGATGAAGTGTAAAAGCTGATTCAAGCCTTTATTTGGGATTTAGTGTTACGCTAAAGGGATAGATTTCAGAAACTTTTATTTCTGTAAGAAAAAGAATGTGCGGTTTGTTATGCTCGAGATGATGTTGTACGGCGTTACGGTTGGGATTCAATCCACAAATATTTTGAATTTACATGTTAAATTTTTTGTGAAATAGGCATTGGTTAATAGTCATAATTTAACCAAAACAATTTTTTTTATAAATGGGTAAATAAGCAACAAATTCTATCATATAATAAAATATGACAGATGATAGGATATAAGAAATAGTAATAAAACAAGCTACAAAATTTTTAAAAAACTTAAAAAATTACTGAAATATTTTTTCATTTTGTTCCCCCATACAGATCGCTGACAGACCTTCGTATATACATGTTAGAAGTCTATATTTTTTTTTTTTTTTTTTTTTTTTAATAAAATGTGTTGTGTAATAGGGTTTAGAATATGTGTCACAACAACACATAAATACCTTTTAAGACCTAGGTCTAGACCTGGGTCCCACAACAACTGGCGTTCTGAGGTGTAGATTAACGCTTTTTTTAAACATCTGTGGGTTGAAGCCACCTGAGACTAAGTGTTCCGGCAAACTATTCCATTTGTACGCAGTTCGGACAAAGAAGTCTCTCTGCGATCTGCCAGTATGACAGCGCGGGATCTTTACCGTTTCACTGGTTGCGGCAGCCGATTGCCGAGTGGAACGGGGGTAAGAATAAGTTTGAGGCATGATGCCGCTGATTTCATCTGAGCACTGCTGATGACGATATTTGTAAAAAACAACGAGGTCAGCAACAGTGCGACGATGTTGTAGGGAATCAAGTTGTGATGTCAAAGTTCGATCACCTACAATTCGTATAGCTCGCTTTTGAACAGAGTCCAAGAGGGCCAAGATGGAAACAGTGGCAGCACCCCAAACTTGACAGCAGTACTCCATACAGGGACGAATATAGGACTTATAAACATGGAGCAATTGGTATGGAGTGAAAAATTTTTTGCATCTATTTAGGAGGCCGAGTTTTTTAGACGCGCTTTTTGCCATCGCCATTACATGATCGTTCCAGAGTAGGTCATTTGAAACTGTGACACCCAATAAACGAATGTTTTTACATTCACCTATTGGTTCATCACACATACTAAATAAAATATCTTTGGATATGCAACTAAAGGGCACCACAGTGCACAGGTGCAGAGGTTAGTATGCTCACCTAGTTTAAACCCACTAGATCCATCGTTCGTGGGGTACTGAAGAAGTGAAAAGGTATTGGATTGGTGATGCTTGTAAGGTACCATCGGCCCGCGACACGGACGATTAAACCAAAGTTCACGCTCCCGGTAGGCATACCGGGTAGGAGCTGCCAATGTTAAACAACGGACCGATCTCGGGCCAGTATTGGCGAGCCAAGCTTTGGCTAGTTAGCTTTGGGCCAGGTCTGGGCCAATTGTAAAAGCCTAGACTGAACCAAGGTTCAGTTTATTATATTATGCGTTATTAACCAGTTTAATGCATTGTAAACATATGCAGGACATATTACGTTTATCTTTATTTTCATATATGTTACTCTTTCCACAACCTCTTTCCACACATTTAAAGGACGTCTGTAAAAAAAATTGGTTTGGTAGACCTGGCATAAGTCTTATTGGCTAGACTTGGCTCAAGCCTGGCTTGCCAGACTTGGCCCCAGGTCATCAGTCCAAGCTTGGCGCGGTCTTGGTCCAGGCTTGACCCTTAGTTTTTTCTTACCCGGGATGACAACGGCATGACAATGTGTAGATGTGAATGAAAAGAAACTGATAAGTTTTTGAGCTGACGGTACTGCTTGTTGATTTTGATGAAATATCAGTTACAAGGCTTTGTGAAGCAAGTCTCACATTAGTTCTGCATTCCAACTTTTTGTTTGCTACTTTCGGTAAAATTATTTAAGTTGAACTTTTATTGTAACATCTGTTTTATGGTTGTGACTACAAGAAATCTAAAGCATAACAGTTTGATGTTTGTATGGATGATTTTAAGCTTACTATTTTCCCGCAAGTAGTTAAGTTAAGCAAGGATACCGATTATTACGCAATATAGAATCCATAAAGAAAAGAGTATTGATTAACCCATTGATTTACAAAAACTTATAAATCATACTGTAAACCATTGTAAGGTTAATATCCAATGATTACAATTTAATGTCTGATTAACAAGTGATTTATTTATTTATATCTATCACTGTTTTCCATTGTTGTTTTTATTCAAATAAATTACTTGTTAAAAATTTACTTACTTAATCTTACACTTAAGAAATGTTTTCTTCTTTGCTTTTCATTTCTTATCATTTTTCATGTATGGTGTTTGCATAAAAATTATTTTTTTCGGTTTTAGCTTTCTCATTCTTTTTATATATCATGCTGAACGTAAGAAAATATAATAGAACAAAACAGCTAAATTGTTGGTTTAAAAAAATCAAGAAAATATATGTTTTTTTAATTCTTAAGAACATCTTTAGCTTTCTTATATAATTTGTTTTACTTTTGTGTCTAAATATAATATGAATAGATTAGTAGTAGTTGGATTTTAAACGATATTTTGATTTGTGTCAAACTCAAACATAAAAACCATAGAAAACAATGAATTATCCGATGCAATGGTTGTTGTTTCAGTAAATTCAGTTATTTCAGTCAGAACTCAACTCAGCGAACTCGCAAACACAAAAAAATTGGTGACATGTAAACTCTTTGAATACGAAGAACCAGCTGACTGACCGCTTGTTCTGTTAAACAAAAGCCCAACGGCAAAGTATACATTTAAGTGGTCAAAACAATTCATCGTATGACATTTTTATCCACAAGAACGAAAACTGTGAATAAGAATAAAAAAACAAAGGTGGCAAAACATATCACGGTCGATCAAAGAAAGACAAAACTGTCGACTCATTTCAAAAAAAGAAAATGGGATAACACTGATAAAATTGGGCTACATTAATAGGAGTGGGAATCAATTGATCAGCCATTTGGCTATTCAACACCTAATTAGTAAATCCTAGTGACATTTTATATGTGTGCATTAATGCCGTGTGCATTCAATTGAAATAATTGTCTACTTTGAAGTTTGAAATGTTGGTGCTTTAGTATAAAAATTAAAAAGGCTTGCTTGACAAAAATGAAATGGGGACGTTACGTTAAATTTACTATGTATAGTGGTGATTTGATAAATTCACAAAGTCTAGTTTAGTTAGTGTTCGTGATTTGTGAATATACTCTTTATAAACAATCATAATTATTTAAGGTTTAATATCCCGACAAACATTATGTGCATGGTGCACGATTCTACGCACATTTCGTGGATTTTTTTATTTTAATAATTTTCAAGGTTTTTGTAAATATTCTAGTTAACTTTAATTCACGTTTAAAAGTATTTGAGTGCTAACGTCATACCTATTTGTTTGATTTTAACATTTATAAATCATGTACACATTTATACAAAATGTGCATAGAACTTTCAGGCATAAATACGTTAAGATTTGATGTATGACTTTTAAGACTAGGATCTTTTAATACGTTATGAATTTTTCCTAGACTAATATTTTTGGAAGCTTCATTTTTTTTTTTTTTTTTTTTTAATAAAATGTGTTGTGTAATAGGGTTTAGAATATGTGTCACAACAAACTATTCCATTTGTACGCAGTTCGGACAAAGAAGTCTCTCTGCGATCTGCCAGTATGACAGCGCGGGATCTTTACCGTTTCACTGGTTGCGGCAGCCGATTGCCGAGTGGAACGGGGGTAAGAATAAGTTTGAGGCATGATGCCGCTGATTTCATCTGAGCACTGCTGATGACGATATTTGTAAAAAACAACGAGGTCAGCAACAGTGCGACGATGTTGTAGGGAATCAAGTTTTGATGTCAAAGTTCGATCACCTACAATTCGTATAGCTCGCTTTTGAACAGAGTCCAAGAGGGCCAAGATGGAAACAGAGGCAGCACCCCAAACTTGACAGCCGTACTCCATACAGGGACGAATATAGGACTTATAAACATGCAGCAATTGGTATGGAGTGAAAAATTTTTTGCATCTATTTAGGAGGCCGAGTTTTTTAGACGCGCTTTTTGCCATCGCCATTACATGATCGTTCCAGAGTAGGTCATTTGAAACTGTGACACCCAATAAACGAATGTTTTTACATTCACCTATTGGTTCATCACACATACTAAATAAAATATCTTTCGGGAACTCGGTCTTTAATCTGGAAACAATCAACAGCTGTGTTTTGGTGGAGTTGAAATTGACAAGGTTTTGGTCACCCCAGTCGGCGACTTTATTTAGGTATTTGTTCACGTTTATGGCAGCGTCTCTCCGGGCAGGATTAATTCGTTCGTGCATTTTACCTTTTGAAGGAAGGGGCTCGAACGACTTGTGCAGAGTACTATCATCTGCAAAACTATTTATTGGGTTGCTGGTGATTTTCAACAATTCGTTGATATAAATCAAAAATAGGGTTGGGGACAATGCTGAGCCTTGGGGTACACCAGCGTTAATTAGTTTAGACTCAGAAGAATATCCGTCTAAGGTTACCGAAATGTATCGGTCGGATAGAAAATTTTGAATCAGCTTCACAACATTGGGATGAAAACCGTACGCTTGTTGATTAAGTTGGCATGCCAGACTCGATCGAATGCCTTGGAGATGTCTAAAGCGATAACGTATGTTTCACCACCTTTATCAAGTATGCTGTTCCATCAAGTATGCTGTTCCTATCAAGTATGCCATTGCCATACGGCAAACGAAGATTTTGGTCGTTTTTTTAAGTTGTAAAATGAAAATATATAATGCTTGTGATTGCATTTGTAGATGAAGCTGTAATGGGCAAGATATTCCCTGTGAGTTGTGCTTCCATTTCCGTCCTCTTTAACTATAGTAATATACTATATAGATCTTTGAAATACTTCTAAAATTTGACCTTTCCGGAAGCAACGTATCAACTTATTTTTTTCTAATTTTCATTCATAATTTTTTACATAATTGTGAAAATTAAAATAGAATAAATTGCAGAATAGATCATTTAACAGTTAAAGAAAATTTATGCTGACCGGGTATTTTTTTTTCATTTTAGCTCGTGCCCAAAATGTAGTAAAGCATTAGTTAGTTAGTCCTGGAATATTGAATTAGTGAGGCTAGTGAGTTTTTTTGGGAAGTGGAGTTAGAGTTTGGCAAGTGGTAACGAGAAGTTCGTTTTATTTTTGGAATTGGTAAAACAGTTGAGTTGGGAGGTTGAGTGGATTTTTAAAATGAAATTCAAATTGATGAGTAAACCAATTTTTTGAGTGTGGCAAAATTTTTTACTTAATTAGTTTTTTTTTGGAATCCTTTTTTAAAGTATCTGTGTTTGAAATAATATAATAACTTTCAATACCATATAGTTTATATTTTTTCAATGGTGAAAGTGGATAAAAAGAATGAAGAACAAAAGATCCCGACTGGAAATTAGTTCAGGGAACCCGGATAAGATCAGATCCGGATCAGATTTTCCGTAATACGGCCATCTGATCATTTCCTGATCAGCGTACAGTACCGTTTCCCTTGATCCGGCCATCTGATCAGTTCCTGATCAGCGTACAGTACCGTTTCCCTTGATCCGGCTATCTGATCAGTTACTGATCAGCGTGCAGTACTTTATCCGTTGATCCGGCTATCTGATCAGTTACTGATCAGCGTGCAGTACTTTATCCGTTGCTCCAGTCATACGATCAGTTTCTGATCGAAAAAACTCATCTTATCCGTTGTCCTGAACTGGATAATAATACAAAATTTAGTTTTTGACCTGATCCATTCTGTATATAATATTGCTCATTAAACAATAAATTCGTTATTAATGGTATAACTGAATTATTATTTTGATTATATTATCGACGTCATAATAGTACATTTACTTAACTTAAAATTTTTTTGTGCTAAAAATTTTCTCTTTCTTCACGAATTTTTAATAACTTTCTTAAAAGTTAATTATAATATACTTAACTGTAATAATTAACTGTAGACTGAATCTATTTAATTGTTTAATATTTTGTACTTATAAGTACAAATTTATTGTAGAATCGAAAACAGCATTGTCAAACTTACAGTTGTGAGGGATCTTGCTTATTAACCTTAAAGCATATAATTTAAATTTTTATCTTGCATCTCCTCTTTACTCTCGAATTTCCAGATGTTTTTTGTTAGCAGTAATTGGTGAAATATTTATTATGTTGCTCAAAAATTATTCTATTTGAAATATGACAAGTGATCTAAAGCAGGTATGGGTGAAGTTAGTTTTCGAATCCAAACTTGGATCCATACCTGCATAAGAGCCTATGTGACAAAGAGTTTTATGATACCATTGGAAAAATCATCAATAATGCCAAAACTTGGACTAAATAAAATAAAAATAAGAAATAATTAACAAACTTACTGTTTAAATATATAAGCATTTGAAGTGTACTTGAAATTATGAATAAAATTAAGGAAAAATGGTAATATTTTTTTATTTATTCAATGTCAAATTAATATTTAAGAACAAAATTAATTCTAAACCTTTGAACGGATCTGGTATGGATCTGTTGACCAGACCGGACATGAAACTGTTGAATGGATCCGGCATGGATCTTTAAGATGGATCCGGAATAGATCTTTGAAATGGATCCGGAATGGATCTTTGAAATGGATCCGGAATGGATCTTTGAAATTGATCCGGCATGGATCAGTTAAACGGATCATATATGGCGTGACGATTTTTAATCATGTCCGGATCAGGAGGCCTGATTCATCCCTGATCAGTCTTCAGGCAATCCTGATCCGGATCGGACCCTATACTGATCTAATTTCTAGTCGGGATATTCATTATGCCTATTCTTCATTATATGAATTATTATACAGTTAAACACTGGTTATAGAATAAGAAGCCGAACATCAATTTGAATTGATGAACTGTTATAGTTTGTTTAATGGATTGAAAACAAAATCAAATTAACGAAAGAAAATTGGTTTTATTGTGGAATTCGAAGTAGCCTCCAAAGTGGACGATACTCCAAAGCAGAAGATGCCAACAAACTTAGACGGGGAGAAGGAAAGATATGGTGAGTGTTACACATATTATATGGTGAGTGTTACACATATTAAGGTAGACTTTAAGTTGTTTAGTATAACATGTTGAGAATTTTAATATTATTTTTGTTTATTTTAAGTAATTTTCAATGTTAACTACAATGTGTTAGTTAGTTTAAATATGGAGAGTTGTGGCATGACGGTTCCCCCTTCTGGAGAACCTATGTGGCAAATAAGGCACGCATTTCGATCTTGTTTATTTTAAATTTTCTTGTACTGGGGTTGATCAATAAAACCCTTCGCTCTAGTGAGCAAGCGGCAGGGCGTATTTAGCGTGCACGACCAACTGGTAGACCTTCACGGACCACCAGACAAACCTCACACTACAAAGCGTCCATTTTTCGGCATTAACGATACAATTTAATGGAAATAAAAATCAGGATTCAAAAAATTTAAATATTTTTCTTAAATTATATTAATTTTCCGCAATTTTCTTAACATTAAAAAAAAATTAAATTTAAATATCAACCGACAAGAAAAATGACAAACCACAAATACTAAATAAATATAATAATTTTTTACATCACTAAACTTAATTATTCAAAGTGCTCGTTTGTTTTTTGTGTATGCTTCGATTACCTTCAGAAAAAAGTTTCTTACGAACATAATTTTAGATGTAAATTAAATAAAATTCATCAATTTATTATTACGAAAGTCATATCTAATAAAAAGATAAATTAAACCAGTCAGTTTAGAAAATAATTTTCGCTCTCCATTTTTTTAATTCTTTGTTTATTATTCTGAATTCTTATCATTAAATAAATTGCGTTTCGCAGCGTTTTTTATTATTCGTGAAGCATGCGGCTAATATTTGTGTGCACATATGTGCTAAGGCATTTTACGATATGTGCACGGTATGATGCACATCATGTGTGTGACATGTATTATGCAAAATTTTGTGAACGGGGATTTTGTAACACAAATGCACAATTAATGTGAATTTCACGTACTTTTTTCAAAATTGTTTTTTAACATGCCAATAAGGTGTTTGATAAAAACAAATCTATTTCTTGAAAAAATTTAGGATAGAAGAACAAAGATACATCAAACACCTACAAACTAAGATCCTCTAATTGTTAAAACTGTAACATTGAATTGAACCTATAAAATTTAACAGTCCCGCAAAAATTATGAGTCGACTAGAAATGAGAAGAGAAACGGTTTCTAAAATTTAAATCAAGCTCTAATATTATATAAAGCTTAAACAATTATGAAGTTTTGACTGTTTCATTTACATATATACATATATGGACAGTTACCAACTTAAATAACTTAGTATAATCAAACATCTGTTTTGATATTTTTCGTTTTGTATTACGAAGGTATATGTGATTGGAAAAATGTGTACATAAACAAAATTTTAAATGTTGGACCTTCTTGTTTTTGATTTATTGCAGTTGTAACAATTAATATATCGAGGTCCACCGCTCAAACTATTCAAACTTAAAAAGACAAGACAAAAAATAGTGGCATTTAAGGATACCTAAAAATTAAATTTGAAAGTAAATGGTATATGAATTCGCATGAATGACATATTCTGTAAGATACTATTTTTCGTCTTACGTGGTTCATAAAATTTGATAAACTTGCAGTTGATTTCAATTTTATGGCTTAATATTGAGAGCCCTTTATATATGGTACGTTCACTTATACTCTCACAACTTAATATAGGACTTAACTTAATATGAGGAATTATAAAACTCTGGTTCAATAAAGATATATGAAAATAATATTTTGAGATTTCTCAATCCAATTTTCGAAACTTTAACTAATGGTTGTTATGTTGTATGTTTGTTTATAGATATTATGAAAGCACTTGATATGACTGATATCGAGTTATTGTTGGAAAAAATGAATAGTATTGGAATATGTGGTGACTAAAACAATTAGTTTTGTAGTTTCATATTAGAACAGTTTTAAAATATTTAAGCCTCTGCGTATAGATAAATACGCAAAATAAAAGATAAATTCAGAAAAACTTATTTTATTTGATATCAAATAATTCCATGACCCTTAAATTGAAATTTCTTATATTTTATTCACATATAATGGCTACTGTAAGACAGCTTACTCCCAATTTTGGGGAAATGGATCGAAGTATAAGTTTTATCAAGTCCATTGACTTCTAAACAAAAACATCAACTAAATTAGGCATTTACCAATGTCAGTCTGATGCCTTTCAACAAACTTATTACCAAATACCATAGTAACTACAATTTGTTAATTAGCGAAAATGATTTTACACTAGTGGGGGAAAAAAACATTTTTACAGGGGATTAGACCAGTGCAGATACCTTTTAAAAGAGCAAAAAATGGTAAAAATAAGTAACAACATGAAAACTGTTGGATAAGGAAGAAAATATTGCGCAAATGATAGAGGTGGTTGTTGAAATGAATTTTCACGTTTTGTAGCGAAACTGGACAATCTATCAAAAAAGTTTAAGATAACGTCTACTTTTCTGTGTCTTAAAACGTCTACTTTTACGAGAAACTCTGAGTTAATTTGATATATTTTAGAGTAAGGATAGAGCTATTTTCAGAAAAAAATTAATTAAATTCCAATTGATCTACGACCATAGCGCCATCTTTAAAAAAGTTTTTTTAATATTTTTGTTTAAAAATTAATTATAAAAACAATTAATTAATTTTTTTTCAAATGACTAACTAATCATCTATCAAAAAAAAGAAAGTTTGATGAAATCAGTATAGCCGTTCTTGAGCAATTTAATTTCAAAGTTACATTGGCAGAATTTTCATTTTTCATGCATGTTGGGGTGCTCTCTATGCTCAAACTAAGCACTTTAAAACTTTTTTAAAATAAGTTGTATTTTTTATTTTGTCCATACTACTTACATGTCAAGTTTCAGGAAAATCAAAAATGGTCAAGTTCAAATTTCGACTTTTTCACCTGCGTAGATCGCGTTTTTCATCTATAAACCTTTTTATTACGTACAATTTAAAAGATAAAAATTCTAGTTTCGCTGAAATCGTAAAAAACCATTCGTCACCCCTAAAATCTCACCCCATTTCATCCTCGTAACTCGGATCAGTTTTAATTTATTTTTCCCATCACTTGCGCAATATTTTCTTCCTTATCCAATAGTTTTCATGTTGTTACTAATTTTTTCCTTACCAATAATTATTTGCACTAGTCATCGCAGAAGAAATAATTATTTCAAACTTCAAACTATTTATTTTCATGGTATTCAATTATATTTTTTGCATATACATATCAATCAAATTAATTTAATCTATTAAAAACGTGTGTTCATTATTTTTAGCTTACGAAGTGAAACATAAAATCTTGTATGCACCAATGTCAATTAAGGTTATCACGCCCATCAAGCGTCATCCAATCCCTCGGGTCTAAGAGCTTTCGAGCAGGATTACATCGCTTTCCGATAACCTTGATAACGCCCTTGATAACGCCCTTGGATACCCTGCTCCGGTCCGGATTTCAAAAGACCAATCTCATCCAGTAAATGTCGGACCAGGACCGGATCAGAATCATATCTGATTTCCCAATTAAGGTATGCCCTATTTGTCCTGATCTAAGCCCTATTTCATTTTAATAAATTTCATTTGGTTAAAATTCACTAGAGTATCATCCATTTTAAATATACATAGTTTGCGAAATTCGACATATACTTTGGTTATCGCTTCTCTGCGCTATAAATACATGTATAGGTAAGTTAAAGTTAGATTATTTTTATAAACATTTTTTTTCTAATGTATGTAGTAGGTAGTAAATTTTTTTAATTTTTCTGATGTATGTTGCAGTAATTTCCCCATTTTAAATGATCCGGTCCTGGTCCGGTTCTAGTAGGGCTGCCTGATCCGGTTTGGATAGTGATCAGGACCTGTTCAGTGTGCCGGGTACGGTCTCTATCAGTAGTAGGGAAAACCGTATCCGGTCCAGATCTGAGCCCTTACATAATGCTAGTCGGGTAATTGCCCCACCAACTCGAGCGGTTGCATCCGCTACTCCATTCAAAATTGCACAGCTGGTGAACTAATGTAGGGGTTTGATTCCATATTCCGACGTTATATTCGCTTTCGGTTGGAAATGTAAAAAAATTTTCACAGTGTAACGTGTGAATGTTCCATGCATCATAATACTTGACATCTTTTTACAAACAACTAGTAACGACAGATTAGTAAAAGGTTGCTTCTATATATCATAGTATCGTAAATAAAACAGTGTTTGATTTTTTTCTCAGTCCTTTGATTTTTCTTGTGTAACAATATTTAATTAAATTAAAGATATCCTATTTTTACTACATCCTAGTAAAATAAAAACATACAAACAAGTTTCACAATCGACTGATAATTGCTCATTTAATTATAAATTATTAATGGTCAAATAAATTCGTTCTCTGAACATTATATTTTCCTATTTCCCTAAATAAAACAATAAAATGATTTTTTTTATAAATAATTAATTATCCTTTTGCTTTATCATTTTCATAGATTTTCTTTACCTCCTGCTTTCTTTCCTCTATACTTTGTGAATATAAATTACATACACAATTTTCACTTCAAATATTTCAATTCTATTTATAAATATTTCTGTCTATATATTTTTATTCTAAATAAAAATATCTTTCGTTCACTCTGCATGTAAGAAATTTTGATGTATTTTGGCAACGTGTATTATCTATCACACAGTGTATATAAATTACTAATTAGCTATGTGATTAAAAATTTAATAAAAATTATCAATATTTAGAAAGGCATTTGGGCGATTACGTTAAAAGTTGTTGAAAAAATTTATTTGTTAATCATTGGTGAAAAAAAAAATTATAAGAAAAGTAATCTAATATACCAAACAGCAATGGCAAAGGTTATCAATAGCAGCGATTCACTTTTTATAGCATCGAAGATTTCTATATCATCTAATGAAATAATAGAATCTTAATTCATGGTTATATTCAGAGGAATAGAAAAGTAAATGGACGCTTCGCACTGAAACTAAAAATAGTCGACTTCAGAGTTCACATTTATATTTTATTTGAGCAAATTTACATTTTATTTGAACACATTATGCTCTTCTCAAAAATTTTATTCACAAGTTAAAACTTTTATATTCACAACTTTAATTCTTCTTAGATTGAAATTTTAATTTATTTAATATCTATCCTTTGATTACCATTATATTGTTGCGTTTTTTCACCTTCCTTCCAATTGGCCTAACTCACAATATGATAAACGGAATTCCCAAATCACTTTCTGGATTCGATCACTGATTAGTTAGCAAACACACCAGGTTTTATTAAGTCTTCAACACCTTGATTGTTCCACAACAACAGAACACAATACAGGAAACAATATTCGTTTAACAGCTCCAGAAACTCCGAACCGTTGATTGTAGAAATTTCCAGTAATACAACGTAATAAAATAATACACAAAATATTTCTACTCAATAATCCTTAAAACTTTATTTACAAAAACTAATTTTAAAAATAACTTCTTCTATTTACACGGTTGTATATATACGATAAAACGTTTCGCTTATAATTAATTTACATTCACTTATTCCACTATTTCTACTATCGCAATTTTACATTAACGCGGTCTAAAATAAAAATATATATAATGTTGCAAGGAATCCCTTCTTATACCCGATTCTTCATAATCTCGATTATTCTAGGTCACTTTTTAGAAATCGCGGTCTACAGAGACAGTTATCCTTACATATTGTAGCAGATTTAGTCTACTTTAACGTCCTAAGAAAAGTTAAAGAAAAAACTAGTCCTTTAGGGTTATAATCGCCAAAATTTGAAAAAAAAAAAACGATTTTTTCGATTTTTGACGAAGTTGCGTTCGGCACTCGAGGTCACAAACTTAGATGATTCATTAGGCCAACATTATAAACAAGTCTGCAAAAAATCAGAACTACCGGATTTGACGCATACTGCTATGTATAAGGATACTGGACTAATATGTTTTAAATATTTTTCATTTCTATTTTATCTTAATTATTTCGTAAATAATTTATTTAAATTTACATATGAAAATTTTATTTTATATTTTCTTTAATGGCCGAGTCATGGTTGCCAGTACTTGGCCATTGTTGCATTACTGGTCGCCAGTAATAGATAATTACTGAACCAGTTGTATAGGAAGTTTTGAATTATTTTTCGTCATTTTTATTTTATTTTAAATTATTTTGTATTTAATTTATTTAAATTTACATATGATAATAATGTATATTTTTTTTAATGGTCCAAGTACTGGCCATGACGTGGCCATTACTACAATACTGGTCATCATTATTGGTCCGTTACTAGGTCAACTGTACAACCTTGTATGGGCTATTACTGTTGTTTTTTCTCTGGCCCATGAATGGCAGCCATTTATTGTCCGAAGTTATCATCCAGTAAAATTATGCTAATGGCCCAGTCGTGGTTGCCAGTACTCGCCCATGGCTGCATTACTGGACCAGTAATGCAAATCTTACAGATTCAATAGAAGTGAAGTGAATTTTCTGAAATGGTACTCAAATAACTGCGCCATACTCAATAATGGATTGTACTAATAAACAGTGTAGTGATTTTGTTACAACTAAATTATCAAATGCCGTTGCTTTTCTTTTTATAAAACTTAACATTTTTCTCGTATTCCCTGTAGATGAGTCATTGTGTTCTCTAAAAATTAACTGTGAATCAAGAACTCCTCTAAGATCACGCAATGTAAATACTCAAGTTAGTGTGCTTTCATTTCAGAGTAAAAGTTCGGGATATTCGGGATCCTTCTTTCAATTTAAGGACATCACTCCGCATTAGTCTACAAGTAACTCGAGTTTGTTCAATAACCACCAATTCTCAAGCGCAGCAATTTTTTTTTAAGGGAACAAGGAAACGGAATGATTTTTTATAGTATGATAAACTTTAAGATCATCGGGATAGACAACATGCTTAACATCACTCAAAGTTTCTGACAGATCATCAACGAATATGTTGAATAGAAGAGGTATATATGGCCCTATATGGCTACCTTGGGGAACTCTACAGGTAACGTAAATAATATTAATGAAGTTTAACTTGATGGGTTCTTTGAGTTAAGTAAGATACAACCCAATTCAACAAGCACCTTCTAATACCAATATTATGATGTTTTTAAATTATAATCTTGCAGTGGTCAACATTGTCAACTGCTTTACTAAAATCTGTTTAAACAGCATCAATTTGATAACCTTATTCAATGTTATGTAAAATATCGGACGTAAAGAATGCTAAATTAAAAACAGAAGATCGCCTTTTAACAAATCCATATTGTTCTTCGTTTAGTTTTGGTAAAACGTAAGCTGACATTTTGTTACCAACATTTCGAAAAACATTGGAGTTGTAGAGAAAATAGCTATGCCTATTGAGACGGGAAAATAGCAGAAGCCAGAGATTTATTACTATAAGAAACAATATTTTTGACAAACTCACAACAGATTTTTTAAAAAATAATTAGAGATTTTGTCAGGACTACTTCCTTTGTCTTAATTTAGGTCTAACAAGCCGGTCTTTATAGGTCTTTCGCTAAACATTTTCTGGGATCTTTCAAATCGTATTCAAATTCAAACTGCACTTATACTTTTCTCTTAAATACAATTTCATTTTCACTTATTATTAAATTTAAACGGTTTTGTTCATGTCTATATAAATAAAAAGGGTAAAAAAATCACAAACAAATCTAAAAATCAATTTATAAAAATGTAGTTTTGCTTATCCTTAATTTTATATATAAAATTTGTTTGATAACTTGTTTTGCTGTTAAAGGGATCGCACATTAAGGTGCGTTCGATTTGACTGAAACAACTGAAAAAAACAACAACAATTGTATTCAATTTTTCAGTTGCTTCAGACAAATCGAACGCGGCTATAACATCTCACAATTTATAACATGAATGAGGAACCATTGCACAACAATCGCCCATATGCATGTTCTATGTTATAACCAAACGATCACCACAGTCCATAACTAATATTTAGCGTAACTCGTCTTATGTCAAATCGTTTTTTTGTTTGTTTTCCTCTATTTGTCTCATTGAGAAACAATTATGTCTTCCCATAGACATTCGTATATTTTTCATTTGATTCAAAATTTTACAATTATTGCGAGTTTTTTTTAAATCTATAAGAAAAAATCCTACCACAAAAAAATAATATTTTCTCCCTCTTTGCGACTGTATAAAAAGAAATGAACAAAAAATTGACGTTTATATTACAGTAACAGCTCAGTTATCCGGAATTCTCGGGGATCAAAGCATACCGGATAATCAAAAATTCCGGATAACTGAATGTAAATGAAATCTAGGACGATTTCATGTTATACAACTTTATATAAATATTTTGTTAGAATTCTCTCAATAAACAAATTTTCAAATTGAATACTATAAAAGTATTTTTATATGTGTATTTTAAGTTGTTTATAACACTAATTGCAAATAATATTTTATACAAATACAAAAATAAGTAAATGAAATAAAAAATAAGACTATTTTAAAATTTTAAATAATTCAAAATTTATAGCAAAATATAATATATTTCTTGGGAATTTCCAAACAAATAAAACATTTTTTTGTATAAGAAGCAAAAATTCAAAAATTTAAAATTCTGGTGAATTGAATGTCGCAAACATATAATTATATATTTTATGAATTCAAAATAAATTTGTCCATAATGGAAAAGTTTTGCCAGCAAGTTTTTATAATATACTTTGAGAATATTTACAAAATTTAAATATTTGTTCGTGTCGTTAGAAAATATTGCTTGTCCATTATAAAATATTCATATATAATATCACGAGTCGTCAAATAATAGTCGATTATTTTTCATAATCATTATTACGAATGTCATTTGAGGTTTAACCTCAAATGGCATGAGTGGTAATGTTGAAAAATAATCGACTAATAATTTGATGACGAGTTGTATTTAGCAGACAATTTAACGAACAGAAATAGTAACATTATTTCATACAACATAATCCTTTGTTGTCAAACAAAATTAAATATTATTTCATCTTAGTAGGCGTATAAATGTTATAAATTTGTAATTTATTTTTGACAAATAAACATAAACATGCAATCATTTATGAATGAAAACGGACATTTTTATTATTTGCAAATTGCATTTATATAATTTTGTATTATTGAATAATTTGTAGAAAAAATTTTATTTAGAAACTAATAATTATCTTTTAAACAAAATTATAAATAAAAAAAAATTATCTCATTAAGCAAAAAAAATTATCTCATTAAGCAAAAAAATTATCTCAATATCTCTAGTTTTAAATTAATATAATAAGTAGGCCGAAAATAGTCACTATAATTCGCTGTTCCTTCCCACCAGAGAAAAATAATCGATATAATTCGTTTTGATTTGTTAAAAAATAGTAAATAAAGCGTTTTTATTGGACCTTATCAAATCTTTATTTAGTGAGTTGAATTGTCACTATTATTAAATCACTGGAAATAACACAATAAATTTAAATTTCTCTCGTAATAATGTTCATTCATTTTACAAAAATTAGCACACCTATTAAGAAAACATTTAACCTTTTTTCAGTTTTAAACTATTTGATTGTTTTTAATTTACAATTTAATAAAAAAGTTTGTGGTTGTAAATAATAACAAATGAAAATGGCGAAAAGAGAAATTGAATATGACATATCAGTGATCACCATTTGTTATGTCTCTCTTCATGCAATTTTAAAGTTATATTCCCTCTATATTTATATGTACTCTAAGGATATAACAATCACTTAAAATAAACATCAACATTTTTTAAAACTACCAAAACCTTTAGTTAAAGTGTGCACAGAAATTGACCAAGAGCAGATAAGTCGGCAACAGATATATTACAATACAACCGATGTTTGCCCTATTAATTATACAAAAAGTCATCGAAAAAACGAAATAAATGATTAACGTTGTTACGTTTTACGTTATTGTAACGCAAATGATTTTTTAAAGCGTTATGAAAGTATTTATTATTAAAAACGCTATTTCATTTCGTTATTTTGCTTTTGCGTTACGTTGCGAGTAACGTTTTGCTATACTGGATTATATTAATCATTTTTAAAAAAGTGACAGTTCAAAAATAAATAAATGTATTTTTTTCAGTATTGAAAACAAGCGTGTTTTGTGTAAATGCAAATGAAAAATATTAAGTTGGTGTCGTCATTGGGTGTATAAAATTTATATTAAAATGAGAGAAAAGTGTGAGTTTGCAAATTTGTTTAGAGAACTCCGTAATTATCCTGAGTGGTTTCAGTCATACTTGAGAATGTCTAAGGAACAGTTTTATAAATTGTTGGCATTAGTTCGAATTCAAATTTGTAAATGGGAATCATGGTTTAAGAATGACATACCAGCCAATTTATTTGATACTAGATGGATTATAAAAACAAAAAATATTTTGCCATAATAAGTCTGTTTTTTTAATACATTCGTATTCCAGACGACTTTTTTCATATTAAATTTGCTCAGCCTGTAGTTCAAAAATCGATTTTTCAACATCCAGTACGCATGGAGGGATCAGTTTTTATTAGTTTGTTAATTTTTTTCTATTTTTTGATCCACGGGTGTGACAACCCCGCGTACTCCAGTCCCTGCTATTGGCATATAAGTTAACGTGAGATATCACATACCACTGGCAATAGCAGTGAGATATCACTAGCCAAGGTGATATCTTAGGGGTGCTGGCGGATGAACTGTATTCAGTCAACGGTAGCACTCTCAATCTTAGCTAATGAATACTCCTTGATGCTGGAACGCTGTAGCTTGCTCGAAGAAACGAGCCTTCATATAACTATATATCTGACCATTAATCATTGAAAAATATACTGCGTCCCATATTCAAGGATTATGCCATTAGCTGGACTATTGGCAAACCAATTTTAGTTTTGTTCCTGCAAATTTTTAAAACAGATTTGCTTTTTATCTCTTATTTTACTTTTATTTTCCCTATCCTATCACGAAATATTGGCCTATGTCATATTTTAACAAAATATTATTTAACAAAAAAGTATTAAAAAAAAACAGATATGCGTCCATTAACATCCTTAGAACGCATGTTGTTGTGGGACCTTGGTCTTAAAAGGTTTTTATGTGTTGTTGTGACACATATTGTAATGCCTACTACACATCACATTTTATTAAAAAAAAAAAAAAAAAAGAAATTAATGAATTCGATTGATAAATATATACGTTAATAATTATAACTTTTAGGGCCGGTTGTACAATTGCAGTTCAGCCGGGGTTTAAGCTAAAACTATGCTAAACCTGATATTCTGTTCATTTACGCGTTGAACAATTGCGGTTTAGTCGCGAGTATAAGCTTAAGCCAGGGTTCAAGTTGAGCGCCCAATTTTGTTGGTTCAAGTGCGGTTCAAGAAACTACCCTAACTTGTAACCTAACCTAAGCTCCTATCGGGTTCTACTAAGCGTTAGCTAAACTGCTATTGTACAACCGGCCATTAGTCCGTTTATAACTATACGTTATAAAATGTCAACAAAACTGATATCTAACAATTTCGATTATTTGCAATCTTTAAGCAATTCAACATTTTTATGCAATTCTTTTCTAAGAAATTCAAAGACTAGGCCATAAGGAACCATGCTATCAGTATTTTAAACCACTTAAAATAATTTTAATACATTAACTCCAAACCAAAAAGAATCTATGTTACATGTTATAACATGTGACATGTTGTAATGTGCGGTCCCCTTTATTAATTATGATCAACCCATTTCAAGCAAGCATCTACCGCAGTCGGATATTTTTTAATTACTGGACTGAAAGTAAAGCATTGATACTCGAAGCGTTTGAAACTCTGTTTAAAATAGAAATTGATTTACTCTAAAAATTAAATTATATATATGTATATGTATTACATCAATTACATTAAATACATTTTTTACAACAACTACATGAAATTATTTGTTTCTACCAAAGAATTAAGAGACTAAGGAAATGAAACTACTGTATATATACACAAAAATATTTGAAGCCGTTTCTCTTTTCTCCTCTCTTTTTTATCTTCAATAAGTTGGTCTAAGTTGTCAAAAACAAAATTTGTAAACATTACTTAGCTTGGTTATAATTTGGTTTTAATAAAATTGTTTTTAATATTTATCGTGGTGATATTTTGACGAATTTATAATAAATATAAGAAATACTAGTGATTTTATTATAATTTAAAAATAATTTTACAGAAAAATTAAATATATTAAGTGAAAATTTTGAATGAAACATTAAATATGAAGATTGTGATAATGACGTGTAAAAATTACCAAAAACACATACAGGATGGGATTTCTTATCATAAGTAATAATATTAATATTATAATTTACTTTTCGATTAATAAGTGTTAAGTTTTTTAAACATTTTCGAGAAAAAATGTAATCTAAAATCAACGTAAACAATAATAGAATGCTTCGGGTCTACGTCGTCAAAATTTTTTTTATGTTGTTTTTCTATTTGTTGTTTTTCTTTTGTATGTAATGGCGTCTCTTTTTTTTATATTAATTTTGGGGGCGAAAATACGCTTAAATTTGGAATTCAATGCAATAATAGAAATATTTACGGAGCCTCTACTAAAACGCAAGTGTGTTAGTAACAATTTATTGGTGTGCAAAAATTGCTTCAACTTTTAAAATCAATTTCACTTCCTCTATTCTCTTAATTCTTTGGTTTCTACCTATATGTTTTAAAGCTGAAGTTAGATTTTTAGGGTTCCGTTTTTTATACGGAACACTATTGGTGAGAGTAAAACCAGTTTTTCACATTATATCGATTATCTCGTAAACTATAAATGCTATGGACCTGAAATTAGAGGTGCGTATAAAACTAATCTATCCACATAAGATGACAGATACAAATAAAACTAAAGGTGTTTTCGTTTGGTTTACAGGGTTACGATGTGAGACCTTTGAGAAAAAACATTTTTTCAAGTAGGGTATCATATGAAAGGGCTTCATTTCAGTATTCCTTAAAAGTTTATTTTGGAATTTAACACCTCACCATTTTTTGTATAATTTTGAATCTTCGTGTTTTCTTACCTCGATTAGCTCCGAACCTAACTGATCGAAAATCTTCAAATGTAGTGGGAATGATAGAAAAATTAATAAGTTTTTTATGGAAAATATAGGAAAGTATCACATACTCATAATTATATTTATTAAGGGGGTGGAAATGGGGAGGGGTAAAAACACTATTTAAAACGTGGTCAACTGGGGTGTCATTAGAAAGAGCACCTAATTTAGAAAAAATTGCAATTTATTGCGAGTTATTGTCAAAAAAGTGCAAAATTCAGACCGCTTTTTTTATAATTTTTATAATTTTATTCGCACTTGTCTGACTCTTTTATTGTTAAAACTCATATTCACTCAAATTATATATACTGCTTTTCTTTTGTTTTTCTTTAAATATTGATACATCACCAGCTCATGTCAACAAATAGGATTTTTCAAGTCAATATAATAGTGTTGTAAAAATTATATATAAAACTGAAGCACTATATAAACTTAAAATTGGAACTAAAACTAGGTCATCATAATATAAGTCAGTTAAAAAAATTGAAGGAGTATTATTTGAAGTTTAAAAAAAATCTGGTTTATAGATTTTTTCCGATAACATGATATGAGAGAAAACTTAAAGAAAATATATGAAAATAGTAAAAACTGCAAATAAAGTTTTCCCGCATGGAGGGATCAGTTTTTATTGTTATGAAAATTTTTTTATTTTTGATCTACGGGTGTGACAACCCCGCGTACTCCAGTCCCTGCTATTGACATACAAGTTAACGTGAGATATCACATACCACTGACAATAGCAGTGAGATATCACTAGCCAAGGTGACATCTTAGGGGTGGTGGCGGATTTTATTTAGCATATGGTTTTTATGACACATTAAAAAATAAAACTTAAGGTAGATTTTTCTATAAAATCTACCTAAAACAAAACATGAAAACACATTAAATGAGCTTACAATCAATTTGATTGCGCGTCTTTAGCTAAAAAGTAAAAATATTTGAACATTGGGCAGTACATTTGAACATTAGATGTTTACATCGAGTGAGTCTATCCATGTTACTACATCGGGCGTTGCCAAATGGATGTCTGCGATGTTGCCATTGTATCGTCGAATTGGACACACAGTTGCAATGTGTTTTATGGTTTGTTGTGGAGCTTCACAGTCATATTGAGGGGACTCTGGAATTCCCCAACTTAGAAAAAATCAGCACAACGTCTATGATTCGTTCTTATTCGGTTTAGTGTAGTCCAGGTATGACGTGGCAAATCGAAACCAGGTTGGGTAGAAGTCGGATTAGTAATAGAAAGCCCAAGTGCATTTTAATGATGCCAGGAGGTGTCCCAGGCATCCAAGATATTAAAATTAGTTGCCAACAGGTTGCTGGCAGTTTTATGTGGAGGTTTTCTTGACTTCAATCGACAACGAGTATGGTCACCGTAATATTCGTGCAAGGGTAACGTGATGTTGTTGGTTACCTTTTTATGTTCACGCATAAGCGCATGTGAGCGTCTGAGTGCAGGTGGAGCGATATTGCTTAATACAAGGAGCCAAGGTAAAGGAGTAGACCTGATAGTACCACTTATAGTTCGCATCGTGGCATGCAGATGGCAGTCAACTTTTTCAGTATGTGTGCTATTCAACCAGACTGGTGCGCCATACTCAGCCACTGAGTAAACCAGACTTAGAGCAGTTGTGCGTAGGGTAGCTGGAGTAGCACCCCATGTCGAGCCTGCCAGTTTGTGCAATATATTGTTTCTCGTTTAAAGTTTTTTTGACGTATTCTCTAGGTGGAGTTTAAAAGAAAGAGTTCTATCGAGAGTAATGCCCAGGTACTTTGGCTGTTGATTGTATTTAGCTGTAGATTGGGAAATAAACTCCACGTTCGAAAATAGTCATTCATTATCGCCAGGTCAGTTGAGAGCAAATCCTCCAAGACACCCATATCTTTATTTTGAGTGGCCAGGGTCCAATCATCAGCGTAACCAAATTTCTTTGATGTTGTGTCAGGAATGTCATGAATATACAAATTAAAAAGTAATGGCGCCAGGACGGAACCCTGTGGTAAACCATTGTTAAGCATTTTGGACCTACTACAGGAATTATTTAGATGGACTTTGAATACACGATTACTCAGCATGTTGTTAATTAAACGCGAGATGGTGCTATAAGGTATTGCATTGAACAGCCTATATATAATCCCAATTCGCTAGACCGTGTCATTTGCTGCAGTGAGATCGATGAATACTGCGCCTGTTTTTAATTGTTTTTGATACCCAGCTTCGATGTAAGATGTTAAAGCGAGCAGTTGGTCAGTGCAACTGCGATTGGGACGGAAACCAGCTTGTTCGACTGGGATCTGGTCATTCAGTATCGGAGCGATACGGTTGTATATGAGCCGTTCTAACAATTTGTAGCAACTCAAAAGGGCAATTGGACGGTAGCTTCCTGGGTCATTAAATGGTTTACCTGGCTTAAGTATCGCTATCACTTTTGAAGTCTTAAGCTGTTTTGGAAGATTGCCGGTTTCTAGGATATTCGAGAAAAATTTAGTTAGCCATTGTTTTACATTTTCTCCAGCATTTTTAAGAAATTCTGGAAATATACCATCGTACCCAGCTGCTTTTCCGTTTTTTGTTTGGGACAAAGCTGAATCAAGTTCTTCGCTACTAAAAGAGTTCGCATACTTCGATGGAGACGAGCAATTGCGCTTCATTTCTCTTAATTTACGTTTAATTGTTCTTTTATTAAGGCGATTAATAGAAGAACGAGATATGTTTACGATATGATTTGCAATGTCCTCTGGATTTATTTCATCGTTATAGTACGAGCAATTGAGTTTGAGCCACCCAGCTTCCTAAGGAGACTCCAAGCTTCCCTGCTTGAATGGGAAAAATCTAAGTTTTCAACAGCGATAATCCAATTTTGCTTTCTCGCGGCGTCCAGTGAGTAAATTAAGTCATCAGCCACGTCTGCCTCACCACTACTAAGGTACTCCTCATATAATTTATCGCTCTCTCTACTCCAGCCAGGAATATATTCTTCACGAAAGCCTCTTGGGATGCATTTCTTTGCAGTTGAGATGATGGCTCCAACAAATCTATCGTAATTTTTAGGAATGGGTTGGATCCAGCGTATTACTGCATCCAACTCCAACCTATATTTATCCCAGTCAGCTTTGTTAAAATTCTATCTAGGTTGAAGAGTAGAGTTAACGAGTGAAATTTGGATTCCTACCTCAAGAATTACTGGACGATGTTGAGAGCGTGGAAAACCTTGTAAGACAGCCCTAGATGTTGGAATAGGGTTTCGTTGTTGGTTTTTTGTGGAAAAACAGAGGTCGGGATTGTAATCACGTCGCCATCTAGCAGATCTAAAGGTCTTCCATGTCTTTCGCATTATATACCAGGAACATGTTGTTACCATCCGCCCAGACCGTCAGTTGTATGCCATTGGGATTGTTGTTTGAGTAGGACCACTGGGTGTGATGGCTATTGAAGTCACCAGTATATATTGCTGGGTGATGAAATAATGGTAGAGTAGCAGCTGGCCATCCTGTATTTGGAGGCTTGTATACGTTTACAATCTTCATGTCTGATATATCGTTGATCATGTCTGATCATGTCTGATATAAAGATGTATATCGTTGTCCGTCTGTGTAAGTATATGGGTGCAGTTCATGATTTCTGACTTAACATACGAGGCAGATCCATATGCTTGATGGTAAATAGCACTAATTAATTTGTAACCAACAATGTTTCCTCTAGAGGTAAGTTGCGCTTCATCTGCTGCATGCGTTTCTTGCAGAATTACCACATCGATGTTGAAATCTTTTAATAATCTTTGTAAATGTTCAGTTTTTGACTTGCTTATGCCTTCAGTGTTCAATTGCAAAATACAGACAGAGGGTCCAATATTTTTTGTCTTATGGTGCTGAAAAGTACCGTTGTTGTTGTGATTTTGATTTTGGTTCATGTTTATTTTTTTTTGTATCACAGCCAAGAGTTCGAAATTCGAACTTCGAAGTTCGCGTTTCTTGCAGAATTACCACATCGATGTTGAAATCTTTTAATAATCTTTGTAAATGTTCAGTTTTTGACTTGCTTATGCCTTCAGTGTTCAATTGCAAAATACAGACAGAGGGTCCAATATTTTTTGTCTTATGGTGCTGAAAAGTACCGTTGTTGTTGTGATTTTGATTTTGGTTCATGTTTATTTTTTTTTGTATCACAGCCAAGAGTTCGAAATGAAATGTTTGGCTACCAAGTTGAAATAGACTATTCGCGTAACCCAGGGTGTAGCACGAGGAGCTTGTCTATTAACACACCCCAGTGGCGGATGAACTGTATTCAGTCAACGGTAGCAACCTCAATCTTAGCAGTGAAATAATCCTTGATGATGAGACGCTATTGCTTCCTTGAAGAAACGAGCTTTCATATAATTATGTGTGGGCTGTAATCTTTAAGAAAGACAGTGCGTCACAGGATCAAGAAATATGCAATCGGCTGGGTTATTGGCAACTACATTTTTGTTTTGTTTCAGCAAATTTTTGTAACAATTTGCTATTTACTTTTTAATTTACTTTTATTTTCTCTATTCTATCATAAAATATTGGCCTATGTCATATTTTGTCAGTGATGGGATTTTTTGCTTAGTTATCCATTCTTTAACAAAAAATATAAAAAAACAAAAAGAGAAAGATTTACGTCCATCAACACCTTTGAACGTATGTTGTTGTGGGAAATCGGTCTTAAAAGGTTTTTATGTGTTATTGTGACACATATTGTAATTCCTACTACATTAAAAAAAAAAAGTGCTACTAATTTATTAATGATAATGGTATGAGCAAAAAAATTTAGCGAAGTGTTGGAATAATGAACTTTTCCTGATCGCGATCGTAATTATGTTGGCATTTTGAACAACCACTTTAGCATGTACCTTTAAATGAGAGAAATCACAATAGACGCATCGAATACACAAAAATTAATTCCACTATACCAAATAGAAAATTATAGTTTGAGGATAGATTTCTTACAGAACTCGGTTAGGAACTGCCAATATTAAACAAAGAACCAGTCTTGGACCCGTATAGGCCAAGTCACGCCTTGGCAAGTTAAATTTGGTTTCAGTCTGGGCCAGTTGTAAATGTCTAGACTGAACCAAGATTCAGTTTATTATATTACGCGTTATTCACCAGGTTAATGTATTGTAAACATCTGCAAGCCGTATTATGTTTATCTTTATTTTTATATATGTTAGTCTATCCACAACCTCTTTCCACACATTCCAAGGAGATCTGGGGAAAAAGTTGGTTTGGTAGACCTGGCCCAACCAAGTCTTATTTGCCAGACTTGGCCCATGCCTGGTTTGCCAGACTTGGCCCCAGGGGCCAAGACATCAGTGCAAGCTTGGCCGTTTGAAAATGTTAAGCCTGGCCCAGGCTTGGTCCATAAGCTTTTTCTTACCCGGGAAGTTTGTTTGATTTGTATGAACAAAAAGAATGGTCCTTATTCTCAAATAAAAGGACTATTGGTTCGTTTGTGTGAGAAGAGCCGGTCCCTTTTTCGAGGGAAGACAAGACGGTAGTATTAGTTAAGACTTGGATACGGCATTTCCAGGCTATTTTATAGCCTTCCAGGCTATTTTTATTTTTAAGATATTTAAAAAATTACTAATATCAAAATCTAATCAAAACAAATGTGATAATTAGTGTTAGTAGTTAAAAATATATATACCTCGGTTAGGAAGACTAATATAGACCTCGAACTCTAAAAGTTCTCGGTCAATAATAGCTTACTTCTCAACCTTGTTATATAATGTACTATTTTCTACACCTGTTTTGAAAGAGCACCTAATTTAGAACACATTGCAATTTTGTTTAGAATTTTGCGGTGCACAGTTTTTGAGTTATTGTGCGTATTTCAGACCACCCCGCCCCCCTTCGTTTCGACACTGATTGACAGAAAAATTTGAACAAATGCACAGAGCTAGGATGTTTGGTAAATTTTGAATGAAAATCATAGCGAAGTCTTAAATAATTATATCAATGATTGTAATTTACTATTGACATTTACGATTAAACATTTATTTTATTATGCGTCTATGGTCTGGTAATATAAAAACATTACAAGTTACAACACAGCTTTTTGACAATTAATTTTGATATTGTGTTCTTTTACATTCACGGAACCCTTGGCGAGCGAATTTTATTCGCACTTGCCTGACTTTTTTTTCAATTTTTTTTTTCAACAATGCAGTGTTCTATTTAACTAAAACCATCGGAATTCTTGTTTTATAGAAATTTAATGACCATTTAATTATTTTAAGGATACAAATTTGGTATGAGGGTGTGGATGCTCTTTTACATAATTTAACTTTTCTCCCATTTATGACTGTCCGAAATTAATTTTAAATGCACGAACTTATCAAGTGCCGTATTTCTTTACCTATTAATGATATCTGTCATAATGATAATATCTAAATGAGGGTACAGTAATGAAAAGAATAGTCTTTAGACATATTTTGATCGTACAGCATCATTACTAAACTCATTTGTCTTGTTAAAAAATGTTATTGTTGTGTTAGCAAAGAAGCTTCAAAGTGTATTAATAATTAATTCTGTTAAATAATTCTTAAATATATAAAAAAACATGAGTAACTATCATAGTTTAAAACCATTTGGATGTTCAAAAACTTTACGAAATCTTACACCTGAAAATTCCACTAGATAAATTATGTCTTTAATATATCTGAATACGAATATTTCTCCCCAAACGGTTACTGTTATGCACGTTAAATGAAGCATACGTTGATTTGAAATTTTAAAAGCAAGTTTTCAGAATTATAAATGGGGTTCACAAAATTTGCAAGCCTTCGACCTGATGAATGCGTAAAATTAGCGCAAGGAGTTTGTAATGTATGTGTCTGCACAGTTCATCAAAACTTGAAACTAATGTTTCAATATTCAAAATTTAGTTGCTTGGTAGTGAGCAAATTCCAGACTACAAAAGTTTAATGAAATTTGTTAGTTGTGGCAAATTAATTATGAATGTCATTCATTGCAGTGTGTGGAATGTGCGGAAAATCTTCAAAAACAGGCAGATAAACTACATGAAAATTATAAAACTAATGTATTTTTTGAGGTGAAATACATGAAATGAAATACCACCGATCGATGCAATTTGGACACGTTCATCGATTCTTCTTCAGCATTTATACATAATATAGTTTACACTTTTTGCCGTATGTACGAAACAAATATGTTATTTATACATAAATTAACACACAGCCTAAAATTATCAATACCTTACCATTTTATGGCACAACATTTCATGTATTTGGAAAATACAAAAGATAACTTGAAAGCGGGAGTGTACTTAGTACTTGACATTTTTTCGAAACATTACTCTTTTTTCATTCAAGACTCTGTGCAGAGTTATCATTCGAATAATTCACAAGCTACGATACACCCGTTTTTAATATATTATAATTCACATACTAGTCAAGGTATCGATTACAAGTTTTGTCATTATCTCTGATATAACTAAACATAACAATGTGGCAGTGTATCTACTCATATCACAAATGATTGAGTTTATAAAAGATAAAATCCTATTTAAAAATAGTCTATACTCTATTTGACTGATAGTGCGGGATCTCAGTATAAAAATAAATATAAAATTAATAAATCTATGCTACCACTAATCAGATTTTGCATTTTATTTCACATCATTTTTCTCACTATTTACTTCTCAAAATGAGTTAAATATATTTCAGGTACATGCATTTAGAATTAATTTTGGACAGTAATAAATGGATGAAAAGATAAATTATGTAAAGAGCATCCACACCCTCAAATAATTAATTTGTATCTTTAAAATAATTAAATGTTCATTAAATTTCTATAAAACAAGAATTCCGCTGGTTTTAGTTAAATAGATGATTTACTGCATTGTTTAAAAAAAATTGAAAAAAACGGATATTTAAATTTTGTAAGAATTTTATTTTCAAAGCAAGAAATCATGCCATTGGGAAACTTTAGTTTTAGAGTAAGAATTAATTGAAAATTTTTTTTTTCTGGAAAAAAGGGGGTAAATGTGGAGGTACCATCAACAACGCCATCTTTGAAAATATTGTTTAAGTTTAACATGTTTTCAAAAATTGCATACAACATTTTTTTTATAAGTCCTATATCAATTACCTTTCCGATGAGCTATAAATGACTTAAATCGTTAGCAATCGGTAGCCAAAGATACTAATGTTTCGCCAACTCGTAAAACTTTGACGCCAGCCTGTTTCATCCACAAGAGCAAAATGGTATTTTTATTTTATCATTGGCTATCTGTGTATGAAATTTTATCGAAATCAGAGGGGATCATTCCGGATGCTAGAACAAATGCTGTTGCGGTGACGTGCGGAATTGCTCTGCTTAAAACAATTATTGATTATTGTGTTGCTAACATTGTGTCATTTAATACGGGTAAAACGAAGCCAATTCAATACGGTTTGGCATTTTTTAAGATTAACAACGCCTAATCTATTTTAATTGAAGCTTGATTCCAAAAATTTTGAAAATATTATTAGAAGATGAAACTAAAAATAATATGAAGCGGGATTCTAATATTTTAAACCTATCTAGCTCGCTTTTTAATAGAAATTCATACAAATTTGGCAGAAAAATATTCTGTTGCAGTCAAGTTTTTATGGAATCCTGTTTCTGTTTTATGTGACTTTCTGCCTTACGGTACGCTTTCAATGGCCAACACCTGCCTACAATAAACAAGCTCTTTATACGTTCCTGCATAGAGTAAGTTCTTGCCTAAAGAGTAGAGCAAACAAAAATTGTTTGAATTGTCTTCATTCTGTACAACGGAGAGCATCCAGATTGATCAATTAATATCTCAAATTCAAATCTTTCTAATAAATATGATCCCTTGAATTAAAAAAAGAAATGTCATTGATTTCCATAGCGTCCCGTTCTTTAACGATTTAAATATCTAAATTCAAAACGGCAGCGTGATTTATTTACAGTCTCTCATCTCTGGTATTTTTTACTAATTATATTTTTTACTAATAAGTAATAATTTATCCAATCAAGAAAACTACCAAGTTCAACAATTTTTCAACCTCTCAATAACTATTTGTTCGATTGTTCCATCCAACTACCAATATCAAAACGAATGATTCTCTCGGTTGCAAATTCTTTCGGATAAAAAAAATAGTTATTCGAATACAAACACTTCGAATAAAAAAACTAGTAGTAAAGACACTTTGAATAAAAAAGCTAGTAATAAAATCACTTCGAATAAAAAAATTAGTAACCAGTTTTATTCGAATTAATCTTTTATTCGGTGCCTATTATGGAAAATCTAATAATTCGAAATGTTTCAACAATCGAATAACTCGATTGTTCCCATCACTAATTGAAGTGACTTACTAATACAAAACTATTTATCAGCCGAGCGTTATACACTCTATAGTATTTTTCGAAACGCTTTTTCTTCTTTTTCAAAATTCACTTTCATGTGACACAATTGAACTAGAGAATATTTTTCTTTGACTATGACACAAATTAGTAATGCACATGCTTCAACTATTCATTAAATAAAATAGAATTAAAAGCAAAAGGAAAATTTGAAAGTTTATTTATTGCTAAAGATCTAAAATTAATAAACTCTAAAATTATCGTGTTACTACAAGCTACTAACTACCAATAAAAACAATTTTTTTAATTTTTTTTTCATGTTTCTTACATACATTTTTTCCTCTGATAAATGATAGTAGAATGAATGAATAACATTAAAGTTTTCTTTGTTAAATATTAGTTTCAATTTTCTTCCTTCTTTTCCATATACATATATTATATGAATATATGTAAATTTTAATGTTATTTGAGAATGATATACTTTATTGTCGTTGCGTAATAAAGTTTTTAAAATTTTTATTTCTACTTCATCTGATCGATTGTGAATCTAAATATTATTACGGATAAAGCACATAAATTAATTATAATCTAAGTACATACATCAATTTATTTAGGAATTCGAAAATACTTTAGAACAAAGTGATTGAAATTTCTTTGAGAGTTTATTGGATAATTTATGAATAAACATAGTTTTCTCACTTAGGTAACAAATTAAAATTTGTTCAATAGAAAGAAATTTAATTTAAGAAAAAACACTTACAACTTATCTGACAATATAATCCCATAGTAAGACTTTTCTAAAATTAAAAAAAAAACAATATACATATTAGAATATTAATCGAACACTTTTTGATCATATTTTAAATAAGATTTTTTGACATAGAATATGTTTTTACAATCTATAGTACTTATAAATTATAATCCATTGCTAATATAATTTATTTTAATTATAGTTATTATTAGTAAGTTAAAAAAAACATTATCAAACATATGGTTTCATTTACGTACAAATCAAGTTTATACTTTTATCCTAAACACATTACAACAACAATATTGTTATCTATTATACTTATAGCATTACTAACAATATCAGCAAAAATATATACTAACACACGTTATAGTAACCAAAAAAAATTATTTAAGTAGGATACATATTTGTATTAAAACTAACCAGTGTTAATTTATTTATAAACAAAATCATAAATAATACTTTTTGAGGTCAATTTGTATGTATAACTTGTATGTAACTGACCCCAATCACAATAATTTTTTAAATAGAAACAAATCAAAAAAAAATTACAGAAAATACAAATAATTGATTTAATTTATTGCAGTGAAACAAATCAAACAAGATATTGTATGAAAACCAGTTAATATGGTAACTTATTAGAATTTGAAATTAGTTAGTCAATGTTTGGGTTTTTATTATTTGAGATAATATTATATTCATTACTATCAGGACCCGGCATGCCTTGCTACGCTTATAAATAAAGTTTGTGCGCAGACATTTTGTTGACGTAGTAGCAATGATTTCAAAAAGTAGTAATGAAAAATGATAGCATAATTTTTAATTTTTCTTTTTAAAAATATGAATGAAAATAATTAGCACTCTAGCTGATCAGTTCGAATATTAGACCAGGGTCGATAATTTTTGTAAACAAAAAAAATAATAGTAGGATCAAACCCATTAGAAAAGGAGGAGAATATTATAAAAATGAAAGGAAAAATAATTTACGGGCGATCTGAGGTCGGGAAGGGGAAGGGGTGAATTTTTAAGGGTAAAAAACGGTTTATCTCGATTTCCAGCAAAACTAAAAGTCCTATGGGAAAAATTTGAATGGCAAAGTTGTAGGTAATAAAAAGATCTAAAACTTTGATACAAACACTTTTTTCACATAACCTCAAAATTTATGTGAAAAATTCAAAAAACCAAGGTTTTGGTTTTTTATTCTTATCTTTTACAAAAAAATTTTTTTTTTCACGAAATTTGGTGAAAACTTACCTTTTTATGTCCCAAATACACTGTAATTTATTTGATTTGAAATATTTATTTTTTCACCTTATTTTGAATTAATATCGAAAAAGCACCCTAATTTTCAATCGAAAATTCACCCGTCAAAATATCAGCTTTTTTCAAAAAGTTGGTATGCTTTCTGTTCGTTGAAATCTCTATTTTCCGATAATGAAAAAAAAAATATATTACTATAGTAAATCTTCTCAGAAAATGTAAAAAATGAAATGAATTTTCGATTAAAAATTAGGATGCTTTTTCGATATTAATTCAAAATAAGGTGAAAAATAAATATTTCAAATCAACTACAGCGTATTTGGGACATAAAAAGGTAAGTTTTCACCACATTTCGTGAAAAAATTTTTTTTTGTAAAAGATAAAAATAAAAAACCCAAAAACTTGGTTTTTTGAATCGAAAACTCAATTCATTTTTTGCATTTTCTGAGAAGATTTACTACTGTAATGAATTATTTTTTTTTCACCATCGGAAAGTAAAAATTTCAACGAACAGAAAGCATACCAACTTTTTGAAAAAAGCTCATATTTTGACGGGTGAATTTTCGATTGAAAATTAGGGTACTTTTTCGATATTAATTCAAAATAAGGTGAAAAAATACATATTTCAAATCAAATAAATAACAGCGTATTTGGGACATAAAAAGGTAAGTTTTCACCAAATTTCGTGAAAAAAAAAAAATTTTTGTAAAAGATAAACATAAAAAACCAAAAACTTGGTTTTTTGAATTTTTCACATAAATTTTGAAGTGATGTGAAAAAAAAGCCTAAATCAAAGTTTTACATCTTTTTATTACCTACAACTTTGCCATTCAAATTTTTTCCATGGGACTTTTAGTTTTGCCGGAAATCGAGTTAAACCGTTTTTTACCCTTAAAAACTCACCCCTTCCCCTTCCCGACCTCAGATCGCCCGTAAATTATTTTTCCTTTCATTATTATAATATTCTCCTCCTTTTCTAATGGGTTTCATCCTACTGTTATTTTTTTTCACTTTTTATTATTTTTAATGGCTTCTACCCTGGTCTATATATGAAATATATATAAATACGTAAGCAATATTTTGTGGTACAATTTTAAAATATTTGTCCCTACAAAAGTGTGGCAATATGTATATCGTTGGAAAGGTCATGAGGAGTAGAAGTGGCGAAAAATACTTTTTTTTTGAGTTTTGACGATTTTTTTTTAGAAAAAATGGCAAAAATGTGATAGGTGTGTTTTTTGAGTTCGGTTATTTTGTTTTTTTTTTTTCAAGTTATTTGTTTCACAATTCAAAATCAATCTATATCAATTTAGTGGAGTCATATTAGTAAAAAAAAAGTGATATGTTTGATGTAAGAGCAAAGTTGAATTTTTTTTTTGTTTTATGTTAAGGACATAAAAGTTAGTGGGCATGTAATTATTTGGCAAATTTGGGAGTCCGGAAGTGCCTCACAAATGGCAAAAACTTGTTTTTTGTGTTTTTTAAGTAGGTCGCTTCACTATTTTTGAAATATTTCGGGCTCTAATGATCATCAAAAAAAAAAAATTGAAAAATGTTTGTGATTCAATTTCAAATCCATCTAGGGGGGTTAGATACTTTAAAAGTGTAACCTAACCTCAAAAAACCGAATCGCGTGACTTTTTTTTTTTTTACTAAATTCATGATAAGAGGTGGAAAAATCGTCGAATTTTCATGAAAATTTCAGGAAACAGTATTTTAATAGTCTTAATATAGGATTTTTATGAAAAAATTTTAATTTTTTCGGCCACAATTGGCATTTTTCGTTAAATTTGGCAAATGGTGCCATTTTATGAGAAGTCATCCAAAATAAATTTTTTTTTTTAACTGTACTTTTTTTATCTACTTTAACCTAAGTATAATTAAAATTATGTTGCCTTTAAATGCCCACTTTTGGGCATGAAAAAAAATATTAATTTTTGCATTTTTTTGACATTTTACCATACATACGATATTATTTAAGCTATTATCTTGTATTTTGCATAAAAGTGAAATATGCAATTCAAATTAATAAAAAATATTTTTTAAAATTAAACATAACCTACAAAACTTTTTTTTCTTGCAATGTCCTAAATTGCTTTTAGTAAATAATTAAAATGTTATTACAATTATTGTAAATATTTGATATAAGATTTTGAAAAAATGTAATATTTAATTCTTTTCAAACATATAAAATACACAGCATAAATAATTTTACGCCAATTATGTTTTCAATTGAAAATTCTATATTATGTGTTATTATGGTTTTCCATATTATTCACTGTTTGTGTGCTTTTGTCACTTTTGAATTAAAATGCAATATTTAAAAATATACTTTTTGCTGTTTATTTTAAAAATTTTTATTTTATTAATAATAATATAAACTTCCTTATAGTAACAATTTGAATTTGATTTTTTATTTTATTGAATATCGATTTCGACTTACGTCATCCTCAGTTTAAATTATTATTACAATTTTTGCTTAAACTATTACTTATATACTACTTCAACTGCTATTTTTTATTATTATGTCATATATTTTGTTAGTTTAATTTTAATTATTTACCAAAAGCAATTTAGGGCATTGCAAGAAAAAAAAGTTTTGTAGGTTATGTATAATTTTAAAAAATATTTTTTATTAATTTGAATTGCATATTTCACTTTTATGCAAAATACATGATAATAGCATAAATAATATCGTATATATGGTAAAATGTCAAAAAAATGCAAAAATTAATTTTTTTTTTTATGCCCAAAAATGGGCATTTAAATTAAGGCAACATAATTTTAATTATACTTAGGTTAAAGTAGATAAAGTAGATAAAAAAAAAAATTTTATTTTGGATGACTTCTCATAAAATGGCACCATTTTCCAAATTTAACGAAAAATGCCAATTGTGGTGGAAAAAATTAAAATTTTTTCATAAAAATTAAATCCCATATTAAGACTATTAAAATACATGTTTCCTGAAATTCTCATGAAAATTCGACGATTTTTCCGCCCCTTATCATAAATTTAGTAAAAAAAAAAAAGTCACGCGATTCGGTTTTTTGAGGTTAGGTTACACTTTTAAAGTATCTAACCCCCCTAGATGGATTTGAAATTTAATCACAAATATATTTCAATTTTTTTTTTTTATGATCATTAGAGCCCGAAATATTTCAAAAATAGTGAAGCGACCTACTCAAAAAACACCAAAAAAACAGTTTTTGCCATTTTTTAGGCACTTCCGGACCCCCAAATTTGCTAAATAATTACATGCCCACTAACTTTTATGTCCTTAACATAAAACAAAAAAAAATTCAACTTTGCTCTCACATCAATATAAAATGCTAATATGACTCCACTAATTAATTAAACTCTGAAATAATGTGTTATAGCTGTTTGGTTGAGAGGCCTATTTTTTTTGGAATTTTGACGATTTTTTAAATAAAAAGGGGAGTGATAGGTTGAACTTTGATTGAACAACACAATTGAGTCCTTAAAGTTTCAATTTCCTAGGGATTATTAATTTAATATCACTTTCATGCCTAGAGTATATTGTTGTAACGATTACACAGAAAGCCGCCGCACCAACGCAAAATGTTGACTCATCCATTTTATAAACTAGTCTGTCGGTTTCTTCGTTACCTGAAATATCTGAATGGGCAGTAACCATATTCCACCCAAGCTTGTTAAGTTTTAACTAATTTTGATACTGTATTCGGTTCGGGTTTTGACGTCTACTTGGCTGTCTGACTCTGTCTCTGTTACATTTTACTTCCAATTTTTTTCTTTGGTTTAACTAACATATAGCGAAATCCGAAATTCGACGTCCACGCCGTGCTGCCTGGTTAATGCTGACAGAATTAGGTTGGTGTACCGGAGACAAGTAGGGTAAAAACTGCTTAGTCAATCATGGTACATCATGGCGAATTGGCGCCTTAAAACCAATGCGACTCAAGCGTCTGTTCTCCATGTTAGGGGCGGCTTGAAGCGGGCGTCTGTCTTGGATCAAGCGGCTCGCTATATAAACGTGTCAAAAGGTTGTTTCTGGTAACCTTAAGATGCAGAACGGACCCATTCACGACAATTTGGGTTGGGCCTAAGGTTAACACCCTAACCCCGGAAAAAAAATTATTTGTTAAATTTGGAAATCAGAAAAGAAAAACAGACCCGGACAAAAACAGAATTTTACCTGGACGTGAAAAAGGACCAGACTACCGAATCGGAACGTGGAACGTGCGCAGCCTGAGCGATCCTGATGCTCTTATAAGTCTAGAAACAGAGGCTGAGAGGTATGGGATGGATATCATAGCTCTGCAAGAAATTAGACAGCCAATAATCGGAAAACAAGATTTGGATAGTCACTCTCTATACTGTAGTGGTCATCCTTCTCGAAGAGAATTTGGAACTGGCTTTCTTGTTGGTGCACGCATACAAGAAGCCGTGATGAAATTCATCCCGGTCAGTGAGAGGATTTGCTACCTACGTGTACGTGGTACATATAACGATATTTCTCTTATTGCCGTGCATGCACCTACTGAAGCTAAGACCGTCGACGAGAAGGATAATTTCTACATAGCGCTGGAAGAGGTTATGAAACAAACACCAACACGCGACTTCACTATGGTTCTTGGTGACTTTAATAGGCAGGTTGGAAGAGATATCTCTTATGGAAATGTGGTGGGGGCCCCAACAGTCTGCATTTGAATTCGAATGATAATGGTGAGAGAATGACTGAGTTTGCATTATCAAATTATTTGAGAATTGCCAGTACTTTCTTTCCGCACCGATCGATTCATAAGCAGACATGGGTCTCACCGAATGGAAACACTCGAAATCAAATTGATCACGTGCTAGTTACAGCACGTTTCTTTTCGAGTGTTCTGGATGTGCGATCCTTTAGAGGTGCATACATTGGAAGTGACCACTTTCTTGTATGTGCTAAAATAAGGTTCCACTTCCCAAACCCAAGCATTCCGAAATTCAATCAACGGAAACGATTTAACATCTCATCACTAAAGAATGCAGAAACAGAAGAGAAATATCAAAACCATATTGCCGAAACATTAGAGAAATCAGAAACCATTAATGGAGACGTCGATAAGTCATGGTATTTGCTCAAAGATGCTGTTTTAAGCGCTGCTGAGGGAATACTTGGACGACCACAAAACCACTCCCAGAAGCCATGGATGGATCAAGCATGTCTTGACGCTATTCAATACAAAAGAGATTGCTATCTGAAATATCTGCAAGGACGCAACACCAGGTCCACGAAGGAGAACAATAAACTGGCAAGACAAGCCGTTACAAAGTTATGTAGACGAACGAAGAGAGAATGGTGGAAGAGAAAGTGTGAGGAGATTGAAAGCTTCAATAAGGAACATCAATCGCGTAACTTCTTTCAACAGGTTAAAACCTTAAAGAAGGGCCCTCAAACTAGATCGACTGCTATTCAAAACGAAGATGGGGAGCTACAAGTAGACCTTAAAAATATTTTAGACACTTGGGCCGCTTATTTTGAGAATCTTCTCAACTTAAGTGACCAGAAACAAGTCGGGCGACGAGCAAAGCTTATTCGTGCATCAAAGGTACATGTAAACGAACCCACCAAAGAGGAATTCGAAGCGGCGCTGTCAAAATTAAAACGCAATAAAGCACCTGGTATCGACGATATAACATCCGAAATGATTGTACATGGTGGTGAAACTCTATCCTTAAGATTGTTTGAACTTGTTCAAATGATATGGAGGACTGAAGCCATGCCACAGGACTGGAACACAGCTATGCTGATACCAATCCATAAAAAAGGTAATCGCCTACAATGTGCAAACTACAGAGGAATCGCTCTACTCTGCACAGCATATAAGATCTTTTCTTACATTTTGCTATCCAAAATCAATCCTTTTGCTGAACAACTGTTTGGAGAATATCAGTGTGGCTTCTGGCGGGGCCGAGGTACCACCGATGCACTTTTCTCGATAAGGATGATTTTGGAAAAGTGCCGAGAGTTCAACATACCAGTGCACCAACTCTTCATTGATTTCAGACAGGCCTACGACTCTCTCGAACGAGAGACTCTATGGTCTGCTCTGGTGTCAATGGGAATTCCTGGTAAACTGGTATCACTATGCAGAATGCCAGTACAGAACTCTCAATGCTGTGTACGAGTAGAGAACGAAATATCAAGGTTTTTTAAAGTCGACTCCGGGTTAAGACAAGGTGATGCTATCTCTCCTATACTTTTTAATTTAGCCTTGGAATATGTGTGCCGTCAAAAGAAACTGCCGACTAACAACAATATCTTGTCAATAAACTCAGTACAGATGATTGCATACGCTGTTGATGTTGTCATCCTCGGCCGAAGTGAAGCTGTTATGAGTGAGACTTTTAAGTCGCTTGAGAGTGGAGCTAGAAAAATTGGTCTTCAAATTAACTACAATAAAACCAAACATATGAATGTTTCAAGAGAGTCTGAGAAGAAAGATTTGATGTGCGGCGATGAACGAATTGAGGGAGTTGAATCTTTTAAATATTTGGGATCAATGCTTGACTCAAACAACAGCATACTTACAGATATAAAAGCTCTAATCGCTGCAGGTAATCGAACTTTCTACTCAATCAAACCTCTCCTTGGATCTCCGTATGTATCAACTAACACCAAGCTCAAGTTATACAAGACATTGATTAGACCGGTTGTGATGTATGTGTCACAAACGTGGACCCTTACACAAAATGACGAATCGCATTTATCTGTATTTGAGCGTAAGATCCTACGCTACATTTTTGGTTCACTTAAGACAGACGATGGAGAGTATAGAACCCGATATAACTTTGAGATCAGAGAGCTTCTTGAGGGTCCTGATATAATAGGTTGTATCCGTTCTAATAGGATTGCTTGGTTTGGGCATGTTCTACGAGCCGATTCACAGTCTGGAATGATTAGAAAAATGTACGTTAGTACCCCAGGGAGTGGGCGACCGCGAGGTAGACCACGACTACAATGGGAGACTGACGTAATAAACGACCTTAAAAAATCGGCTGCCATGGTAATTATGTCGCTGTTGCGAATGACCGTGGTGAATATTCGAAGCTGATTAGCCTGGCAACGCTCCTACATGGAGCATGAACGCCGTTAAAAAAAAAAAAAAAAAAAACTAACATATAAACTATATTCCTGTATAGTTTCCTAATTCCTGTATAGTTTCTTTCCTATCCACATGTGATTTCTGTGCCTTTCATTATGGTTTCAGGCAATACGACTAGTTTTGATTAGCTGTTGAGTGTATTGAACAATGTATGATGTATTTATTTAATTTAATTTATTTTCCTACAATTATAAGCAAGACAAACTTAGGTAAAAGTTAGCCACGAATTTCAGCACACTTCAATCCGCTCATGGAATACAATAGCGTTGCCTGTTTTATATGATATCGTCTGTCAGAGAGACTGAATCAGATAATTTAACTATTTAGAAGAGTCCTTAGAGTATATGGAATATGACTTTAAGGTATGGCTCTGGCCAACCTGTTGTTCTTTACCGGTCTTCTAAGCGAATGGTTTCTAAGACGCGAGTCTTAGAGCGTGTAGTCAAACAAAATCAACATTTGCATATTTTCCGCTATCGACACTGACCTAGTATAGTTTTTGCAATCTAAAGGAAGCAGAAATTATAACAAAATTTAAATTTCAAAGTTTCAAACTATTTTGCTTGTATCTTACCAAACCATTACATAAATGTTAATTGATTCAACATATCTGTTATGAAAAACGGTCTAGGAAAAGACAATGGGGTCTATTCAGAAAAATCTTCTATCGAAATTTTCTGTTATTCTTTTATTTTTTGTATGACATTTTATAACGGGAAAATAAAATTTCATATAAAAAATAGAAGAATAGCAGAAATATTTGATAGAAGATTTTACTGAATAGACCCCAATATCTCACTAACACAATTATTTACAGCAAGGAAAAAGAAAAATAATTAAACATAACAGAAATAAACCACATTTTTGTTGTTACCATAAACATAATAACATAAAAATATAAAATTCAATTCTTTTCCAAACATTTTTACCATAAACAACCTAACTTTATTATTCTGTTTTCTGTTTTTCTCTTAACTTAATTTGAATTTGATATGATTTATTTCTTAAAATTTGTTATCAATTCAAATAACGCGTAAGTTTTTTTAATTTTTTTCGTTTTTTTGTTACAGCTCGCTTCATACATAATAGTCACAGCTGTTTGAATGTCACCCAAAAAAATAAATGAAAAATTAAACCCACATTAAAAAATAAATTGAATGACTACCTTTATGCTAACAATCTAATAAAAGTTTTAAGAATATGAGAAAAATGGAATTGGCAACACTAAGCACACACACAGAAAATTAAAAAAAAAAAAAGTAACCCATGTATGAATGGAGTGGAGAGGAAATAGAAGTAACAACAGGTGTCGATTGAACATTTAAAAGAGCTATACATTTAAACTTAAGTAAACATATTTTCAAATTTTCACAAAATAAAAAAAGTTTTGAAACATTTTCAAAAACAAAATTAACTCAGTTAAAAAGAGAAGGAAATAAATCGCTATCATGTCACATAATCCAAAATTCAATTTTCATAGGTGAAATAAATGCAATGATGAAATAATCTTTGCAGAAAACTTTATTTTTTTAAAAAAAAAATGTTGTGTAATGTAATAGGGATCATAATATGTGTTATTATAACAACACTTTCATATACATATTCCACAACACATTCGCGACGTGATAAAAAGCACTTTTTTAAAACTTTTTGTATAAAAGTCATCCAAAACCAAGAATATCGGTAAATCAGTAACATCATGTTTTCAAGATGAATATGATTTAATCGAATCACTGTTGGTGACATAATTTATAAAAAACAAGGGCGATGGTGCTGTAAGACAACTATAAGTTTTGAAGTAAAAATTCCACTTGAAATTCGTATTGTAATGGGCAAGATATTCCTTGTCAGTTTTACTTCCATTTTCCGTCCTATTTACCTATAGATATATATATACTCGAAAATGTAAATATACGTTTTAAAATATTTTTAACATATTTTGTGTGAAACACACTTATTCTTTGTTGGAAGTACATTTGAGACAGGAAATAAGTATTAAATTAATTTTCTATTTTTTTCACCTATAATTTGTAATGGGCAAGATATTCCATGTGAGTTGTGCTTGCATTTCCGTCCTCTTTACCTATAGTAATATACTATAGAGATCTTCGAAGTCATTAGACTTAGCAACTCAATTGTGTGCAAATATATGTGGAAAATAACCAAAAATTTCATTTATTTTGGACATTTGATCAAATAAATATAATATAGTGTTGCAAGATTTAAAATGTTAACCGAAATATATGTGAATCGAAGGTTTAATTGATTTTTGTATTCGATCAAATAGAAGTTACCGCAAATTCCAACTAAAGTAATAACGAGATAAATAAACCAAAGAAAAAATGGAAGTGCGTAATCTGTACAAACTGTTGAAGTAAAACTTCTTTGGCTACTGTGGCAGGTATTACTAAAAATATTAAATATAAAATAAATATGTCATATTGAAATTTAGAGTAGCATTTCTTGATAATATAATTGACAACAATATGTAATAAAAAGCCGTATTTACATAATGTTTTACAAAGTCTTACAACGTATTACAAATTAAATTTCACGATCAATACATGTTCACTTAATTCAACCACAAGATTGTGTACAACAAATGATGCAGTTTTTCAAAAAATTTAGCAAATTTTCAAAGTAAAGTTTATGTTTCTCACTTTAGTTATCATACCCCTCTAATTTCATATTTCAATTAGGATAATAATTGAATTGACTTTGTAATATATTATGTAAATATTGCTTTTTATTACACATGTTGTAAATTATACTATCAAGAAATGCTACTCTAAATTGCAAAATGACATATTTATTTTATATTTAATCTTTTTAGTAATACCTGCCACAGTAGCCAAAGAAATTTAATTCAACTGCCTGCAAATATTACACGCACTCATTTTTTTATTTAACAAAACAAATTTAATAAACACAAATATTTTTATATATAAAAAAAACTTAAATAAAAACGGCATATAAAATACTCATACTCATAGAAAATTATATACGACCACCTCGACATCTATAGCAATATAATACAACTCAAAATATCCAAACAGATTAAGAGTTTTGATTAAATCGTCTAAAATACATAAAAATACGGGTTTTTCTAATTTTCTGAAAACGGAATTTTTCACATCATAAAAAATTATGGGACCCTCTCGAAATTAACCCAAATAGAATACGATTTAAATCATCCAAATCGAACGAGCCGTTTTTGAGAAATCGGTCAACATACATACATAAAAAAAACTCATAATGGAACACAGAACCTCCTCTTTTTTGAAGTCGGTTAAAAAACTAAAATAATTCAAAATATAAATTTAAAAAATAAACTCAAAATCGACACAACCAACTCATATAACATTTAGTACAAGACTGAATAAAAAATATAATAACATTTACAAAACAAATGAATGACAATTGACACACACAATACACATAATCGAATTGTATCGCATACTTGCCGAACATAATATTCGTTTGCCTTTTTACTTCATTATTGTTTGAATTTCTTCTTTATTTTATTTTTTTTTTTTCAAAATTTTATTTCCGTTTGTAGTAAAACAAAGTACGTGTTTTACCACAGCAACTTCCCAAAAAACCAAACACAATAATTAACATTTCCCAATATTCCAAATTATACACAAATAAATTTCTATTATAAATAAATAGTCCAACAAAAACGCAACATTGACCTAAACTCTAGTTTTCCATTTCGATTACAATTTCATAACACCTTTTTCGCAAATCGTATATTTTTTCCAATTTTATTAAATAATATTTCCGCGTTAATAACCTAAATCTTTATTAAAATTAAAATAAACGTTAATTTCGCGAAATTACATTATGTAATTTTTAATAAAATAAAAACAAAAAACTAAAGTTTGGTCAGTAGATCGTTTTTATAGAAATACCAATTAATAATAAGGTCAACGAGTAATCGTTTTTTAAATTATAAAAGTAAAATTTTAAATAAAAATCGTCGTAGTCGGAATAAACAAATCAACTAAAAGAGTCTTTTACAAAAAATCAATAAAAACAGTCATTTTTTCACAGAATTTAAGTAAATTAGTCATTTTCTCAATCATTCATTTTTCAAAGCAACAGTTAAGTGAAAATTCAGTACCAGAAATCATAATTAATAATCAAGAGACGCGGTAGTGTCTTGCGCGCCATGTTTTGAAAGACACTACTAGTATATATACTGTGCACCGAATAGGTTTTAAAGGTTAAAATTTTCATTTCGAATAATTTGCATTTTTTCTACAACTGTATTCAAAGTTATCAATAAAAGTATATCTTATTTAACTATATGTTTCTCATTAGTAAAAAAAAAGTCAGCATTCATGCTTTTTTCTGAAAGTTTATAAAATCAAAATTTTGCTTTCCCAAACTTTTAGTAAAATTAAAATGTTTTTACAAATTTTTATACCACGTTGGTAGCATTGATATGAATGTAGTAATTTAGTATCATTTTGGCGAATTTTCAAAAACCAACCAAATGTCAGGGTTGTTAATATACAGGTATAAAACGTTTTATACGTTACACGTATAATACGTAACGTATAAAACGTATAAAACGTATATAACGTATAAAACGTATAATATGATTTTGTTTTTGAAATTCATTCATAAAAAATTAAAAATGCTTCTTACTTCAGATATTAATTATATTTTTAGTAAAAATATATATATTTTAGTAAAAATATAATTACGTAGTTATAAATTATTTATATATTTTATAATTTATAACAAAAACTATTTAAATTCTAGATGTTATTTGAATGTAAATTTTTATACTTTATACGAAAGACTATGTTACTGTACATAAAACTGGTTAATAATCTTTAATTCACTAGATTTGAATATTGAAAATTTTGAATTATATATTAGAGATTTTTTTGAGCACATCAACTCAAGCAATTTAATTATTTTTGAATTTTTCAACACGTCGGTATACTATATGATTTTCTTTCATTTTGATTCCAACATTTACTTAATGGGAAACATTTTGGATTATAAACATTTGGCTCATGAACTTAATTATTTGGCATCATGAAATGTTATTGAATATATAAAATATGGTTCAATTCAACTTCAGCTCCTCCCATCTAATAAGAACAGCTGGGAAATATTATGTTGTTGCAGAATAAATGTCGTTTTTTTCATAGCAGTTAGGAAAATTATTAGAGATTATTAGAGAGATGTTTTTAAAAAAAATTTGTTGTGTGAATCCGGGTTGCCGATAATAGGTATGGTGCGAAATGTCAACTTATTGCAGACTAAATTTGTTTTGAAAATAAATAATTATATTTTGAAAAGAAGCATTTACGTTAAATGTGGAAGTTTTCTGAACTCATAGGAATAGTTGGGTAAGAAAAAATTATCATGACGACGCTATATTTTCTAAAGCAGCTGTTCCTATTAGTCCCGAAATATTGGTTTATAAATATTAAATATCACGAGTACGATGAATAATACGCCCGCGATAATGTTATATAAATGTATTTTTATTTATTAAGGATTTTACTTTATTACGGTATAAAACGTAAATAATTGTGTGTTTTATACTGTACGTTTTATACGTTTTATACGTACGTATAATACGTGTTTTATACGTTACCGTATTATACGTTACAAACCTGCCAAATGTACAGAATTGAAAAACACAAAATTATGCGAATTGAAATTTATTATCCCTCAATATTGGTAATATTTAACAACAGTTAAAAAACTTAAGCACGAACCCAGATTAGTTTGCAAACATATAGTTGTTTTCGATAAAAATATTTGTTATGTTTGTATCCAGAAAACCCATCAAATGTTTTATTAATATATTAAATGGAAGTTGGTAATTATAAAGGTATTAGAAAAAAGAATATATTTAGAATATGCTTTCAGTAAAAAACCTATTATTGATGTGTTAAGAAAACGATGTTGTGAAAACATGTATTTGGTCTATTATGTAAATTTGTTATCTGAGAGAACCCAACAAATGTTATATCGATAATAATTTATAATTTAATTTATAATTTCATTTTATTTTAGAACGTTGGTAGTTATTTTGAAGTGATGAGATTAAAAAATAATTTAGTAGGCTTTAAAATTTTGTGTTTTTAAGCTTTATGAGATATAAAGAAAAGAATTTGAGAAAATTTTATTATTAATTTAAGGGTTCCGTACTTTGAAAAAATAGAACAAAACCCTTATGGTGAGGACTTGATTGTTTATTATCCATTATTCACAACGACTTTCTCACTGAAAATGAAAATATATGTCGCAAAAACAACCAAAAGGCTGTAAAAAAGCCGCGCCATGTTTTCTTTAGCTTGAAACTATCATTTTAACTATAACAAATAAATTCTTGTATCTTATTCTTTACAAAAACTTCTCAAATCATAAAGCACTAGTTATAAAATTTCTTAATGGCATTTTGTTTTCTAAACATCTAGCTATATTATATAATTTAAGTAATACTCTAGAACTACATATCATAATTCTAAAATGTATAATAAATATGCACATATATTAAAATTTATTTAAGCAGAGGAAATATAATTTATTTTTTTTCTATATTTCTTGAACAAAAACCTTGGTGCGACCTTTTCTGAATATGACAATAAAGCCAACCGCATAGTGACTATGGTTGACTCATAATAAACATTATATTGAAATAACCATTGATTAAATAGCAATCTTAAATGAATATCAATGAATGTTAAAATTCAGTACGAAAAGAAATTTATTGATAATGTTATTTCATAGTCATCGTTATATTGTTATAGTTGCCATTTGCTAGATATTCTTACAGCAAATCATGTCTTATATAAAATTAAGCATACCGTAATAATATAAAGGGAATTTCAAATAGATTACTATACTTCAGGAAAATTGTAGAAAATATGATACTGACTTAATTAATATAATTAGAAGTCCACTGTTGAATTCATCGGCTTTTCACAGTCGTCTGAAAATAGACCTTAGGAATGACATCATTAAATTAATTGAGAAAAGGTCGCGCCAAGGTTTTTGTTCAAGAAATATGTAAGTGAAAGTGAGCGGTTTTTTATAGAAAAAAAAAATAAATTATATTTCCTCTGCTTAAATAAATTTTAATATATGTGCATATTTATTATATATTTTAGAATTATGATATGTAGTTCTAGAGTATTACTTAAATTATATAATATAGCTAGATGTTTAGAAAACAAAATGCTATTAAGAAATTTTATAACTAGTGCTTTATGATTTGAGAAGTTTTTGTAAAGAATAAGATACAATTTAATTTAATTTGTTATAGTTAAAATGATAGTTTCAAGCTAAAGAAAAACATGGCGCGGCTTTTTTACAGCCTTTTGGTTGTTTTTGCGACGATCCTATAATCAGCAAATAAAATAACTATAAGTGTATCATTATAATAAGTGGGTCTCTGTAAATTTGATCTAAAATAAAAAATAAAGAAGAAAAACACAAAACGGGCTGTAATTTCGAGAACATTTAATTATATAAAATAAAGTGGTAATAACATTAGTGGTGTTCCTAGCTGCATTACAGCTCGGTTTCTTATAATTAGTGTTGTGAATCTAAGTAATTGCACTACATTTAATTATTTAGTAGTGTTGAAGATATTTGGCAATAAAAAATAAAGAAGAAAAACACAAAACGGGCTGTAATTTTGAGAACATTTAATTATATAAAATAAAGTGGTAATAACATTAGTGGTGTTCCTAGCTGCATTACAGCTTGGTTTTTACAATTAGTGTTGTGAACCTAAGTAATTGCAGTACATTCAATTATTTAGTAGTGTTGAAGCCATTTGCACTACAGTAGTGTTAGTAATCAAAGTAATTGCACTACATTTAATTATTTAGTAGTGTTGAAGATATTTTTGCACTACACGTTCAAAAACTAGTCATATCGCGCCTAAAGAAGTTCGCTTCAAAAAAGTGAACAAACACTGAATTTTATTTGGAACCAGAAGGGGAAGAGAATTTGACACATGGGGATTTTCGAGTGAAAATGAGGTCACTTTTTTGGTTTAAAATCAAAATTAATCTCAAAAATAAATATTTTGGTTCAAAAAATTATGGCGTATTAGGGACATAAAAAGGTTAGTTTCCAACGAATTGCGTGAAAAAACAAATTTTTTTGTGGGAGATAAAAATTAAAAATGAAAAATCCGTTTTTCTCGGTTTTTTTTTTCACGAAAAATTCTAGGTTACGTGAAAAATGACTTATTTAAAACTTTTAGAACTTTTTTTCGGTAGAACGTCTAGTTTCGCTGCACATCGTGAAAAACCATTTTCAATTCCTAAAAGCTCACCCAATTTCACCTTCATATCTCGGATGGATCAACTTTAATTTATTTTTCTTATCATTTGCGCAATATTTTTTTCCTTATCCAATAGTTTTCAAGCTGTTGCTAATTTTTTTCTTACCAAAAGTTGTTTGCACTGGGTCTAAAATTAGAACAAACAAATAATAAATTATTGTATGAAGTTTATAGTAAAAATCATGGCATGTTTAGTTTTTTTTCAAATTTTCAAAATGTCTACCGAGTTTAAAAAATTCAAAAAGTGCAGTGCAGTTTTGCGTAAAACGTTAAACATACAAAAAATGATTTATTCTACAATTAAGTACACTGAAAAAAATAATTTAGTATACTCTTCAAAACGGATTCAACCAATTTAGTTTTGTAGCGTCAACTAAAAGTTAGTACAATTGACCATACAATTTGAAAGTTTGACAAAGCGTTGTCAAACGTTAAAAATGTATGGTCGAATGGACTAAATTTTAGTTGTTGGTACAAAATAAATTTGGTTGAATCCGTTTTGTAGAATATACCAAATTATTTTTTTCAGTGTAAGTAAGTAAGTAATTAAGTAAGTAAAACGTTGAACATACGTCGGTAAAATCATTTACATATTGTTAATAAAGAAGAAAATTAGATTTCAGTTAAAATGTCTAATTGGTTACAGATGGCTTGATACTTTAAAAATATATTGTAAATTCGTGTCGAGTATGCTGCGCTTATACTACCCGGGTAAGAGCTGCCAATATTAAACAACGAAGCAATCTCGGGCCTGTATTGTCGAGTCAAGCTTTGGCTAGTTAACTTTGGTTTCAGTCTGGACCAGATGTTAATGCCTAGACTGCACCACGATTCAGTTTATTATATTACGCGTTATTCACCAGGCTTATGCATTGTCAACATGTGCAAGCCATATTATGTTTATCTTTATTTTTATATACTAGGAGGGCCCGGCGTGCTTCGCTACACTTATAAATAAAGTTTTTGCGTAGACATTTTGTTGACGTAGAAGCAATGATTTCAAAAAGTGGTAATGAGAAATGCTAGCATATAATTTTTAATTTTTCTTTTTAAATATATGGATGAAAAATAATCAGAACTCTAGCTGATCAGTTCGGATATATGAAAAATTAGCGATCAAATAAGTTTTCAAGTAAGCTTATTTGATTTCTAGCTTATTTGATCGCTAATTTTTCAGATATCCGAACTGATCAGCTAGAGTTCTGATTATTTTTCATTCATATATTTAAAAAGAAAAATTAAAAATTATATGCTAGCATTTCTCATTACCACTTTTTGAAATCATTGCTTCTACGTCAACAAAATGTCTACACAAAAACTTTATTTATAAGCGTAGCGAAGCACGCCGGGCCCTCCTAGTATCTATTATCAAGAAATGCACCACGCACATCAACACTCATACCATTATCACGTCGACGATACAAAGGATAACCATTCACAGATTCTTTAGTATTTTCAGAAAAAGGTTTTGGAAAATTCTTACTACATTTACCATCTCTCATACTAACAGGATTTAGAGCACCACATGGTTCAAGCATCATATGACGTTTCACATATTCATGTAATTTAGGAAAAAGAATGGGATCAGAGATTTCAGTACATACAAATTTATGAATCATTTCATTTCCATCAATTCTATCTATTCTTTGTCATCTGACAAATTTAACAAACACATCAGCAGTAACATTCTCAGGTCTTTCACAAAATTCATGCATTGATTTAAAAGAACGAACAAATCTCACGCATAAGAAAAACTTCACGAACATTGGCATTTCTAAAAATTAAAATGAAGAACAGAACAAAATTATTCACATGCATTCACGTCAGTGTACATAAGAAAACTAAAAAATAAAATACAACTTGTAAATACACTGAAATTTGATTAGAATATTTTTACTAATATACTACGCATGTGATACGTTTATTACTACGCACTACCAAAGAATATATAAAAAAGAAAATATAAAAAAATAAATTTCATCATTCATAAAATCAACATTATTACGCATATAATCTCTTTTATTCCGACGACTCGATCTAACCTTCGATGTACGAAGTCATAAGAAGACTAAAATGAAATTTCATCTACCAAAGAATATATAAAAAAGGAAATATAAAAAAATAAAATAAATTTTTAAGTTTTAAATTTAATTTCGTTTTTGTATGTATGTAAACTTATAATGCATATGTATATAAAAAGTTTTTCGTATATAATAACTTTTTTATTTATGATCCGAAAAATCCCAAAAATCTCTAAAACCTAAGTTACAGTAATATCAGTTAGCACTGAAAATTTGAAATCAATCAAAATTCGAATAAAAAAGCCTTAGGCTCCACAAAATTTTTCGATAGCGTATTAATATATAAGAAGATGTTACTCTTTCCACACATATAAAGCAGGGAAAAAACTGTTTGGTAGAACTGGCCCAAATCATATTTGGCAGACTTGGCGCAAGCCTGGTTTGACAGACTTGACCCCAGGACATCAGCTAAGCTTGGACGAAGCTTTAAACGTTTGAAAATGGTAAACTTGGGCCAAACCCAAAAGCTGTGGCGCGGGCTTGACCCAGGTTTGGTCCATTAGCTTTTCTTACCCGGGTAGTAGTTCAGTGTAATTGTACCATTTTGTGACCTTAATCGAGTTTTTTTAAAACGTGTACATACTCTTATAAATTAGTTTTTATCTCGAATCCCAAGAAATTTTTTAGTAAGGGTCAGTTTTTTATTTTATATATCTTAACACGCCAAGAATGTTTAAGCTTTAGAAGTTTGCCGTGAGAGCACGTCAATACCATGACTTTATGTACGTGGTTTAGCCATACTCGTAAGCCTGTCGTAAAAACCCGTAAAACTGTCTCCTGTATGCGTATTGGTTTCCATACTTTCTTTGGCCAGTTAATGAAAGAACATATACAGGGTGAGTTTTTTAAAAAAGGCCAGGCTTTTATCTCGAGAACGATGCTAGATGGGACAAAATAACCCATGGTGATATTTGTTAAGGGTCGAGCGGGACGTCTAGTGGTAATATTGAATGACCTTGAAACTCATAAGTATTGAAATTATATGCCAAAGTAGAGTTTTTTTAAATTAGAACCTATACATTTAAGGTTTTTTTTTAATTAAGTAAATCAAACTACACCTTTTTGCTTACAAATTTTTTTTGTAAAGTGTACGATTTAGTAGATATGATTTGCACTATTGGGTGAAGTGAATAAAAATAAGTATTTACTTAAAAGTATTACCTTTTAAGTATAAGGTAATACTTTTAAGTATAAGTATTTACTCACGTTTCTGTGAATAATAGAAACCTTTTACTTAAAAGTATAAACTGGAAAATTTTTAAGGTAATACTTATTAGCATTTATTAATGCTTAAGGTAATACTTATAATAGTTTTATTTGATAATTGAAACGTTTTATCAGAATAACGGATCACAATAAAAGGGTTCTTGAGCTTCTATTTATAAACTTTATAACCGTTTCTATATTTTTGGTTATGTATTTTGTACAATATAGTACTACGAGGGCAAAATAATAACCCTTACATCACTGAATCTGAATGTTTAAAGCAGCAGCGCAAACGAGTGTTGCCAATTTATAAAACCGGAATGTAAGTATATGTACTTAATTCGAGTTCACATTAAAGTTTCCGATCAAAATAGAAAAAAAATAGTAGTATACAACTCGTATACAACTCGTACAATTTGTACAGCAACGTTTTGTCAACGAGCAGATATCCATTGAAATACATGTGTTGCGAGTGTTAAAGGCTAAAACATTAGCATCAGCGAATGAATTTAATTAATAAAAGTGTTTATTATTAATCCGTAAGAGGTTGGTGCAACAATTTCAAAATAAGTTTTAATTTAAAACGCTTTTTACTATTAAATGTGAAAAATCCCGAACTTTCCAAGTTTTTACCCGCTTTCCCGTTTTATATAAAATATCCCACAAACTAGAAAAAATCCCGCGATCTGGTAACACTCGCTGACACTTGGCCAATTTGTAGTTCTATATGTATTAATATTAGACAACATTAAGGGAATTTAAATTCATTGGAAATTGTAATATGAAAAGAGTAATATTTTTTATATGCATAGGAATACATAGGAGAAGTTCTTTCATAAAATTTAAAAAAAAAACAAATTTCTATGTCAAGCCATTTTTGTGCTATTCTACTCGGACATGATATTGTTAGGTTTTTGGAAAGTCACCCGCAAATATGAAGTGAAACTTTTTAACGTTTAAACAGTTAAATTCATATTCTATTTAAACATTTTGATAAAGATTAAAATTAAGTGTATAAAGACATACGATACAATTCTGTTTAAATTCATACTATTTTCAACGTGGTTGTTTATACTTTATTCGCATAGATACTGAATTATATTATGTTTACATTCAATTCAGAAGATTGTTCTCAAAAATCTACAAATTAGCAAAAACTGATCACTCAATGCGATGAATAATAGTTTTCCAAAAATCCCTTAAAAGACATAAAGGAAGTAAATAGAGTTATAACTACCATGCGTCTCATATATTTATAGTAGTTTTTTTACCAGCGAATACGAAAGTTGGTCGTTGTGTGAATCTATTCAGTGTCTCGGAATAAAATATTAAAAAAATATTGCGACGCTGATGCATAGATTGACTTCACCACAGTTCTGGAAACATAGTGTTCTGGATATATAATAAGCTAATATCCATCAAATACTTTAATTAAAAGCGAACCAATGTTGTAGATTTCGCGTAGTTCTAATTATAAAAATATTAAAGAAAGCAGTAGCATCCCAACAAACATCAATTCTGTTGTACGAGAAGAAGTAAAAAAAAAAATTTAACCGGAAGTAACAAACCGCGGCAGTTGGGATGCAGAACTGTTGTGAACCGTACTAAATGTGTATGTACCAAGTTTCGTCCAATTCGATTATCAGATACAGATGTTATTAAGCTTCCAAAAAAACAGAAGCTCGGCGGACCCCTACCACTTTGTTTACTATCGCTAAAAATCTAATCAGTTCCTTGCCATACATATTTGCATCTTTTTCTAAAGTGTCATCAAAATTCACTCAAAATACATCAACGAATATTGTATGCTACCAACAAACATTGAAACAATAAACATTTGTGCGCGGGGGCCCCTACCACCTATCCCAATAATGTCCAAAAACTAATCAGTTCTTTTTGATTTAAATCTTCATCTTTTTTCAAACTGTCATTAAAAGTGATTAATGAATGAAGACTGTATATGTTCCCAACAAACTTTAAAAACAAATTGTGAAAAGTCAGCAGTTATATGGTAGACCCCCATTTCAATCAATATGTTCCAAAAGATGATAATTATCTTCTCACACTAATTGGAACCTTTTCCATAAGTTTCATCATAATCACTTCATTATTGTAGGCTGTAGTGTGCATAAAGGCACAAAAAAAACTTCAAAAAATTACAAAAATTTTTTACCCGAAGTTAAAAACCGGAATTTGGGATGCAGAACTATTGTGAGCCGTACCAAATGCTTATGTACCAAGTTTCATCCAATTCGATTATCAGGGACAGATGTTATTGAGCTTTTAAAAAAACAGGTGTATGGGACACCCCCCACCACTTTGTTCACTATCGCTCAAAAACTAATCAGTTTCTTGCCATAGCTATTTGCGATTTTTTCCAAAGTGTCATCAAAATTCATACACGAACGAATCTATTATGCTCCCAATATACATAAAAAACATGGTGGAAAAAACCATCTGTTGTATGGTGGACCCCCCAAGTTTTTATCCAATGTACTCCAAAAGCTGATAAAATCTTTCTCATGTTACTTGAAAGCTTTTACCAACGTTTCATGACAATCGATCGGTAATTGTACGTTACAGTAGGGATGAACACCTGAAAAAAACTTTTTAACCGGAAGTGACAAACTAGAAGTTGGTATGCAGAAATATTGGCCACAGTACTAAAACCTTATATATCAAGTTTCCATAAGATCATAAGCCTGGATTAGAAGCTAATCAAGAATTAAACATAGAGGTGTTCGGAAGACCCCCGCCATTTCGCCCAAATTTTAAATGAAGTGAAATGCCAAATGAACCAAGTTTCAGTGAACCTATATGATGCAAGGCCAGCAAAAGAGATTAGAAATAACAACAATTTTAAACGCTACACCTTAAAATAATAATTTGTTTTATTTCATATTACGTAACAAGTATAAATAATAAATTTGCTAAATTATAAATTTATAAATTCAGATAATTCATTTTCAATATTTTCATTGAATGTTATTTGATATTCATTGGGATCATTATCGCGTTTTTTATCTTTAAGGCTTTGCATTAAAATTGTTTCTTTTGTAATCTGCAATTTTGTCAGTTCCAGTTGTTTTATTAAAACCAACCTTTGCAGTTCAGGTGTTGTAAGCTTTTGTGTTTCTGTTGTTTCAGAATTTAACAGAATTTTTTTTACTCTAATTTTTGATGTTGTCATCTCTTTTAAAACAATATTATCTGTTTTTGACAGCCCAACTGTTGCAGCACCTGGTACTTTTTGAAAAACAGGGTTCTCATCAAACTGAATAAGCTCCATAAAATCTTTCTTCCATGGCAACAGTTTTATTAGCTTATTACCTGTTTGATTTTTATCGGTTTTCTTTTTTATCTCCGTTTTCATGTTGTTTAATTTTTTTTTAAGTTTAATGATATCTTGTGTTTTCGCTGTTTTCTTTTCCAGATCAATTTTAAAACTTTTCCAAGCATTTTCTTTGGATTTAGTTAAATTGGTGGTCATGCCACGATTTAATAAAATAGAGAAGTTCTTTAAAACAGAAACGAAACTTGAGCGTTCATCGTTGCCTAAGCCCGATTCTTCCTCGTCACCTGACTTATTGGACATATCTTATTTTATTATTATTTGTCAATCGATTAAATTGAATTTATTATATGCTTATGCCACTATTTTGGATTTAAACTAAATGATATGTTTATTCAAAAAATATGTATTTTGCTTAAAATTATTGGTTTGTTTACTTTTCTACAGCAAATCACCTAGGTAACAATAAACAAAATATACATTTTTGATCTATCTTCTATAATAATAAAGCAAAGTTTGTTTTAAATACTCAGATTGCTTTGATCATATTTTTTTCGAATGAGAATATTTTTATTTACAAATTTCTTCGGATTGACAAAATGTTCATTTTGCATATATGTTGGGGTACCCCCTATGCTTAAATAAAGCTTTTAAAAAAAAATGTAAAATAAGTAGTATTTTTTATGGGACGCTCCTTTTATAAGGAGTATAGCTTATATGCCAAGTTTTAGGAAAATCAAAAATGGTCAAGTTCAAATTTCGATTTTTTCAGGTTTTTCATCATAAATGGCATATAGTTTACGGTTTTGGTATACTTATAGCCACTTTTCTACATTCACAGTACATACAAAATTTTCGCAGTTGTATATGATATGATATGTATTTGTATATTAGATACGTCCCAAGTAGGTTTTGCCAGACATTGACATACGGCCAAGCACTGGCCCATTAATGGTTAACAGTACTTGGCTATTGTTATTGAGCCAATACTAGAACCATTCATCGGCCGATCTATGGTTTACAGAAAATATTGTTGCCTTTGAATGGCCAAGCAATGGCCCATGAATGGTAAATATTACTTGGCTATTGTTATCGTGCCATTACTGGAACCATGAATCGGCCAATATACCGTTTATAGAAAATTGCCACGGCAGTTTACTTTGAATGGTCAAGCAATGGCCCGTTAATGGTTAACATTAATTAGCTATTGTTATTGGGCCAGTAGTGTAGCCATGGATTTGCCGATCTATGTCATTTTTTTAAATTTTACTAGAGTATTATCCCTTTTAGAAATACATAGTTTGAAAAATTTCACATATATAGTATAGTTATCGCCTTGTCGGTTGAAATACTATAATAATATAGAAAAGGTTGGTATATGTTTTAATTTATTTTCCTTTCCATTTAATTTTAATTATTTTAGTAAATAATTTATTTAAATTTATGTATGAAAACATTATTTTATATTTTTTTTAATGACGGTGTACTGGCAGCTATGTTTGCCATTACTCAGCCATTCTTGCAACTGAGCCAGTTGTATGGGAAGTTTTGAATTTTTTTTCGTCATTTTTATTTTGCTTTAAATTAGTTTGTATTTAATTTATTTAAATTTACATGTGATAATAATGTATATTTTTTTTAACGGCTTAGTCATGGTTGCCAGTATTTGGTCATTACTACAATGCTGGTCATCATTATTGGCCCGTTACTAGGCCAACTGTACAACCTGGTATGAGCCATTGCTTTTGTTTTTTCCTGTCCCTTGAATGGCAACCATTTATTGTACGAAGTTATGTTAGTAAAATTATGTTAATGGCCCAGTCGTGGTTGCCAGGACTCGCCCATTGCTGCATTACTGGCTGCTAGTAATGGACCATTACTGGACCAGTTGTACAACCTTGTATGGGACGTACAGTATTGGTGCAAATTCCATTTCGTAGTATTGGAAATTTGTGAAAATTCGAATATGAAAATTTTCCTAATAGAAAAAAATACGATCAAAGCAATCTGAGTATTTAAAACGAACTTTGTTTTCTTATTATAGAAGATAGATCAGAAATGTATATTTTTTATTGTTACCTAGGTGATTTGCTGTAAAAAAGTATACAAACCAATAATTTTAAACAAAATACATATTTTTTGAATAAACATATCATTTAGTTTAAATCCAAAATAGTGGCATAAGCATATAATAAATTCAATTTAATCGATTGACAAATAATAATAAAATAAGATATGTCCAATAAGTCAGGTGACGAGGAAGAATCGGGCTTAGGCAACGATGAACGCTCAAGTTTCGTTTCTGTTTTAAAGAGCTTCTCTATTTTATTAAATCGTGGCATGACCACCAATTTAACTAAATCCAAAGAAAATGCTTGGAAAAGTTTTAAAATTGATCTGGAAAAGAAAACTCCGAAAACACAAGATATCATTAAACTTAAAAATAAATTAAACAACATGAAAACGGAGATAAAAAAAACCGATGAAAAGCAAACAACAATAAGCTAATAAGACTGTTGCCATGGGAGAAAGATTTTATGGAGCTTATGCAGTTTGATGAAGACCCTGTTTTTCAAAAAGTACCAGGTGTTGCAACAGTTGGGCTGTCAAAAACAGATAATATTGTTTTAAAAGAGATGACAACATCAAAAATTAAAGTAAAGAATTTCTGTTAAATTCTGAAAAAAAACACAAACGCTTTCAACACCTGAACTGCAAAGTTTGGTTGTAGAGTTTCTGATTTCTCGACCTTTTATGAATCTCGAGATTCGAGAATCCCGAGTTTATCAATGATTGTGTTTCTCGAGAAATTGGGAATAATTATTTGAATTTCTCGAGATTCTCGAGAATTATTAAAAATTAATTTTAACAAGAAAAGTAACCCTCCGTTTACTTTCAAAATTTCCAGATATAGACAAATTTCTCTCGTTTTCAGTGTCTGTAGGTTTTATCAAAATTAAAGTGTTTCTTAGAAGTTTAAATTGAAAGTGATCTTACCAGTAGCTTCAAATATATTAATTTCCTTAGATAGTGAGCGGTAGTTGTCATTTATAGTTGACTGCGTTCTCAGACTCTCACGAATACTTCTAGATTTAACTCAACGCAACCCTTTTCCTCTAATTCTGAGTCCGATGGCTATATAAGCTCTTCGCTTTCGTTGATATCATTCGTCGATATATGTAATGCTTTCATTGTAATTAGAGGAATCAATTTCAGGTTCTTTAAATAATCTTCGAGATTTTTTTTGCAGTTTTAATAAATTCGCTTTTAGAGCAAATGGAAAAAAATCATTTTCCTCGGCTTGACTAACTTTGGATTGTGAAGAAATTTCACTAACGAATTTATTGAGTTATCTCTTCCTTTAAAAATTTGAGATTGTATTTCAAATAAAAAATTTAAGCTTATTTCTGAATTGTTTTTCCGAAGAGATTTGAATATAAATTTTAGGATTCCCTCTGCAGATAATAATGAGCCAGCCTGACGGTTGAACGCTTTTATTGATTTTGTGGCTAGTTGAATGGTACTCAAAATATTTAAAGCAACTACATAATCTTATTTAGTATTCCAAAAATGATTTAAATTTAGAAGATTTAAAGTTTTTTAAACTGCTGGCTTAACTGGCAAATACCGTTCAACCATGGTTTCAATAGAATTTTCCGTTTAGTTTTGCAATCCAGGAGTAATGGCAACTCGTTTTTCTCTTCATTCAATTTTTTTATATAATTTTGCGAAATAGCATTGCGCACTGGCGAGTTTTTAAATAATTTTACAATAACCCAAATTTTTTAAATCGTTTCTCGTATTTTGATTCAATACTAAATTGGCAGCTAAAAATTCATTTTGTTGTACAACTGAATTGGAATCACTATTGATTATTGAAAGCTTCACTTTCACTGACTTTTTAACTGGTTTCATTTTCTTTATAAAATATTGACATTATCGCTTGGTGTTTCCCATAACTGTAACATAACTGTTGGTAAGCTGGAGCTATTTTGCCGTATTTCAACATTACAGTGGCTCATCGCTTGTAGTGAAAACAATATCTGGCACATAATTTTTTAGGCTTTTTCAGCTGGATATGAACCTTCAATTCGCATCAATCCTAGGTTTTCCGATTTCTCATTAATATAATACAAATGTACGTTCAAATCTATCTACGCTTGCAGAAGCTTGTCCATTCATCAATTGCTATCGTAAACATTAGATTTGCCATAGAAATAAAAATAGGTTTTCCCAATATATTTATAACAAATAACATAATACTATCCCAAATTCGTATTAGGTATTACTGTTTGCATCGACATCTAGATTTAACAATCAGAAAGTGATGCAGATTGACATTAACAATTTTTGTTAAGTAAAAAATACTAAAAATAATAATATTGAATGATTTATGGTGGTTTGTTAAATTTCGAGATTCTCGACAATTTGTCTCGAGAAATGGGAATCTCGAAAATGTGGAAATATCTTTTCTCGAGAATTCGAGAGTTCAAAATTGCAATTCTCTCTCGAGAATCTTGAGATTGGATTTCTCGAGCAGAAACTCTAGGTTGGTTGTAATAAAACAATTGGAACTGACAAAATTGCAGATTACAAAAGAAACAATTTTAATGTAAAGCCTAAAAGATAAATAATGCGATAATGATCCTGATGAATATCAAATAACATCAATGAAAATATTGAAAATGAATTATCTGAATTTATAAATTTATAATTTAGCAAATTTATTATTTATACTTGTTACGTAATATGAAATAAAACAAATTATTATTTTAAGGTGTAGCGTTTAAAATTCTTGTTATTTCTAATCTCTTTTGCTGGCCTTGCATCCGTATCTGTATGTCCCCGTCTTCATCCTCTACATCATATACCTCACTGTTAATATTTGGAACATTTATTTCTTCTTCAATATCATACACATCATTCAAATGCTTGCCAATGCTGTGTAGAACAGCTCAACAAACAACAATTTTCGGAACCTTATTTAAATTTAATCGAATTCGATTACCCAAAATAGGAAACCTTTTTTTTATTTGGCCGAAACATCTTTCTATTATCACCCTCTCTTTGGCATGAATTCGGTTGAAATTTAATTCTTCTCAACTGTTGTAGTTCTTATACGGGGTTATTAACCACGGTGCTATTCCATATCCACCGTCCCCCAGTAAACATGCCTTGCCTTTGAATCGTGAAGTTGATCGACACACTTCACTAAGCTTCCATATTCTACTATCATGTGTACTTCCTGGCCATTGGACGTCGATACTAATAAGTTTTTCATCCGAATTACAAGTTGCTTGTATATTTAAGCTAGGGTACCCTTTTCTGTTTACATAGCTATCACCAAATTGTTGAGATTTCATTATTTCCACATGGGTACAATCCAATGCACCAATAACGGTAGGAATTTCAAAACGCTGTTGCCATTTTTTTGCAGCTTCTTCTATTTCTGCTATTTTATCAGGAAACTTAGTCCATTCATGTGATTTTTCATAAATCCGGTCAGCTACAAATGAAATTGTCTTACAAACTGTAGTTCGATGTACTCCGGTATCCTCAGCAACACCATTTTGGTATCCAGGATCGCTTAAATAGCGCAAAAAAATTGTAATTTTTTTGCGCTATTTAAGCGATCCTGGATACCAAAATGGTGTTGCTGAGGATACCGGAGTACATCGAACTACAGTTTGTAAGACAATTTCATTTGTAGCTGACCGGATTTATGAAAAATCACATGAATGGATTAAGTTTCCTGATAAAATAGCAGAAATAGAAGAAGCTGCAAAAAAATGGCAACAGCGTTTTGAAATTCCTACCGTTATTGGTGCATTGGATTGTACCCATGTGGAAATAATGAAATCTCAACAATTTGGTGATAGCTATGTAAACAGAAAAGGGTACCCTAGCTTAAATATACAAGCAACTTGTAATTCGGATGAAAAACTTATTAGTATCGACGTCCAATGGCCAGGAAGTACGCATGATAGTAGAATATGGAAGCTTAGTGAAGTGTGTCGATCAACTTCACGATTCAAAGGCAAGGCATGTTTACTGGGGGACGGTGGATATGGAATAGCACCGTGGTTAATAACCCCGTATAAGAACTACAACAGTTGAGAAGAATTAAATTTCAACCGAATTCATGCCAAAGAGAGGGTGATAATAGAAAGATGTTTCGGCCAAATAAAAAAAAGGTTTCCTATTTTGGGTAATCGAATTCGATTAAATTTAAATAAGGTTCCGAAAATTGTTGTTTGTTGAGCTGTTCTACACAGCATTGGCAAGCATTTGAATGATGTGTATGATATTGAAGAAGAAATAAATGTTCCAAATATTAACAGTGAGGTATATGATGTAGAGGATGAAGACGGGGACATACAGATACGGATGCAAGGCCAGCAAAAGAGATTAGAAATAACAAGAATTTTAAACGCTACACCTTAAAATAATAATTTGTTTTATTTCATATTACGTAACAAGTATAAATAATAAATTTGCTAAATTATAAATTTATAAATTCAGATAATTCATTTTCAATATTTTCATTGATGTTATTTGATATTCATCAGGATCATTATCGCATTATTTATCTTTTAGGCTTTACATTAAAATTGTTTCTTTTGTAATCTGCAATTTTGTCAGTTCCAATTGTTTTATTACAACCAACCTAGAGTTTCTGCTCGAGAAATCCAATCTCAAGATTCTCGAGAAAGAATTGCAATTTTGAACTCTCGAATTCTCGAGAAAAGATATTTCCACATTTTCGAGATTCCCATTTCTCGAGACAAATTGTCGAGAATCTCGAAATTTAACAAACCACCATAAATCATTCAATATTATTATTTTTAGTATTTTTTACTTAACAAAAATTGTTAATGTCAATCTGCATCACTTTCTGATTGTTAAATCTAGATGTCGATGCAAACAGTAATACCTAATACGAATTTGGGATAGTATTATGTTATTTGTTATAAATATATTGGGAAAACCTATTTTTATTTCTATGGCAAATCTAATGTTTACGATAGCAATTGATGAATGGACAAGCTTCTGCAAGCGTAGATAGATTTGAACGTACATTTGTATTATATTAATGAGAAATCGGAAAACCTAGGATTGATGCGAATTGAAGGTTCATATCCAGCTGAAAAAGCCTAAAAAATTATGTGCCAGATATTGTTTTCACTACAAGCGATGAGCCACTGTAATGTTGAAATACGGCAAAATAGCTCCAGCTTACCAACAGTTATGTTACAGTTATGGGAAACACCAAGCGATAATGTCAATATTTTATAAAGAAAATGAAACCAGTTAAAAAGTCAGTGAAAGTGAAGCTTTCAATAATCAATAGTGATTCCAATTCAGTTGTACAACAAAATGAATTTTTAGCTGCCAATTTAGTATTGAATCAAAATACGAGAAACGATTTAAAAAATTTGGGTTATTGTAAAATTATTTAAAAACTCGCCAGTGCGCAATGCTATTTCGCAAAATTATATAAAAAAATTGAATGAAGAGAAAAACGAGTTGCCATTACTCCTGGATTGCAAAACTAAACGGAAAATTCTATTGAAACCATGGTTGAACGGTATTTGCCAGTTAAGCCAGCAGTTTAAAAAACTTTAAATCTTCTAAATTTAAATCATTTTTGGAATACTAAATAAGATTATGTAGTTGCTTTAAATATTTTGAGTACCATTCAACTAGCCACAAAATCAATAAAAGCGTTCAACCGTCAGGCTGGCTCATTATTATCTGCAGAGGGAATCCTAAAATTTATATTCAAATCTCTTCGGAAAAACAATTCAGAAATAAGCTTAAATTTTTTATTTGAAATACAATCTCAAATTTTTAAAGGAAGAGATAACTCAATAAATTCGTTAGTGAAATTTCTTCACAATCCAAAGTTAGTCAAGCCGAGGAAAATGATTTTTTTCCATTTGCTCTAAAAGCGAATTTATTAAAACTGCAAAAAAAATCTCGAAGATTATTTAAAGAACCTGAAATTGATTCCTCTAATTACAATGAAAGCATTACATATATCGACGAATGATATCAACGAAAGCGAAGAGCTTATATAGCCATCGGACTCAGAATTAGAGGAAAAGGGTTGCGTTGAGTTAAATCTAGAAGTATTCGTGAGAGTTTGAGAACGCAGTCAACTATAAATGACAACTACCGCTCACTATCTAAGGAAATTAATATATTTGAAGCTACTGGTAAGATCACTTTCAATTTAAACTTCTAAGAAACACTTTAATTTTGATAAAACCTACAGACACTGAAAACGAGAGAAATTTGTCTATATCTGGAAATTTTGAAAGTAAACGGAGGGTTACTTTTCTTGTTAAAATTAATTTTTAATAATTCTCGAGAATCTCGAGAAATTCAAATAATTATTCCCAATTTCTCGAGAAACACAATCACTGATAAACTCGGGATTCTCGAATCTCGAGATTCATAAAAGGTCGAGAAATCAGAAACTCTACAACCAAACTTTGCAGTTCAGATTTTTCATAAATCCGGTCAGCTACAAATGAAATTGTCTTACAAACTGTAGTTCGATGTACTCCGGTATCCTCAGCAACACCATTTTGGTATCCAGGATCGCTTAAATAGCGCAAAAAAATTACAATTTTTTCAAAAGAACTTATTTTTCCACCTCTTTTTTCGTTATTTTCACCCAAAAAATAATCGGCCATAAAATGTACAGTTTCGGTATTAAATCGCAAAAGTTGTTTACTTCGGGCTGAATCTATATCTCGGTGCTCTAAATAAATTTTTCTTTTTCGAATATTAATAAAAGCAGTCATTTTGTTGCGAAAAGTAAACAATAATAAAATTCAAGTTTCGTTATATGCTACCTTAAAAAAAATAAGCATTTACTTAAAAAGTAAAAGTATTTGCCTTTTTTATTCACATATTTTTAAGTATTTACTAGAAAATCTATAAGTTTTTACTTAATTTTCAAGCATTTGCTTATTCTTTAAGTATTTACTTTTTATCAAGTAAATGCTAAATTTTTATTCACTTGATTATTAGTAAATACTTAAAAAACAACAAGTTAAAGCATTTACTTTTTTTTATTCACTTCACCCATTGATTCGATATTGATTTGCACTAAAGCAAACGTGTCTTCGCTAAGGTCTTCAGAAAAAAAATAAAATTTCGATAAATTAAAAAATGAAAATCATTCATTAATTGCATCGTGGTCTGAAATTGCATTTCGTTGTTTTTTTTTAATTCATTGAATTTTTTTTTTACTGAAGAACTTAGCGAAGACACGTTTGCTTTAGTGCAAATCAATTTTCATCATTTCTACAAAATCGTACACTTTACAAAAAAAATTTGTAAGCAAAAAGTGTGTAGTTTGATTTACTTAATTTAAAAAGACTCTTAAATATATGGGTTCTAATTTAAAAAAACCCTACTTTAGCATATATCTCCAATACTTATGAGTTTCAAGGTCATTCAATATTAACACTAGACTCTAAGTCCCCCTCGACCCTTAACAAATATCACCATGGGTTATTTTGTCCCATCTAGCATGGTTCTCGAGATAAAAGCCTGGTATTTTTTAAAAAACTCACCCTGTATATCTGCTAATGTTTACAAAAAATAAAGCATATTATAATAAACATATTTTTGAATAAATGACAATCTTTTGAGATAAGTAATTGCTGTCGTCACTTGAAATTTATATTGTATTATTAAAATAAATATTTAATATTCAGTTATGTGCGTTAATTTTTATGAATTTTGTTGTTAATCTTATTATATTTGTTATTACTATTTTCGTGATATTAATTATTTAGCAATACATTTTGTGAGGCAAAAATACTAACTTGATTTGATTGTTATATTTTGTGATAAATATAAATCAGATTAATGACGTAGGTGTTGTGATTAAAAGTATTAGGTACAAATTGTAAAAATGTGTACTAAATTACGATTATACGTTCATGAATGTGGACTGTACGTGTAAAAAGGGTAAAGTACTAAAACATACGGAATCGCTAAAATGGACAGAATAAGAAAATTAAAAGCATATTTCGTACACAGAAAAATATAAAGTTAAAATTTTCATCTAATTTAACTTTTATGAGTTGAAAATGTATGATTTATTTTCTAAATATATAAATATTAAAATATTTTAATGTTTCAAACATTTAGCTTCGTTAAAACTTATAATTAAAATTAGATGATATGATATCATTTTATTTTTAGCAACTGATATTCACACTTTTTAATTTCAGTCACAAAAAACTATAATTATAGTCAAAATATTTTCAAATTTGGTTTGAGTCATAAAGACAAAAGGTTATATTATTTTTTAATATTAAAGTATTAATTTTTGGTTAATAAATAGTAATATAGAAGTTTTTTAAGTAACAAAATTTAATAATTCATGTTACAAAAATACAATACAAATACAATATCAAAAATAATAAATACACTTAGGAACATAGACTTAATATCTAAGTATTACAATAATAACGGAATAATCTCAATTATTTGCCATTTAATATCGCGATACTAGGGATTGCAATCCCGGAATCCCGACCCATTTTTATGATCCCGCAATCCCGGAATTAATGAAAGAAAATCCCGGGATTACGGGATTGTCATATTAGCCGGAATTAATCAATGAAAACACAGAATCCTGTTATCCTGCTTGATTGATTTGTATTTGAGTTTGAGTGTGTGACTTGAGTTCGACGTGTCAATTATTTTAACGCCTACAATTAAGATGCAACTCAATAAACAAAGCATTAGAATAAGTTAATTGTTGTTTAATAGCAGCTCAATATCTTTTATCAACTACACTGTCGATATATTGAGATCTATTGAGATCTATATGTCAGTCAATTAACAGGTTATCACACACCCAAATAAACAAGAGCTTCAACAAAATGGGTGAATCTTAAATTTAGTATCGTCAGTGAACCGCGAATTGAATTTGTGAAGTGAATTTGAGTTTTTTTTACATAAAGTTAGGCATGTTGAGTGTTAATTATAATACATTATAAATTAACGTCTCTGAATATCGGAAGATACCATGCCAACTAGGAATTAGGCATTTTAAAAAATTATATATTTAATTTGTTTTAAAAAAACAAAACTAAAATATAATAACAGTTTGGTCTCCAAGTTGTTTTTATTACTACAACAATTTATTTAAAATAAATTTATTAAAAGAACCTAACAACAACTTATTTTAATAATATTTTTGACGCGTTTCGAACATAAATGTTCATTGTTAAACGTTTCAAATATTATAAATATCAAAAGAAAACATTTTACATTCAACAAAATTTTTTGTTTGATAAAAAGCATACTAATAATTATTAAATAACAATTTTGTGTAACTAGTATAAAAAGTGGACTTCGTCTCTAGCTGCAAACTTCATGCATCGTGCAACAAATATGCTTTTTGCATACAAATATGCTTACATTTTTTCTACGATCTTACTTTTACACTAGTAAGGTACTTTTTGATCGTACTTTTTGCACTAGTAAGGTACTTTTTGCACTAGTGCAAAAACTTTTTGCACTAGTAAGGTACTTTATGCAGTAGTGCAAAAAATTAAACTTTTTGCACTAGTAAGGTACTTTTTGCACTAGTTCAAAAAAATAAACTTTTGGCACAGTACATAGTGCAAAAAATAGTCACTTTTTGCACATCGTAGAAAAAGAAAATTTTTTAATTGAAATAACTTGAATAATAGTATATTTTTCAACGATGCCGAAAACAACATATTTTGAAGCGAGAGGACAGTTTATCAGCCGAGGCGATAGCCGAGGTTGGTAATGGTCGCGAGATTCAAAATATGATTTTCGGCGAGTAGAAAACTGTTCTTTTTCTACTACTTTTTTAAAAATTATTATTAATTATTAAGCATTTTCATTTAAACTTTCATACAATTCAAATTTTAAAACATATAAACATCCAAACAAAATCTTTAAATTTATATTTATATTTCTGCTATTAAAATATAGATGACTCAATATGAATAAATTATGCAATTTCTATGTTATAAATAAAACCGTCTTTAGTTACAAGCCTGATTGTCCTTTCGTACAAAAAATCGGCAACTGTAAACATATAAATATATTTATTCTATTTACACTACAAAATTCTATAATTTTATTCTATTTGGTCTCTAAAGTCCCTAAAATCATTAAATAACACATCTTTAAAGGTTTATTGTTTTTTTGCATTTCGCGTCTACATAGTAGGCTTATAACTAAAGACGGTTGTCTAATATACAAAGTCAAGTCTAAAATATAAACAACAGTTTTGATTTAGTTTTTGGATGGGAATGACGTTACGTAAATTCTTGATATATTTTAAAACAACGTTACCATACTATTTAAAAAGAATACGTGAATCTTATATAGTTAACTATTATATTATTTTTACATTTTTAATGTAAATTGTCCGTAAATAATTCTAAAATTAATTAACGTCGTCTTCCCAAGAAAGACAAATTAACACTAACAAAATTATTTCATTCAATTGAATGATTTATTAATTGGATGATTTATTCTAGTTAAGAAATTAGAAAATAGATGGCTTTTAAAAAATTGCTTTCGTCACTAGGTACGAAAGTAATTTTTATAGGTTTTTTTTATCACTGGTGACGAAAAAGAAATTTTCGATGCAATGAACAAACATCGAAAGTAGATTTTTAGAGTTGGGTAGTAGAAAAAATTTATTTTCATAAACAAATTTTAGAGGCTAACTATTTAAATTTTATGAATGATTCCGACCCTTTTTATCATCCTGCAATCCCGGGATTAATGAAAGAAAAGCCCGGGATTACGGGATTGTCATATATGCCGTGATTAATCAATGAACACACTTAATCTTGTTATCCTGTTTTATTGATTTGTATTTTTTTTATTTTTGGTCATATGCAATGAGATCATATACCCTGGCAATAGCAATGAGAAAATACTTCTTAAGGTTTATATCTTAGGGGTGCTAGCGGATAAACTCTATTCAGTCAACGCTAGCACCTTCAATCTTGTTCCACTCTACCATGAAATATTGGCGAATGCACTTATAGCTCTTCAGGTTGTACTGACCTAGAAAAACATAGCAACCCACTGGTTCGCGAGTTGACGAATGTCTGAGTAACTAGCACAAGGGCAAGGAGGAAACGAGAATGGAAATTCTGCTTTTGTTGATGATACATCGAACATATTTACTGTTCCAAATCGAAGCTCCATAAAAGTTTTTATTGAAGATTATTAAACGTTACATCAGCAGCAGCAGACGTGGGATGTCAAACAGGTGATTAAACACGAAATTAAAATTGCAACTTTTAACGGTAAAGTGAGAAAAAATTTACCGTTTACCGGTAAATGAAAATTTCGGTAAATTTGCCCTCCCTAGTATGTTACCTACTTAATGTAAAATTACAGAAAGTAATGAAAAAATTGTTACAATATGTAGAACTGACATTATATGTCCACATTTTGTCAAAATCCCTCAATGAATGATCATTGACTTGAAACAAATTTCGTTCAATAAAAAAGTTATGGTAATGAATTTTTGATTATCAAAATATATATTGCATAATACATAGGTGATTGAATAGATTTGAAGAAATTATAACAAAATCAAAAATTCAAACTTTTTCCAAAATTCTTAAAATATTGCAAAAATTATAACAAAATCAAAAATTGATACTTTTTTCAAAATTCAAAAATATTCCAAAAGTTATAATGAAATCAAATATTTAAAATTTTTCAAAATCAAACATTGATACTTTATCCAAAGTTTTAAAAATATTGCAAAAATTAAATCAAATTAAAAAAACAAACTTTTTTCAAAATTCCAAAAATTATAATAAAATCAAAAATTTAAACTTTGAATTTTGAATTCTAAAAATATTTGAAAAATTAATCCAAAATCAAAGATTGAAATTTCAAAATTCCAAAACTATAGCAAAAAGTATAACATAATCAAAAATTCAAATTTATTTTCCAACTGCTCCTGTTATTCAGAATTCGTGGAATCTGGAATCACAAAAAATTACTCAAGGAATATCTTCCTAATAATAACAATTTTTGTTGAAAAACGACATTTAATCTGCAAAAACTTAATATTTTCCAACTGTTCCGAAAGAACTCTATTCCATGTCCAACTTAATGTTAAAGTCATACAAATAATTGACGGTATTTTTGACACACTTATAATACAATGATCAAGCTCCTGGTCTCACATACCCATGCCAATCATCAAGATTTCGCCACATTTAAGGTTGCTACTCATTATCACTTAAAATAAACGTTTTTTAACGTAAAAAATATGAAAATTGATTTTTTGACACACTTCCGGTACAGTTATCGAACCCATCGCGTGTTCGGCTCTTACCATTAAGTTAACCTATAGAAACAAAGATTTTTGAAATCGCTTCAGCGGTTTTCTCTGTAACAACAGTTGTGACGGTCGACCGGCCGGCCGATAGACAGACAGACATTTTTTGCTTTTTTAGAATCAGTAGGTCCTAAAACGTCGAGAAATGGCAAAAAGTGGAGGTGAGAACTTCACTTTTGGCTCGTGAAGGTTTTTCAAACCGAAGTAATTGTGTTTTTAAAAAGTGTTATGTGTAGTGTTATGTAAGTGTTTGTGTTATGCATTTCTCCTCATGGAATGGATAACCAAACAATAAAACCTATCACATATTATTATGACTTAAGCCGCAATTAGACTATTGCAGAACTCTGCAATATTTCTGCAATGGTAGTGTGTAAAATATTCATTGCAGATAAGTTTGACAATGAACTCATTGCAAAACATTGCAATGACTCATTGCAATGACTCATTGCAATGTTTTGCAATGAGTTCGTTGCCAAACTTTTCTGCAATGAATATTTTACATACTACCATTGTACGACTATTGCAGAAATATTGCAGAGTTCTGCAACAGTCTAATCGCGGCTTTAGGCCAATATTCCATATTATTGTGACCTAGGCCAATATTAAATATGACCTAGGCCAAAATTCCATAATAGGATAAAGAAAATTTGCACGAACAAAACTAAATCAGGGTTGGCAATAATCAAGTTACTGATATATTTCTTGATCATGAGACGTACTGTCTTCCTCAAAGATTAAACCCCAGATATAGTTATATGGGCGCAGCATCTGTTTCCATTCTTGCTCTTTTGGACTCTGTCCAAAAGCGTGCTATACGAATTGTGAGTGATCGAAATTTAACATCAAATCTTGATTCCCTACAACATCGTCACATTGTTGCTGATCTCGTTTTTTTTATAAATATCGTCACCAGCAGTGCTCGGATGAAATCGGATCCATCATGTCTCCATCATATTCTTTTCCCCATTTTACACGTCAATCGGTTTATGATAGTCAAACTATCGAGATCATTCACTGTCATAGAGATTTCTTTGTCCGTACATCGTACAAATGGAATGCTTTGCCCGAATCAATAGTCTCGGGGGCGCTCAATCTACAAAAGTTTAAAAATAGTGTTCATCAACCCCTCAGAGCACTTGTTGTTGTGGGACCTAGGTCTTAAAAGGTATCTATGTGTTGTTCTGTTCTGACAAATATTGTAATTCCTATAACAAAACACTTTTTATTTAAAAAAAAATTATGAAGGCTTGTTTCTTCGAGCAAGCAATAGCGTGTCATCATTAAGGACTATACTATACCTTAACCAAGATTAATGTTGGTGCCGTTGAGTAAATACAGTTCATCCACTAAGATCAAGATATTTTGGCTACTAAATATTTCACTGCTATTGCCAGTGGTATGTGATATCTTATGTTAACTCGTATGGCACAATCAGAGACTATAGCACACGAGGTTGTTACCATCACATTGAAAATTAAATAAATTTATAAAACAACAAAAACTGAGCCCTCAATGCTCTTATACTTTATGCGGCTATGCGGTTTTACTTTAAGATTTTTGGAAATACCGTCAAACTGTACAAAAAAAAACATATTAATAAAAACATCTTTCTCTTCACCTAAATGTATAATCCCTTGATCAAGGTATATAAATCTGTACATTCCTAAATAACAAAACATATATCCTTATAAAAAAAACAGGAAAAACATTTGACTCAAAATCTTAATCATGTGCAATCAATTATAACAAAGGAAACAAAATCCTTTTCTTTATATATATACGTATATAAACTTTCTTATAAAACAATTTTATTATAAGAAAAAAAATAGTTAGTAAGAATCATATATTTTTAAATAATGGATGATAAAAATCAATAAACTCTGAGTAATTTTTAGTATCAATTAAAATTTTTTTTAAACCAGATAAAAATAGAATTTAAATAAAAGTAAAATTATTATTTATTAATCAAGAAAAGTATTTATATAAAATATTTGGATAAGATAACCATATAATAAATATTTATTGTGCTAGTTCTTATAAAATCCGCTGAAAGGAATTCATGCACTTAGTTCACAACTATACGGCAACAGATTGAGCTTTAATATAATAAATTGCTTATTCTTATCTTGGAATATTTACGGAAAACAACTTTCACTTATTCTTCAAATTTGAAATGATGATGATGGATGGAATTAAAAAAAATATATATTTATAATTCAAATCAATAAAAATTAATATCAAATTACGCCTTCATTGAATTTAAAAATATAATAGATGGATGACATTTTAAAAACAAAAACAAATGGTTTATTTTTTTATCGATATTCGGCTTTTGAGTGTTCGATTTTTCAGTAATGAAGTTATACATATATGTATATATATATACATACATAGGTGTGCATATCTTGAGCATACTGCAGAAATCATAATTTTATTCAAACAAAAACTAAACCGTATTGAAGATTAAATAATTTAATGAAATTAGTTCAGTTATTAGGGAAACAATGGTTCTGAAATGAAATGAAATCTAATGAAATTAGTTCAGTTATTAAGGAAATAATGGTTCTGGTAGTTTCTTATATTATTGCATGAGATGTATGTACTCGAAATTTATGTTATCATTGATTTGACTAAAAATAACTGAATTATTTGAAAAATTGTGTGTGATTGTTTTTTTTAATAAATTGTTTTAATAAATAGTTTCCGTGTAATTTGAATTTTACGCGTATTTTGAATATGTTTAATTCTCTTTTTAAGTAACGTTTTCAGGATAATCGATAGAGATCTATTCTAAAAATTGACTTAATTTTTAATAATTAATTTTCAGAGTTCAATACGCTTTTCCGATAACAATTGGTTTTTAAGCTACTTCAAAACAGAAGGTTCCATGTTTCACAGTTAGTTTGCTTTTCTTCAAAACGGCTCATCAGATGCCGGATGGATGCTTTAAATTTTATTTTTTTAAGATAGATTTCGAAGTGATCCCAAATTATTTTTATGTATTTTTTCCGATTTTTCTATTACGATAGATGCCGAAGGTGCTCGGTCGGTCCTATATAATTCTTTGATATGAAATATTTAAACAGGTTATTTTTGACAAAATTATTAATTTTAAACGAACGCTGTATTGTGAACATAAATCGCGTAAATATAAGTAATAGACTAAGAGTCCGCGGAGGCCCGACCTTCGTTATTTTATAAAACTTGAAAGATTCTCTGTGCAAACTCCCTACTCAGGTAGGAACAATTAGGACATATTATAAAGTTTGGATGATCGTGGCTTTGGCAGGGAACAGGTAACAAAGGGGTATAAAATTCCTCCAAAGTTTTGTGAAAGTATAAAAGGTAATTTTTTTATATATTCTTCGGGATAGAATTAGAAATTACGTCATCCATTGACAGACACTTACTATCGTGGCAACCCCCTGCCAGACACCCTTAAACTTTAGTAAATTGAAATTAAGCTTACATTATAGTATAAAATTTGAATTTTCTATATAGTTTACTTGGGAAACTATCAGAAGATATTTTCTTAGCAGCCAGACAGTTTCGATACTGCTTACACCTTGACAGACAAATTGAAAGTCTGACGTAGGTGCGAGCGCGAGGCAATACACATGCAAGCGAATGCGAGTGAGATAGTTTATAATTTTCATCTAAATAAATCAACAAAAAGTAAATCTAATAATTTAATAAATAATGTTTTTATGAACATTTTTTTTTAAATTTAGTTTAATTCATGATATTTCATTAAAATTCTATTGTTTATTATGACTATATAGGAGAAATCAATTGTTTCAGTGGTAAGAAGTGCATTAAAAATAGTTTTAGTAGATTCATTTATTATATTCATTGCACCACAGCTCTGGAAACAAAATTTTCTGGATATATATTGAACCTATATCCTATATATTAAACAACGGACCAATGCCGGGCCTGTATTCGCGAGCCAAGCCTTGACTAGTTAGCTTTGGTTTCAGTCTGGGCCAATTGTAAATGTCTAGACTAAACCGTTATTAACTAGTGTAATGCGTTGTAAACAAGTGCAGGCCATATTATGTTTATCTTTATTTTCATATATGTTACTCTTTCCAAAATCTCTTTCCACACATTTAAAGGAGGTCTGGAAAAAAAATTGGTTTGGTAGACCTGGCCCAAGTCTAATTTGGCAGACTTGGCCCTAGCCTAGTTTGCCAGACTTGGCCCAGGGACATCAGTCCAAGCTTGGTCCAAGCTTGGGCCGTTTGAAAATGTCAAGCCAGGCCCAAACCCCAAAAGCTGTGGCGCGGGTTCGGCCCCTTGGCTTGTTCTTGCCCGGGATCCATCAAATACTTCAATTAATGGCTATCTTTTGTTATACATTTCGCGTAGTTCTACTTATAAAAAATACGTGCTTCGGAGGCCCAAATTACTTTGCTCATTATCGACATAAATTCTGTTGTACGAAGAGCAAAACTAAAAAACTTAAAAAATAAATAAAAAATAAAAAAAAGAAACTGACAAAAATGCAAATACAAAAAAAAAAATTTTACCGTGAATGAGAAACCGGAAGTTGGGATGCGGAACTGTTGTGAACCTAGCTGCTTATGTACAAAAATTCATCCAATTCGATCATCAGGTACACATTTTATTTAGCTATACAAAAACAGGTGCATTTTTTGTCAAAGTGTCATCAAACTTCATTCACACACGAATATGTTGCATGCTGTTGTATGCAAAAAACATTAAAAAGAATGGTGGAAAAACCACTTGCTGTATGGTGGAAATAGACCCCTCAACTCTTAGTTCTATATACGCAGAAATATTGGAAATAGTACTAAAACTTTTTATATCAAGTCTCAATAAGATTGAAAGATCAGAATAGAAGTTATTGAAGATTCAAACTTGAAGGTGTTTAGAATGAAAGAATTTCAGAAGAATGAATTTCATTTATTTTTTTACCCAATTTTATGGAAAAAAATAAAATTAATTATTTGTATGACATGAAACTTAATTGAACATGAAATTGGATATGGAAATTTTTGATTTTGTTATAATTTTTGGAATATTTTTGGAATTTTGAAAGAAGTTTGTATTTTTGTTTTGTTATAATTTTTCCAATTTTTTTGGAATTTTGGAAAAAGTTTGAATTTTTGAATTTGTGAATTATGAATTTTTTCAATATTTTTAGAATTTTGAAAAAAGTTTCAAGTTTTGATTTTGTGAGAATTTTCGAAAATTTTTAGAATTTTGAAAAAATTTTGAAAAAATTTTGAATTTTTTTTTTTTTAGTTACCCTAACATACAGATTCATCTATTACATGTTAGGTTTGAACAAAACAATGGTTATAATATAATGCATAATAAAGTTTCAATACGTATATAAATTATTGTACTTTGTTTCTTAATTTATTATTATTTAATAATGATTTAATTTAAAAAATTTATTATTTAATTTTTTTGATTCAATACAATATAGAATAGAATGAGTTTTTTTTTCTTTCTCCTTTTTATAATTTTATAATTTTTTTTTTTAAGTTTACCAATTCAGTTAAACTATTTAAAGTAGCTAAACTAAATAGTTAAACTATTTGCTTTGTTTAAAAACATAAGTTTTAAATGTTGAGAGAGCGAACGAATTCAAATCAATATTGTTAAAAAAAGAATTATGATTTCTTTGCATTCGGATTAAGGCAGAATTGTTTCTGAAATTATTTGAAAAAGTAGGTATATCAAAACATAGTTGGTTTCTAATTTTATAATTGTTATAAACCCTGTATCTTAAAGAGTCACGAAGATCAGAACAAAACATAAAGCCATTTACGATTTTGTACAGAGCAATTTCATCCATTGCTTGCCTTCTTAAGTAGAGACATTAGATTGTATCTTTTATAGCGAAGAAGATGCTCTTCGTATGGCAAATTTAATTTGTAGTTTAAAAATCTGGTGAATTTGCGCTGTACTTTTTCAATTTTTTGAATATTGGTATATGAAGGGTTCCAAATTTGACAGTTGCTTTCAAGAATTGATCGTATCACTGCTTTAAAAATTGAAATAAAAGATTGCTGTGTCTTGAAATCCGATCCAACTCGCATGAGAAAGACGAGACATTTCGAGCCACGATTGTCCACATTGTCAATATGCATGTTAAAGTTAAATTTTTGGTCAATTATAATGCCTAAATCACAAACAAATTCCTTGCGAGCGAGAATGTATTGATTTATACTATAAGAAAAACCAAGATGATAAAGCCGTCGCTTGATCTTAAGAACAAAGCATTTATCTATGTTCAAAAACAATTTATTTCGTTGGCACCAAAGAAAAAGTTTATCTAGATCTGCTTGTATTTGCTTGCACTTATCTACCGAATTAATAGCTGAAATAGTACATTATGATGCTAGGACGTAAAGCTAAAGATTTTGGACGGATGTGGAGCTCGGCTAGCGCCTCGATTTGCAACCACATTAAGTCCAAAATAGCTTACGTCCGTGCATCATATACTATTTTTTATTCGCCGCAAGCAAAATATTTTAAGAAAATTGGTTTATTCTAAATTAAAATTATAAATTTTCATAAATTTTAAAATAAAAATATGTGGAACAAGTAACCTTTGAAAAAATATTTATTATTTTTTCCAAATTATTGTGTAGCTATGACAACAAATGATAACAACTATTTTAATTGGATAATGAAATTTTGAATATAAGGGTTGCTTTGATAAAAATTTTTATTTTTCATAGAATTTAAACAAATACAAATGCTTTTTGCTTTTTTGGACGTAGCTATGACAACAAAATAAATAGTTGAAAGGTGATACTTTAAAGCCGCAAATCACAGTAATAAAGTAACACTTTAATATGCAGGCGAATAAAAAAATCTTTACATCATCAGCAAAAAGCAAAATTTCACTTTTAAGGACACGAACTAAGTCATTAATGAAAATCAAAAAGAACAATGGTCCTAGTATTGAACCTTGAGGAACACCGGATGAAGGAGAAAAAACATTGGAGTGGGCATCACTAATCTGAACATATTGTATTCTATTTGATAGGTAAGATCTACACCAATTAATAAAGTTGTTACCTATACCAGAATAAGAAAGTTTTTCTAAAAGAATTGAGTGGTTAACCTTATCAAAAGCCTTCGAGAAGTCTGTGACTTACTCACGTCAACGCCAACATTCGAGTCCAGAGAATCATAAACATATTCCGTAAAAGCTAACAGATTTGACAATGTGGACCTTTGTTTGCAAAAACCATGTTGCTTGTTAGATATAAGACATTTTACATGGTTATAAATAATTTTGTGCATCAATCGTTCAAAAACTTTACTGCATGAATTTAAAATTGCATATATGGAGGGGCTGAAATCTCACAGCTCTGAGATATCAAGACTTCGGTCTGGGTTAAGGATTTTGATATAGTTTTCGGCAAAAAACTTTTATGAGGATATGGTTTTTAGTTTTTATTAATTTTATTTTTTTCTAAAAAAATTGGGTAAAAAATAAATAAAAACCTTTCTTTTGACACACTTGACAACAATTTTTTGACAAACTTATAATGGCATAATTCTCAATAATAATAATCAAATTTCATTTCAAACAAACAATTTTATTTTTTTCCAAAAAATTGGGTAAAAAACTAAATAAAAATCTTTCTTTTGACACACTTGACAACATTTTTTTGACAAACTTATAATGCCATAATTCTCAATAATAATAATGAAATTTCATTTTAAACAAAAAATTAATTTTATTTTTTTTCCAAAAAATTAGGTAAAAAAATAAATAAAAATCTTTCTTTTGACACACTTGACAACATTTTTTTGACAAAGTTCTAGTTTTTGATCTCACATACCAATCCCTACCATCAAGATTTCTCCAAATTTAATGTTCCTACATTACGGCCGGCTGACAGACATACATTTTTTTTTGCTTTTTTCGAATCAGTAGGTCCTAAAACGTCGAGAAATGTCAAGAAAAGTGGGGGTAAGAATTTCACTTTGAGCTCATGAATGTAATACTTAGGTCTTTCAGACCGAAGTAATTGGTCTTTAGTTTCCAACATCCATTTTGTCACCCGATTTAACTACAGGAGTAATCTTGGATGTTTTCCATAGAACAGGGAAGGTGCAATCCTTTATGGATTTGTTGAATATTATATGGAGAGGATCAGATACTGATTCACTTACCCGTTTTAAAAAGCAAGGCGGTATCTCGTCGGGGCCACTCCCTTTATCTTCAATCAAATTAATTAGCTCCGTCTCAACTTCATCCTGGGTGAACGAAATGTTATTCAAAATATTGTTTCTATAATTGTCGTTTGAAAGAGTTTGTGAATTTTCATTTGAACTGTTATAAGCTGATGAGAAATTCGAAGCAAACAGGTCACAAATACCTTTTGCAGTTTTCAGTTTGCCCGTTGTATTTCATTGTAGCAGGAATGGCATTCGTTATTTTTTTGCTCTTGGAGAAAGCAAAAAATGCTTTACGTTTTTGGTAACGTTTTGTTCTATCGTTTCTATATACTTGGTATAGCAGCTTTTGTACTCAAGTTTACAACGAGCCCGCATCCTTGAAAACATTCCGTAATATAGTCATCATCTTTTTTCGATTTATGTTGTGCTCTAAAATAATCTTTCACTTTGATTATTTTAATTAGTTTATTTGAGAACCAGATAGGAAATTCGTTTTTTATTTGTGATCGGAAAGGGATATGTTTAATAATAATTTTTTTCAAACTTTTATAAAAAATATCAACCATTTCATCCGTGCCTAAGTTTTCAAATAGATGATTCAAATCTATAGCTTTAATATCCTTATTTATAATATCATAATTACCTAATGTGAAGTTATATTTTGGTTGAATCTTTTCTTTGAGAAAAAACGTTTTGCTAACGTCGATTGCTATTTCGGGTGGTGGATGATGCCTGTCAATTTTTCCCAAGGCATCTTGCGCCCATTTTACAGTTATTTTTGAGAAAGGTATGTTTGGTAGCACAAGGTCCAAGTATTTACCTAACGTATTTTTAATTGAGTTAAACTGATGCAAACCTGTAAACTGGAGCATTTGTATTAGTGATTGATCAAGTAAAGTATCATTAGGTATTGGCTCGAGCGTATTTCATTCGGTTAGGGACCATTCCATAAATGATATATTAAAGTCTCCAACAATCAAAAAATTTGGTTTGGTAGGGTTTTTGTTGATGATATTTTCAATGTTATTAAAATGGTTTAGATAATCCGATAATTTTGTTTGGGGATAAAAATAAGGAACATTTATATAAAGATATTCATGATTAAGTTTGAAAGGAAACCATAATTCTTCCGTGTAAACTTCCCAATCATGAAGTCTTAATGCATCGAATTTCTTTTTTACTGCTATTAAGCAACCACCAGATGCCTGTTTCTTTTCAGGAAAAAGGTTCATATCCCTATCCTTTCTAAATACCTTTCTAAATCCTAAAAACCTCTTCATTCAGACGTGTTTCATTGAGGCAAATCACATCATAATTTGATAGTGTAAGATTTTGTAAAAATTGATTTATTTTCGTTCTCAATCCATTAATATTTTGAAAATAGACTGATATCAACATGAAGAACAAAAATTAAAAATAAAAGAAAAAAGAATAATATATTTTTTATTCGCCTATATATTAAAGTGTTACTTTATTACTGTGATTTGCGGCTTTAAAGTATCACTTTTCAACTATTTATTTTGTCGTCATAGCTACGTCCAAAAAAGTAAAAAGCATTTGTATTTGTTTAAATTCTATGAAAAATAAATTTTTTTATCAAAGCAACCCGCAAATTCAAAATTTCATTATCCAATTAAAATAGTTGTTATCATTTGTTGTCATAGAATTTGGAAAAAATAATAAATATTTTTTCAAAGGTTACTTGTTCCACATATTTTTATTTTAAAATTTATGAAAATTTATAATTTTAATTTAGAATAAACAACTTTTCTTAAAATATTTTGCTTGTGGCGAATAAAAAATAGTATATGATGCACGGACGTAAGCTATTTTGGACTTAATGTGGGTGCAAATCTCGGCTAGCGCCTCGATTTGCAAACTCCACATCCGTCCAAAATCTTTAGCTTTACGTCCTAGCATCATAATGTACTAATAACTACCTAGGCTTAATTAGACATCACGACATGTTCAATAGTAGATCAATCTGCTCTTCAGTTTTAATTTTTATTATTATTATTCTTGATTTATCAAGCTGCTTAACAAGAATGTCACCATTTTGAACCCATACATATTTGAATTGTTTCACAGTTTTCAATAACTTGGCTCTTAAAAAGACTTACTGTTTAAAAATTGTTAAATGGTCTGTAAGTAGTATAGTATTTTTTCATCTTTACTAACTGTTTGAAATCCAATGTCGGCAGGCCTGAAATTTCTATCCATTTCCGTTTTCTTCGCTTTGTGAGCATTTAATATTTTCAGTTTACCCTCCAATGTAATGCATTCTAATATAACGGGATTTGATTTAGTGTTATCACGAGTACACATTCTTTGATCTTTTTTGACCGAATCAATACATGATGGAATTTGTAAATATGAAAATAGTTGTTTGGTTATATCAAATAATTTTTCTCCCTTCAGAGCAGGAATACCATGTATTAGAATGTTTGTCATTCTAAGACTTTTGTCAGCTTGATCGAGCTTAGACTTGATAAAGGAGACATCTTTCTTTAATTGAACATTTTCTGCCTCTAGTTTTATGATTTTACGATTGTGATCGTCGAAAATATGAGACATTTGAAGCATTTTTTCAAATTTTTCATTCATGTAGTCAAGTGATGTTGTAAAACTTTTTTGATTTACTTTTAATTGCTTCAACTCCGCACCAAACTCCATGGTTAGCTTCTTAATGTCATCAACATTAACTATACCCATTTGCTCATCGCCCGAGTTTCCTGTCGAAGCACTTCTTTGCTTCGGTTGTTGATTCAAAGAACCACGACAATTTGCACAAAACCATTTAAGGGAGCCTGACTCAATTTGCTTGTAAACATCAGCGAGAATATCAGTGCATGCCAGATGATACTCTCCTAAGCAAGAACATTTTAAAAATTTGTTCCCTACGGACAATTTTTTGTTTGCATTCGTTACAGTTCATATTCGTTGATTGATAACTAATAACTTAAGTTACAACTGAGCAATGATTGTCCCACAAATAGCTTTATTTAAAGTAATTCACCGTTTTCATTAATTCGATGTTTTGTTCATTCACTGACTCATTGGTATATATGTAATATGTTTATGCAAGAACAATTAATAGAAATAACGATATTAATTTTTTTTTTTCATCAATCATCTGTACTGAGTTTATTGACAAGATATTGTTATTAGTCAGTAGTTTCTTTTGACGGCACACATATTCCAAGGCTAAATTAAAAAGTATAGGAGAGATAGCATCACCTTGTCTTAAACCGGAGTCTTTAAAAAACTTTGATATTTCGTTCTCTACTCGTACACAGCATTGAGAGTTCTGTACTGTTATTTTGCACAGTGATATCAGTTTACCAGGAATTCCCATTGACACCAGAGCAGACCATAGAGTCTCTCGTTCGAGAGAGTCGTAGGCCTGCCTGAAATCAATGAAGGGTTGGTGCACAGGTATGTTGAACTCTCGGCACTTTTCCAAAATCATCCTTATCGAGAAAAGTGCATCGGTAGTACCTCGGCCCCGCCGGAAACCACACTGATATTCTCCAAATAGTTGTTCAGCAAAAGGATTGATTTTGGATAGCAAAATGTAGGAAAAGATCTTATATGCTGTGCAGAGTAGAGCGATTCCTCTTTAGTTTGCACATTGTAGGCGATTACCTTTTTATGGATTGGTATCAGCATAGCTGTGTTCCAGTCCTGTGGCATGGTTTCAGTCCTCCAGATCATTTGAATAAGTTCAAATAATCTTAAGGATAGAGTTTCGCCACCATGTACAATTATTTCGGATGTTATATCGTCAAAACCAAGTGCTTTATTGCGTTTTAATTTTGACAGCGCCGCTTCGAATTCCTCTTTGGTTGGTTCGTCTACATGTATCTTTGACGCACGAATAAGCTTTGCTCGTCGCCCGACTTGTTGCTGGTCACTTAAATTGAGAAGATTCTCAAAATAAGCGGCCCAAGTATCTAAAATATTGTTAAGGTCTACTTGTAGCTCCCCATCTTCGTTTTGAATAGCAGTCGATCTAGTTTGAGGACCCTTCTTTAAGGTTTTAGCCTGTTGAAAGAAGTTACGCGATTGATGTTCCTTATTGAAGCTTTCAATCTCCTCACACTGTCTCTTCCACCATTCTCTCTTCGTTCGTCTACATAGCTTTGTAACGCCTTGTCTTGCCAGTTTATAGTTCTCCTTCGTGGACCTGGTGTTGCGTGCTTGTAGACACTTCAGATAGCAATCTTTTTTGTATTGAATATCGTCAAGGCATGCTTGATCCATCCATGGCTTCTGGGAGTGGTTCTGTGGTCGTCCAAGTATTCCCTCAGCAGCGCTTAAAACAGCATCTTTGAGCAAATACCATAACTTATCGACTTCTCCATGAATGGTTTCTGATTTATCCAATGTTTCGGCAATATGGATTTGATATCTCTCTTCTGTTTCAGCATTCTTTAATGATGAGATGTTAAAACGTTTCCGTTGATTGAATTTTGGAGTGCCTGGATTTGGGAAGTGGAACCTTATCGTTGCACATACAAGGAAGTGGTCACTTCCAATGTATGCACCTCTAAAAGATCGCACATCCAGAACGCTCGAAAAGGAACGTGCTGTTACTAGAACGTGATCAATTTGATTTCAAATGTTTCCATTCGGTGAGACCCAAGTCTGTTTATGAATCGATCGATGCGGAAAGAACGTACTGGCAATTTTCAAATTATTTGATAATGCAAACCCAGTCATTCTCTCACCATTATCATTCGAATTCAAATGCAAGCTGTTGGGACCCACCACATTTCCATAAGAGATATCTCTTCCACCCAGATCCATTAAAGTCACCAAGAACCATAATAAAGTCGCGTGTTGGTGTTTGTTTCATAACCTCTTCCAGTGCTATGTAGAAATTATCCTTCTCGTCGACGGTCTTAGCTTCAGTAGGTGCATGCACGGGAATAAGAGAAATATTGTTAAATGTACCGCGTACACGTAGGTAGCAGATCCTCTCACTGACCGGGATGAATTTCATCACGGCTTCTTGTATGCGTGCACCAACAAGAAACCCAGTTCCAAATTCTCTTCGAGAAGGTAGAGCAATAATATCCATCCTATACCTCTCAGCCTCTGTTTCTAGACTTATAAGAGCATCAGGAGCGCTCAGGCAGCGCACGTTCCACGTTCCGATTCGGTAGTCTGGTCCTTTTTCACGTCCAGGTAAAATTCTGTTGTTGTTTCCGGGTCTGTTTTTCTCTTTCTGATAACCATTTAACATATTAGTTTTTTTTCCGGGGTTAGGGTGGTTAACCTTAGGCCCAACCCAAATTGTCGTGAATGGGTCCATTCTGCATATTAAGGTCACCAGAAACAACATTTTTTACACGTTTATATAGCGAGCCACTTGATTCAAGACAGACGCCCGCTCCAAGCCGACCCTGACATGGAGAACAGACGCTTGAGTCGCATTGGTTGTAAGGCGTCAATTCGCCGTGATGTAGCGTCATTGACTAAGCAGATTTTACACTGCTTGTCTTCAATGCACCAACCTATATCTGTCAGCATTACCCAGGCAGCACGCCGTGGACGTCGAATTTCGGATTTCGCTACCCAAAAACAAAACAAAAATCTATTAATTTATCTGTTACTGTAAATTTTTGAGAAAAATAAAAAAACCAACTTGGACAGTAATTCAAGCAATAAAGATATGGAGGGGCTGAAATCTCACAACTCTGAGGTATCAAGCCTTCGGTCTGGGTTAAGGATTTTGATATAGTTTTCGGCAAAAAACTTTTATGAGGACATGGTTTTTAGTTTTGGGCAGCGATGTATATCAATCTTTAACTCTTTGTTAAAGTACAAGTATATTTTTATCTCTGTTTAGAAATTTATTACAAAACTAACACGGAACATCAATACGTTGCCGGAAAATTATAATCAAAATTCAAAAATATTGTTAAATTAAATAAAATCAATCTTTTTGCAAAATTCCATAAATATTCCAAAAATTAGAATAAAATCAAATATTTAAACTTTTTCTAAATCCCAATAATATTCCAAAAATTCTTAAAAATTCAAACTTTTTCCAAAATTTTAAAAATATTGCAAAAATTATTACAAAATCAAAAATTAAAATTTTTTTCAAAATTTCAAAAATTATAATAAAATCAAAAATTCAAAATTCTAAAAATATTCCAAAAATTCTTACAAAATCAAAACATGAAACTTTTTTCAAAATTCTAAATATATATATAAAATTCAAAAATTCTATTTTTTTCAAAAATCTAAAAATATTGCAAAAATATAACAAAATCAAAAATTGAAACTTTATTCAAAATTCCAAAACTATTCCAAAAATTAGAATGAAATCAAAAATTCAAACTTTTTCCAAAATTCTAAATATATTGCAAAAATTATTACAAAATCAAAAATTGAAATTTTTTTCAAAATTCCAAAAATTATAATAAAATCAAAAATTCAAAATTTTTCAAAATTCCAGAAATATTCAAAAAATTCTTACAAAATCAAAATTTAAAACTTTTTCCAAAATTCTAAATATATTGCAAAAATTATTACAAAATCAAAAATACAAACCTTTTTCAAAATTCCAAAAATATTTCAAAAACTATCTATCTAACAAATTCAAAAATTTCCATGTCCAACTGAAATGTCATGTCAAACTTCATTTGCTACATTTGTTTTTCCAAAAAATTGGCTAAAAAAATAAATGAAATCATTTCTTGACACACTTGACATTATTTTTTTGGCAAACTTATAATGGCATAATTCTGTATAATAATAATAAATTTTCATGTCATACAAACTATTAATTTTATTCTTTTTCCGACGTTTTAGGACCTACTGATTCTAAAAAAGCAAAAAAAAATGTATGTCTGTCTGCCGGCCGGCCGTCATTACCTACGCTGCAGGGAAAACCGCTGGAGTGATTTTCAATAAAAATAGGTATACTCAAGGGACAGGTCCGAAAGGACGCTGTGTTCGATAACTGTACCGGAAGTGTGTCAAAAAAATCATTAAGTTTGTCAAAACAGCAAATTTTCATATTTTTGGCTTAAAAAACGTTCATTTTAAGTGATTACGAGTAGGAACATTAAATTTGGAGAAATATTGATGGAAGGGATTGGTATGTGAGATCAAAAACTAGATTATAGCATTATAAGTTTGTCAAAAAAATGTTGTCAAGTGTGTCAAAAGAAAGATTTTTATTTATTTTTTTACCTAATTTTTTGGAAAAAAATAAAATGAATTATTTGTTTGAATGAAATTTTATTATTATTATTGAGAATATGTTTGTAGGTAATTATAAGTAATTACAAGTTTGGCAAAAAAATGTTGTCAAGTGTGTCAAAATAGAGATTTTTATTTATTTTTTTACCCAATTTTTTGGAAAATTATTTGTTTGAAATGAAATTTTATTATTATTATTGAGAATTATGGCATTATAAGTTTGTCAAAAAAATGTTGTCAAGTGTGTCAAAAGAAAGATTTTTATTTATTTTTTTGCCCAATTTTTTGGAAAAAAATACAATTAATAATTTGTATGGCATGAAATTTTATTATTATTATAGAGAATTATGGCATTATAAGTGTGTCAAAAAATGTTGTCACGTGTGTCAAAATAAAGATTTTTATTTATTTTTTTACCCAATTTTTGGAAAAAAATAAAATTAATAATTTGTATGACATGAAATTTTATTATTATTATAGAGAATGGCATTATAAGTGTGTCAAAAAATGATTTCATTTATTTTTTTAACCAATTGTTTGGGAAAAAAAATGTAGCTGTTTTTATGACGTAAATGTATTTGAACATGAATTTGGACAAGGACATTTTTGAATTTGTTATAGTTTTTGAAATATTTATAGAATTTTGAAAAAAGTTTGTATTTTTGATTTTGTAATAATTTTTGCAATATTTTTAGAATTTTGGAACAAGTTTTAATTTTTGTTATAATTTTTGGAATATTTTTAGAATTTTGGAAAAAAAATTGGTTTTGTAAGAATTTTTGGAATATTTTTAGAATTTTGAAAAATTTTAAATTTTTGATTTTATCATAATTTTGGAAAAAGTTTCAATATTTGATATTGTTATAATTTTTGCAATATTTTTAGAATTTTGGAAAAAGTTTAAATTTTGATTTTATTCTAATTTTTGGAATATTTCTAGAATTTTGAAAAAAAAAATAGAATTTTTGAATTTTATATATATTTTTAGAATTTTGAAAAAAGTTTCAATTTTTGATTTTGTAAAAATTTTGGGAATATTTTTAGAATTTTGAAAAAATTTTAAATTTTTGATTTTATTATAATCTTTATAACTTTGGAAAAAGTTTCAATATTTGATTTTGTTATAATTTATGCAATAATTTTTGAGTTTTTGAAAAAGTTTTAATCTTTGATTTTGTAATAATTTTTGAAATTTTTTAGAATTTTGTTTGAAAATAGTTTGAATTTTTGATTTTATTTAATTTTTACAATATTTTTGGAATTTTTGAAGAATATGAATTTGTGATTTTGAAATATTTTCTCGAAACGCTAAATGAAGAGATATTTTACTACTACATTTGAAGAATCTATAAAAGCAAACATGGTTTTTCAAAAACTAAGCAAACATTGATTTCATCTAAGAGATGACGAAGATAAGAGATAACGAATATAACAAAATAGCAAAGAGTTGATGAAACAAAACCGTGATCTTTTCATCGACTTTAAAGCTTACTTAGAATAGATAAATATTCGCTGAACTTCGAAATATACTAAATCCAACCCTATAATACAATTAAATCCCATAACCAATCGCCGATCATTGAGTGTATTTTTAGCACTTCAACTAACAACTTTTTAAATATCTTATACTAAGAAATATCTTATAATAACAAATTAAATAATTGAACAACTGCTCAAAAGTAGTCACCTTTGTTGTCAAATACAAAAAATTACAGTGGCAATTTTAAGCGCTAGACTAAAATTGGAATAAAAGTATTTTACAGCAACCACCTTTACGCTCTATGTTATAACTTATAAGATATCCGTAAACCAACCAGGATTACATTATGATAACATAGTATTAATCTTATATTAATATTAGAATTGGTATTTTGTTTTATCATTCATCCTTCAAGAAGTTTATAGATAAACTCATGAAACTTTATCATATTTTGGTTGTTAGCTAGAAACACGGCATATTGGCAGGTCCTCCTTGAAATGTATTAAAGTTGAAATAATCCATTTATTTTCCTGATTATAAATTAAACAAAGACATCCATTAACATTTTTATTGCATTTCAAGGGAATATTTTAGAGACCAGTACGAGAAACCAGTAAGCTATCTATCACTTTATTACACGTGATAACAAATTTTATTATTTTAATGATTTATTCTTAAATCATGTGATACTTATTTTTTTTGTTCAACAATATAATTGCGAATGTGACACACAAATATTTTTTATTCCATTATCAACGTTAAGTTCAATACCCTACTTCATGATATTTGTTACTTGTCAAATGACTGAATAATATGCAGAATATAAAATACTAGAATATCATTCAAGTTCATTTATGTTTGAAGGCGATCTGTCATATTTCACTTTGGAACGACTAAGAGAAGATTATTCTGCCTTGTGTCGTTTAAAAAATTGTTTTAAAAGCAAAGTTTGGTATAAAAAGGTATATTCACTCGCTTTCTTTAGTAGCTTCAGTAACTAAAACCATTTATTGGAAAACATCTCAATCAATCTAATTCAATGGGGAAAAAAACAAAAACGAAAAATGATCAGAGTATTGGTAGTCTAGTAACTTTGTCGCCTGAGAGTATGGGGTAGTATGCCTCAAATCCGGTAGTTCTGATTTTTTACAGACTTGTTTATGATATTGGCCTAATGAATAATCCAAGTTTGTGACCTCGAGCGCCGAACGCAACTTTGTCAAAAATTGAAAAAACCGCGAAAAAATCGTTATTTTTTCAAATTTTGGCGATTATTGCCCTAAAGGACTAGTTTTTTCTTTATACTTTCTTAGGGCGGTTTTAAAGTAGACTAAATTTGCTACAATATGATACTAGAACTGTCTCTGTAGACCCAATAGTTTCCGAGATTAAGCCTCAAAAATCGAAAAAATCGTTATTTTTTCAAATTTTGGCGATTATGGCCCTAAGGGACTAGTTTTTGAAAAAAAGTAGACTAAATTTGCTGCAATATGATACTAGAATTGTCTCTGTAGACCCAATAGTTTCCGAGATTGAGCCTTTCAAAGTTTATCGTTTTTTTAACTTCGCAATATTTCGCAATATTTTGCAATATTTTAGACATTATTTCAGTCACTCGAAAATTCATTCAGAAAGACAGAATTGCAAAAAATTGCGAATTTCGAAAAAAATGATAAACTTTGAACTGCTTAATCTCGGAAACTATTGGGTCTACAGAGACAGTTCTAGTATCATATTGTAGCAAATTTAGTCTACTTTATAACCGTCCTAAGAAAGTATAAAGAAAAAACTAGTCCTTTAGGGTTATAATCGCCAAAATTTGAAAAAATAACGATTTTTTAGTGGTTTTTTCGATTTTTGACAAAGTTGCGTTTGGCGCTCTAGGTCACAAACTTGGATTATTCATTAGGCCAACATCATAAACAAGTCTGCAAAAAATCAGAACTACCGGATTTGACGCATACTGTGATGTATAAAGTTACTGGACTATAGCGTTCTTATTCTGAAAAACGTCGGTTTCTCAATCGATGCGTGTTTTGCACTTGGATTGACCGAATATGTAAAGAATAGATAATCTGGAGTGAAAGTTGTTGCCTATTTCCTAAATATTGTTACGATTCTACATAAACACAATGAAATACAAATTGTATTCAACGTATTCAACGTCACGTTTTCCAAGAAAAAGATTTAAAGATAAACAACAACAACAATATGAAATAAAATTAAATAATTTTATGAATCAAATCAACATGTTAGTTAGAATAATGTTATCTAATATTCTTTTATTTTCTCACGGTTTCTAAGGAAAGTGAACTCCAATAATCGGAGGATTATTTATCCAATAATCAGGATTGTATTTCCTCTTGTAGAAATACTAATTAGTAAGTTGTATTTTAAACCTGCGATGGTATAAAGTTATAATTAAAATTGCGATAGTTTAAATGCAATGTGAAAAGAATTTAATTGTAAACGAAACGTCGTATCGTGCATATAAAATCGTGTTAATAGAAGTTATTTTTAAAATTTAAGCTTTAAGTGTTAATAAGTAGAAATAATTTGTGCACTATTTTGGAAATTTTTACAATCAACCGTTGGAGTTTCGAAACTGTTGAAAGAATATTTTAGTTAAGAATATTGTTTGCTGTATTGTTTTCCTGTTGTTGTGGAACAATTAAGGTGTGGAATACTTAATAAAACCTGGTGCGTTTGCTTCATATTCGGTTTGAGAGTAAGACCAATTCGAAGGAAGGTTAGAAAAACGTAACAATATATTCGTTAAAACAACCTTGTTTATACACTTTTAAGTGATAAAGTAGGTTCATAGCAAATTATTAAAGTGTTCCAACTATAGATCAAAACAAATCAAATACCCGCACGAAGGGATCAGTTTTTGTTTATTTGTGGATTTTTTTAGTTCTCACGTACTCCAGTCCCTGTTATTGGCATACGAGTTAACGTGCGATATCACATACCACTGGCAATAGCAGTGAGATATCACTAGCCAAGGTGATATCTTAGGGGTGCTAGCGGATGAATTGTATTCAGTAAACGGTAGTACAACGCAGTCTTAGGAATGAAGTATTCCTTGATGATTGCACGTTATTGGTTGCTCAAAGAATCGAGCCTTTATATAACTCTATATCTTTTTTACACACTTTTATTTAATTATTAATTATGTAGATTTTAATCTGTGCTTTAATCATTAAGGAAGACTGTGCGTCTCATGATCAAGGAATATGCCATTGCTGGATTATTGGCAACCGCATTTTAGTTTTGTTCCTACAAATTTTTAGTACAAATTGGCTGTTTGCCTTTTATTTTATTTTTATTTTCTCTATCCTATCATGAAATATTAGTCTATGTGTTATAGGATTTATTGTTTAGTTATCCTTTTAATTAAAAAAAAAAAACCATAAAAACAGATTTGCGTCTATCAACACCTTAGAACGCATGTTGTTGTGGGACTTTGGTCTTAAAAGGTTTTTATGTGTTGTTGTGACACATATTTTACAAAAAAAAATATGAGATGGCAGATAAACAAAGGATAAATTTGCTAAACAGGAGTAAACGCGAGACTCTGGATGCTGGCGTTTAATTCATTTACTATATGTTGCCAACTTAATTACTAAGCCACTGCCAGTTCTTCATGGAAAACTAATAAAAATACTTATGAGAAGATACACCTACGAGCTTCAAACGACTCAATTTCTGGGAGGACTTTTTCGTAACGAAAAGTTTAAATTTTTTAGAAGATTGAATACGAATGAGCTTATACTTTGAATTCTTCAATTATATGCCAGAAAACAGGGTCACCGCTAAGCTGAATCTTCAACTACACCCTTAAGACCTATAACTTCAAGCCTAACCAAAGCCTTGACACCTCGGGGCATGTTGCCATTTGAACCACTAATTTATAATATAAATTACCGTAACAAAATCATTTACTATATTTTACTGCAATTACCATTCTCACATTCAATGGAATGCAATTTATTCGTGATAAACTTATTAATACACGGAGAATGCAGTAGGTTCTCTGGTTTCAAACTTTTAGGTTTAATTTTATTAACGCCCGCTTTTATTTTTTTATTTAAATTTTTATTATCTTATTTACGGTTGATATGTTCTAATTCATGATCTTTGCCAGGTTAGTTACTTTCTTCTTACGAGGACGGTTCCTAGCTTTTTCATAAATATTCAACATTTTATCAATTCGCCCAGTTTTAATTTAATTAATTATCTTAATTAATTTGATTAGTTTTCAGTTTTTTTCTATAATTGTTTGTAAATACCTTATAGACTAAAAGCCCGCGACGGCCAGACCTTCGTTATTTTATAAAAGCTGAAAGTTTCTCTGCGCACCCCACCCCTCCCCCCCCCCCCTCAGGTAGGAACAATTAACGACATATGAAGTTTGGATCATAGTGGCTTTGGCAGGGAGCAGGTTCCAAAGGGGCCTCCAAAGTTTTGTGAAAGTATAAAAGCTAATTTTTTTATATATTATTCGGGATAGTATTCGAAGTCACGTCACCCAATGCCAGACACTTACTATCGTGGAAACCCCCTGCCAGACACCCTTAAACTTTAAAGTTTAAGGGTGTCTGGCAGGGGGTTTCCACGATAGTAAGTGTCTGGCATTGGGTGACGTGACTTCGAATACTATCCCGAATAATATATAAAAAAATTAGCTTTTATACTTTCACGAAACTTTGGAGGCCCCTTTGGAACCTGCTCCCTGCCAAAGCCACTATGATCCAAACTTCATATGTCACTTATCGTTCCTACCTGAGTAGGGGGTATGCGCAGAGAAACTTTCAGCTTTTATAAAATAACGAAGGTCTGGCTGTCGCGGGCTCTCAGTCTATTACTTTGGAAAAAAGGAACTCATCTTGCAAAACGTCACTCGTAACGTAAAAACGAAATTAAGTAGCGTTATTAATAATAATTACTTTCGTAACGTTTTAAAAATTCATTTGCGTGACAATAACGTAAAACGTAACGATAACTTAAATATTTTATTTCGTCTTTTGCAAATATCGGTTATATAAAATCCGACTTATCTGCTCTTTTTCAATTTATGTGCCCAACTAAAGATTTTGGTAGTTCTAAAAATTTTTGATATTTAATAATGATAAAATAATGAGCATTTTGTAAATTTTTGATTTGAACTCACTCTGGCTGGCACTGATGAGGTTACGAGTTCGAATCCCAAGCGAAACACGTAAAAAAGAAAAACAGTGTTTTTTCTGTGATATTTCCAACCATACCTTTGAATTCAAAAATTCAAATTACTTCCTTAGTTGCTTGAGTTTAATTGCTCACAATGATCCCGAATAATTTTTAAATATAGTTTTAAGATTACATTTAGTTTTAAAATAACTTAAGTAACAGGTTATAACATAATGAAATATAATATTTGTCTATTCCATAACGAAATAACGTACCGCAAAAATAAATATAATGCTATAAAACCGAAACGCATAACGTTACGATTTTTACTTCGTTTTGCAACATCACAAGACCAAATAAATCAAAATCATGTTGTAACTGTTTCCAAATTCGTACTTATTCGCAAGGCTGCCAAAATGACCAAAGAAATCTAAATCATGTCGTAACTGTTGCCAAATTATTTATTGGCTAAGACTGCATTCATTTGCTTTCCAAGCATTTGCGACTGGTTTTAAAATTTGGTAAAGGTTCTCAGCCTTTTTTATCAAGTCCATCTGGTAAAAAATGTTAATATTTGAAATCGGATCCATCTTGCCTCTTTCATAATCTTTTTTCTGTTTTACACGTCAATCGATTTGTGCAAACAGTCAAACTATTGAGGTCACTCACTGTCATAATGACAGAATTCAGAGGGATTTCTTTGTCCATACATCGTACAAACGGAATGTTTTGCCGGACTTAATAGTCTCGTGGGCGTCCAATTCCCAAAAGTTTAAAGAAAGCGTTCGTGAACATCTCAGAACGCATGTAATTGTGGAACCTACGTCTTAAAAGTTATCTATGTGTTGTTGTGACACATATTGTAAATTCTTTTATCCACGACTACTAAAGAATATATGCTTTCCATGCGTATGTCTTCCATTGTAATTGTATTCATTCCACAACTAGTGAATTTGATTAAAATTCTTTAACAGCTCTATAGTTTATTAAATATTCCCCTAACAAATTAAACAACAAACTTGTTTTGTTTTTCGCTATCTTTGATGTTTTTATTTCAATATGGCGATACAAATTTTTGCATGAAAATTGGAAATTAAACGAAATATTTTACATTCGTGGATAAAATAGCATCTTGTATTCGCTTAGGATGATGGCAATTCTTCACTCGGATGATTCCCTTCACTACGCTCGTTTCGGGTAACTTCATCCCCGTGAAGAATTGCCTTCATTCTAAGCTCATACAAGAATCTACTATAACACAACACTTTTTATTACAAAATTAATGTAATCAGATGTAATCAAACAGATGAAATATGTAACATAATTTTACAAATCTCGCACCGAATATATATATATATATATATATATATATATATATATATATATATATATATATATATATATATATATATATATATATATATATATATATATATATATATATAATATATATATATATATATATATATATATATATATATATATATTATATATATATATATATATATATATATATATATATTATATATATATATATATATATATATATATATATATATATATATATATTAGGGTTTCTCATTTCCCGTAAAAATTCAAATCCCGGGAAGCCGGGACAAAAAATATTAAATTCCCGGGATCCCGGGAAACGCTAAAAAGCTAGACTTTTCTAATTGGGTGGTAGAAAAATGTGTAAAATTAAAACTGAACAAAAAATGCGCTATTGATTTTTAAATTTAAATTATTTAATTAAAAAAACTTCAAAAATTAAAAGAATACATAAAAACAAGACAAAAATAAATTCATAATACTAATTTTTAAACAATTTTTCAAAAAACTAGGTTGTCAATGGCGCCATCACTCAATTTTGTCCGAATTTTCGTGACGAAACGTCCAGTAAACCATCCATTGAACACCATCCGTCCAAGAGAACCATTAAACATAAATTAAAAGAAATGAAGCGCAAGTTTTAGGTAGATTTCTCAGAAAAATCTACCTATTTTACGTTTTATTGGTTTTAATTTGTTATGTTTATATGTGTCAAAAAAACCATACCAAAAAACCATGAGTTTTGAACGAAATTAATTATTACAGAGAGAAAAGAATTAAAAACTACTCGATTTTCGATGAGAAAACTTTTAATATCTCTGAAAAAAGTA
>OY856186.1:144608063-144617784 GCA_963693315.1 Diogma glabrata | reverse complement strand
GCTCTAAGTAAGAACCAAAAACATCTGAAGCAAACAGCTTCATAAAAAGTCCGAGCGGCAGGTATATCCGCTAGAAATAGGTAGATTTCGGATCAGACAGTTATGTGTGCAATTAGAATCGGATTTATCAGATTACTTTATAAAAAACACTAATTAAAAACAGAAGTATTAAACAAACTTTAAAAATAAACATTATTTTATACAGTTTTTGGGCTCTAAGCACTTAACCTGTACCCCGATATGGCCAATTGTCAAACATATTCAGGAAACTGTTTGCCGCAACATACCAGAAAATATTTTTAGCGTAAGTGAAAAAATGCGACCGTGAAAGTGCCGCAAAATGTCGTTGTACTTCACACAGTTTATTGCAGATAGCTAAAGAACCTTTTATTGCAGATATCTGGCTTTATAAAAAATGATAGAAATATGTTCAAATAATTAATATTTATAAATTTTTTTACATAATTTGCCCCAAACGGCCGTTATAACGCTTTGTTTTTGACAGTTTCAAGGCTCTAGACTCTTAACCTGTACACGGATATGGCCAGTTGTCGAACTTATCCAAGAAATTGTTTGCCGCAATACGCTCAGAAAAAAATTTTGGTCTAGGTCGAAAAATGCGACCGTGAGAGTGCCGCTAAATTCCGTTATACCTCATATCGTTATATATATATATATATATATATATATATATATATATATGTATAATTTTTTTTTTGTTTTTCCGTCTCCGCTTTACATATATAGTCGTTTGGCATATATGAAATCTACTAATATATGAAATCTACGTAAAACAAAACAAAATTCCTAATAACATATGTAATTGGTTCTATATGCAATTTGAATACAAAACAAAAATTCAAAATAAAAACAATACAAATAATTGAAAAATTGCATACAAATGCAATCTTCGCAATTATACATCTAACGCAACGCCATACATATATACATATTAAAATTTTCATCACCTATTAAACATTTTCCATACGCGCATTGTTTTATTTAGTTATCTATTGTTATACAATACCAAGATCGTTTCCGAAATACATATAAAATAGTTTCCCAAATCACCCACATAATCGTTTAATTTTTCAAAAACAAAACAAAATTCCTAATAACATATGTAATTGGTTCTATATGCAATTTGAATACAAAACAAAAATTCAAAATAAAAACAATACAAATAAATTGAAAAATTGCATACAAATGCAATCTTCGCAATTTTTCTTTTATATATACAATATCTACATAACCATGAAGAACAAAAATTTGGTTAATTAGATTTGGGGGTGATCATTATGGTTTTATGTTATTAAATATGAATTTTTTTAAACGCTGTGTGATATTAACACATGTTTTACTAAAGTTTATACATATCTGTTATTTTTATAGGAATTTACATGCTTAATTTTACTGTTTAATTAACACTAACTAATTATTCGGTTGGTAAATTATATAATAGCTCCCTAAAATGTTTTTCATATATAGATCCTTTTGAACGCCTATCGCACAAAGATCTATCAATTTGTTCGAATAGTATTTGCAAGTAAATGTCAACAAAACTAAAACAAAATTCAATATTAATTATATATAAATTTTCATTTTTTTAATTTTCACATATATTAGGCTTTGTAAGATATGTAAAAGGTTTTTTGTTTAAGCTTATAAAATTGGAGCCTCTAGGGATAGAAAGCTGAAAATTTCTGAGATTATAGTTGAAAAGTTAATCTAAAAGAAAATATGAGTTTAAGCAAAAGAAACTCAAAAATGATGAAGACATGGACGTTTGCGTTTGTTTTTGTTTTAACCGACCCAGGTCTCAACCTCTGAACTTAAACAATTTATTTTTAAGTTTTGGATAGATTTATCTTCGTATTTATGTTTTGGAAGGTTTTCATTTGTAAGCTTGGTTATTTTCATCTATATCGAGGACAACAAAGTTCAGTACATTTTTAAAACAGCTGATTTTTCAGGAACCTTTTGCGCTGAGGTTTTCATTTTGCAAAAAATGATAAAAAATAGTTTAAATATTCAATATTTATCAATTTTATTTAACCATTATGATTCAAACGGAAGTTATAACGTCTTAGATTATTCGACTTTTAAGGCTCTAGCCGCTTAAATGGTACCCCGATATGGCCAGTTCGCGAACTTGTCCAAGAGATTGTTTGCCGTAATATACACATAATATTTTTGGTGTAGGTCGAAAAGTGCGACCGTGAGAGTGCCGGATAATTCTGTTATACCTCATATCGTTATATATATATATATATATATAAATTTTTTTTTCATTTTGATTTTCCGTCTCCGCTTATCATATATAGTCGTTTGGCACCAAAATTTTTCCGAAATTCCGAGATGAAGCACGTTACAATAGGTAGATTTTTATATGAAATCTACCTAAAACAACTTATATACTATTAGCAATATTTAACCGACTTCAAAAAAAAGGAGGTTCTGTGTTTCATTGTGGTTTTTTTTTATGTATGTTCACCGATTACTCGAAAACGGCTCATTCGATTTGGATGATTTAAATTGTATTCTATTAAGGTTGATTGCGAGAGGGTCCCATAATTTTTTCTTTGGGGTTAAAAACACAGCTATTCAGAAAATTGAAAAAAGCCATATTTTTTAGTTCGCTGATTTCGTCAAAACATTTTAATCTGTTTGGATGGTTTGGGCAGTATTATATTGCTATACATGTCGAGATGGTCGTAAATAATTTTCAATTACTGGAAATATGCCATTTTTGCAAAAAATCACAAAACCATAATTAATAGATTGTCACTGATGAACTTTTTCCCGGTGTTTGAAGTTATTGCTTTAAAAACGCTTTCTAGCCGACATTTGCTTTATGACTACACTAAAATTGAAAAAATAAATAAACTTTAAAAAAAAAAATAGAACCGACTTCAGAAAAAACAAAAGAGGCACAAAAAAGTGAAAAATAACTCAATTGTGGCTTTTAGAGACAAAATACGTTACATTTTGATTAATTCAATTAATTCATTAATCATTATAATTATTATAGTTATTATAGTTGTTATAATAGTTATTATATCTTAAAAATTATTTGTAGTACAAAACTGTTCGAAGTCGGTACCACATTGACGAAAAACCGACTAATATGTCTCGGGCTTGGCACCGATTTCCAACAGTTTTGTACTACAAATAACTTTTAAAATATAATAACTATTATAACAACTATGATAACTATAATAATTATAGTAAAAAGTAACTATTTTAATATGTTTGAAAGCGTAATTTTTTTGTCTCTAGTGAGGAATTATTAAATTGAATTAATCAAAATGTAACGTAGTTTGTCTCTAAAACTCTAAAAGCCATAATTGAGTTATTTTTCACTTTTTTGTCCTTCTTTTGTTTTTTCTGAAGTCAGTTCTATTTTTTTTTTAATTTTATTTTACATCAAAATAAAAAATCAGAGGCAAAAACATCCAAATAAACGCCGTAAATCAATTTCTTATTTTATTAATTGACCTGCCTCAATAATAAAATTTGGGTCATACATATACTTTGATGAAAGTTTCATCTTCCATCGTGGTGTAGATGAAACTTTTATGAAAGTATCCAATGTAAATGGGGTTGCAATAGTTCAGAATTTATTAAATGTGAAATGATATCTCATTCAACTGGATCTGTATTTGAGATCATGTGATGAAAATTCTTTATAACTATTGGTGAAAAAGTGACCATTGTATATAAAAAAGTAGCTGAGATAGAGCCATTCCCTTTAATAAATCATCTGCCATTCTGTTCGATCAAGTCAAATATTAGATAATTTTTAGATGAAGATCTCAATTCAATTAGCAATTATCAATTTTTATATCCAAATCGACGCTAGTTTTTATTATTTCTAAAAATTAAATTATTTTTTGTTTTTTGAAAGTATGTAATCTATATATTTTTAATGTAAAGTTTTAGTAAAAAATATTTAATAAATCATTTGATGAATAAAATGAAAAAAAACGTGATAATATTTATTCAGATGAAATAATAACGAAACCGTATTACACACTTTTTATACCCAATGGCTACGGTGCTCGCGTTATTTCTAGTCATTACATATTTAGTGCAAATTTTCATAAATTTAATTTAAATCAACAAACAACCAAAAGAAAATCAATGATATTGCCGAGCTCACGAATACAAATAATTACACTAGTTTACAAATTTTAAACTTTTTTTGCCTATCGGAATAAAACTCAACTTTTCTTATAGATTTTGACCTGCTGAACACGAATATAATTTTTTTAGGTTAGCTCTTGTTTTTGAGATATTCGCGAAAATCCGGTTTTTGATTTCATATTTTACAAAAGAAACAAACTCAATAAATTAATGTAAGAAATGCATATTATATTATATCCCAATACACATTTTGAGCTATTTTTTTGTAAAAGCCCCTCAAAAAAAGTTGAAATAAAACGAAAAATTTACGTTTTTTGAAATTTTTTTCCATATCCAACGCCATAAATTTTGAACAAACAATGATTTCAAAAAATTTCTTGAGCCTATAGTGAACTCAATTCCCTTTTTTTAAGTAAAAAAACACGAATATTGGTGGCACCAGGTTATTCAAGGTTTTCCAAAAAAAGTCAAAAATCAAAATTTGGAAAAAAATTTTGCTAAGAATAATTTAAATTCTGCAAATTAATTGATTTATATATGAGTTGTAATATAGATTTTCGAATTAAAACTGTGAGTTAGTTTGAGTTTTCCTTATTTCAACTGCGTGTATGTTCTTTTTCTTATCCTTTTTTGCCTCATCGTGAATAATATTTTACAAGCTCAGTCGTTCTCAAATATCAGTTAAGAATTATTGTAGAATAGTAAAGTGTAAAGTCAAATTTATTTAAATGGCGTCGTCAAGAATTCAAGAGTAAAAAACGTGTGTGTAACTTCCAGGATTCTTGATGGATTTGAACAAAAAGTAACTAAAAATGTTTGTTAGCATATATACTATGCACTTGTTTTATTAATATATTGAATTCGTTTGTTTTGTAAAATATGAGATCCAAAAACCGGAATAACATTTTTGGTTTTCGCGAATATCACAAAAACAAGAGCTAACATAAAAAATTAATATGAAATTCGTGTTCAGCAGATCAAAATTCATAAGTAAAGTTGGGTTTTATTTGGGGAGATTTTTCTTGTAAACTAAGTGTTATTGGCGTGCAGATAAATTCGATCAGACCGATTTCAAATTGTAAAACTCATTACAGTCAAAATAATCTAAATGGTGAAAAACACGTGAAATCAGCAAAAAACATGCAATTTTGGAAATGAGGTTTTAATTTGTATATTTAGGTATTGGAATTTATTGACATCAACAAAAAAAAATTTTCTGCGTTTTTAGTATTTTTTTTTTACCCTATCTTAAGATACAGGGTGATGAAAAATCAAAAAATTGCTCGACCCTGGTGTATTGAAATGGCTCTACAGTCAAAACTACTGGACTGATTTTAATGTTATATATGTTATATATTATCTAACTCTACGAAATTTAGTAATGTAAAATTAAATAAATGATAGAAAATGTGTAAAATATTTATTTTGAGGTAAAATTAAAAATTTAATATAAAAACATATATGTAAATCCAAAAAAAACTGTTAATTTTTTAACTCCACTTTTTTTTATGATGAAAAATTTTAAGGCGTTTTAAATTAATAAAAAAAACAAAAAATTTTCCCCTCCTGAATTTTTTATAAAATGTTAGTAACCTTTCTTTCACATATTAAAAAATCAAAAATTTAAAAAAATGGCATTTCTAGAAAATCGAATTTGAACTTTTTACCGTTATTTCTCTAAAAGAAAGTGTTCAAGGTCATATAATGTGAATTATTATTTCGATTAGCTCTGTTCAATACCTACATTTTGAGCTATATAACATTAAAATCAGTCCAGTAGTTTTGACTGTAGAGCCATTCCAATACACCAGAGTGCTGCGAATATGGAGCTTTCTAATTGTGAAAAAGCTCACAAATTGTGACGTCAAGTTGTGTATGAATACGCATAATTTTTTAGTGCATACAATTAAAAATTCGAAATTATCAATTTAGAATATCGAATAACGACGGTGCCTTTCGTATAAAATTTTATTGACGAAATAATTTTTTAAATAATTTTTATTGACGAAATAATTTCGTATTTTTAAACTCACAATTTGCCATAATCGCAGCACAGGATCGAGCAATTTCTTGATTTTTCAACACCCGGTATCTTAAGACAGGGTTAAATTTATTGATATCAATTTTTTATTGATATCAACGAATTCCAATACCTAAATATACAAAATTAAAACCTCATTTCCAGACCTTGCTGATTTCACGTGTTTTTCACCAAAAGTAAAAAATCTGTTACCTCAATGATTTAAACGATTTGGATTGGAAATATTTTTTCCCAGAAATAGACCATCAGCTTCAGTCGATTCAACACATGATTTAAACTTTTTTCGCACAAAAATTACAAAAATGTTTTGCCCCATAATTTGGAAAAATAATAGACATCACCAACTGAACAAGCTGTTATGTTTAATATAAGCAATATAAGTGCAATGCAGTTTGATAGTAAAGGTAAAGCTATATGTATGGGAGATTATAACAATGTGACTACGATGCTTAAAATTTGGATATTTGTTAAAGTAACTTTTTCTTTTATTATTCATATTTTGTTTCCTGCTAATTGACTTTCACTTTACTTTTCCTTTAGTGAAATCCTGTTGTTATTTCTTTTTGTTAATGGAATGTTTTTCTTAAAGATTATAAGTGATCTCCCAAGCCGGTACTCGCTGGTGAAAAAGAATCGGTATGTCATTTCTATTTTTTTTCCAGTGCTTGACTATTGTATTATAAGTGTGTCACGAAAAAATCGTCAAGTGTTACTCAATTTTTTTGATAATGGGAAACATTTTCGACTAGAAAAATATAAAACATAAAAGTAATTTTTTGGATGACATGAAATTTAATTGAACATTAAATTGGAGATGAAATATGATTCTGATAGGAACAGTTGGAAAATATCATGTTGATGTAGATCAAATGTGGTTTTTAACAAAATTTGTGATTATCAAGGAGATGTTGTACAAGGAGATGACATTTTCTGAGTGAATCCAGCAGCAAAATGTTGGGTATCCCCACCTCATCAAATTTTACTTTTTTTAACTGTCCAACATATCAAATCATCGAGTTCTATGATAAATTATCGAAAATCGAAAATTCGATGATTTCAAACATTTTGCTGCAGGCTTCCATTACTTCTAAATAATAGGAACAGTAGGAAAACAAACCGTTGTTGCAGATTAAATGTTGTTTTTTTTATAGAAGTTGTAATTATTGAAAAGAAACTTTGTTTAGTATAACAAAAAAGTATTGTAAGAAATTTTTTGAGTGAATTCAGTTTCGGTCACTGATAACTAATAGGATCAGTTGGAAGATCAGTTTGTTATCGATTAAATGTCGTTGTTCCAAAACAAATAAATAGCTGTTAACAAAAACATTTAGAATAAATGGAGAGGTTTTCTAAAAAGTGATTTAGACAAATAGGAACAGTTCGGTTAGAAAATATCAGATGTGTTAGATTGAATGTCGCTTTTTCACATAAGTTGTAGTTATTAAAAGGAAGCGTTTAGTTTATTAAGTTTTCTTAGAAGTTATGTTGATTAATGAAACAGTTGGATCGTTCTAAAGGAAAGTTGTAAAGTTATAATTATTTAAAATCAGATTACGCTAAATGGAGAGGTTTTCTGAGAAGCTTCATAGACTAATTAGAAGAGTTGGGTTGAAAAATAAACCGCTACCTAAATGAAAAAATGTTTTTGAGAAGTTTGCTGAGTATCTATTCGTTTTGCTTTGTTTCTTTTGATGTCATTATATTAATACGCTTAATTCTTTGTCATTATATTAATTACGATCAGTCATAAATTTTCCACAACGCATTGATGTTTCGTGTTATAGTTTAGTATAGTAGAATTTTCTTGCCAGCGAACACGAAATTTGTTTGTTATGCACATATTGTTTGCACATGCGCATATTGTTTGCACATTCAGTGTCTCGATTAAAATATTAAAAAAAAATATTGGGGTCCCATTGAAATGGACAAAAAAAACGCATAAAATTAATAAATTACTATTGAAATTCAACCAAATATAATATAAAACCAAAAACTAGTAAAAATATTAATGATTTTGTAGACAATGTAACAAAATTTTGATAATTAAAAATAATTATAATAAAAATAACGACGCCTATAGAAACAAATATCACAACAAACAAATGGTACGAACTAGAAGTAGAAATTTAACTAATATAATTGTTTTGAAAACAAATTTATCACAAAATAAATAATACATCTCTGTTTTACTTTTTGTCTCATCTTTTATCTCTTGCTGCGTCCTATCTGTCAAAAATTCGCTGGCAAAAAAATTCTACTATACTAACTTTCTAAACAGAAATACAATACTTCTACTTTTGCAAAGAGTTTTATGTTTGATATGCGTCTCTGCCCAAATCTAAAACCAATGTCTTAGTGCAAGGCTTCTGCTAAAAACTAAAACAAAACCTTAACACAGACCGAATTATTGATATCTCAAAGCCTTGAGATTTCAGTGCCTTCATATTGTCAGTTTGAATTTCTTAGAAATTTTTAAAAAAACTTTTAATTTTTTATAGCATAAATACAAATTTGTAGTAAATGTAAATTGTAAAGTCTATTTGAAACAAATGGTTGAACGTGTTTATGTGTTTTTATAAAAGGGGACGAAAGCACGGGCTTTAACAAATTAATTAATGAGCTAATGATTATAACCGAGTGTGGAATTGATTTGTAAACATTAATGTAAGAAATAATTAAATACATAGTATATTTCTATTATTTGTATTGTTATACCAACTAAACAACACATATTTTGAAGTGAATCTTCTTTAGGCGCGATGAGAGTAAAATTTGTCGCAAAAAAAAAACGATTGAATCGATAATCTATTATGATCAAAATTAATATAAAATGCTAAGGCAACTAAAATTTTATTTATTTAGCGTATGGTTTTTGTTGTGACACATTAAAAACAAAAATAAAACTTAAAATATGTAGGTTTTCCTATGAAATCTACATAAAACAAAACATGAATACACATTAAATGAGCTTACAATCGATTTGATTGCGCGTCTTTTAATTAAAAACTAAAATATTAAAATATTTGAACATTGGGCAGTATATTTGAACATTAGATGTTTACATCGAGTGAGTCTATCCATGCTACTACATCGGGAGTTGCCAATTGGATGTCTTAGATGTCGCCATTGTATCGTCGAAGGGGACACACAGTTGCAACTAAAATAAAATGAATTTATGAAAGAAAAATTTATATGAAATAATGATTATCGGCTTGGATATTGATTATTATTTTCGATTGCACATTGGGTAATCATTTTTTATTTAAAATAAAATAATAATTGTATGTGTAAAATGTCTACAAAATTTGTCCCAAAACAATGCAGTAGTAAAATTATTATTAAAATTATTTTGAAAATGAAGATTAACATTAAAATTAAATTGTTTCTCGATCCTTCAACATTACAAAAACACTACAAGCACAATATATATCAAAATTAAAGTTCCATAAATAACATTTTCATGCAGTAAAACGACAAACAACAGAAAACTTAAAAAAAAAAATAGAACCGACTTCAGAAAAATCAAAAGAGGCA
>OY856186.1:144223063-144603063 GCA_963693315.1 Diogma glabrata | reverse complement strand
TGTCTTTTGAGCTCAGCATAAATTGCATGAGGCTATGCGGAGTGATTGACTCTCCCATATGCTGCTCAATAAGTCTTCTCGAATGTGCAATTCTTCCGCATTCGATTAGCACGTGCTCAGCGTTCTCGGCCTTACCCTCACAGTAGAGACAGTATGGATCCGTTACGTGCTTATACTTGTATAAGTACTCACGGAAACATCCATGGCCTGAGATCCTCTGCGTCAAATGATGGTTGACGTCACCGTGTTTTCTTGATGTCCATGCTTTTATGTCAGGGATCATCACAAAGGTCCATCGTCCGTTGGTGAAAGCTTCCCATTTCGCTTGCCATTCTATATGACTGTCCATGTTGAAGTCTTCGCGTGTTCGTCGGTCCCTATCATTTCGTGTTGCTATACGCAGAGCCGATACCTCTTTTGCTGCAATATCGATCGGCATCCTACTCGCAATAACATTTACAGCCTCGTCAGACACCGTGCGAAAAGCACCGCAAATGCGCAACGATGTCAGTCTGTCGGCCGTTTTGATAGATCTACATAAGATGGCGTTTCCATTGCTGAGGCCCATATGGGTGCTGCATACATCAATATTGATGTGGTAATGCTACCGAGAAGCTTTCTGATCGGTTGTCTAGGGCCGCCAATGTTTGGCATAAGCCTTGCAAGAGCAGCCCCCACTCGTTTGGCTTTGTCACCAGCGTACATCAAGTGGTCTTTAAAGTTGAGTCTGTGGTCTAGAACGACTCCAAGATACTTCAGGTGCTGGCCAGATTTTATGATCTGTCCACCAACCTGGAGATCGATACTTTCCACCACTTTTCTGCTACTCATTAGTACGGCTTCCGTTTTGTGATCGGCCAACTCTAGTCCTTTGCTGTTCGGCCATGCTCTAACGCTGGTTATGGTCTGGTTACAGTTGCTCGTAATGTCCGTAAGGTTCTTGGCTACAACAACTATGGCAATGTCGTCTGCATAGCCGATAATCGTTGTTTGTTTCGGCACACGTACTCTGAGAAAACCATCGTACATGATGTTCCATAGCAGTGGTCCAAGAACCGATCCTTGGGGTACTCCTCCTGTTAAATTAAAACATCCTTTTAAGTTTTAACGTCGCTTAACTAATCTTAATAATAGTAGTGTTGTACTATGTTTTGTGAACGATTATTAAAATATATATGTACATTAATATTACGTTTTTTGAAACGATACCTTAAACATCCGTAATACATGCATCCATAAATACCTGATAAATATCTTACTTCTACTATATTACGACTTCTATCGCTTTATCAGTACTCGCGTTCTCATATTAATGTATTCTGATTACTAACATGCACAGTTGTAAACAAAACAGAATGCATAGCAAGTGAACATTGAACCGCCGGATTTAGACAATGAAGATAAATGTATAATAAAACATTTTTAATTGGATTGATAACAAATTTTAATTGTTAATATTCCCCCAAAATAAAACAGTAAAATATTTATTTAAAAATAAAAAAATATAAATTCAAACTCCTATGCATTCGTTTAACGTTGATGGAATTATCGTGTTAAATTTTATTGCCTTTGTCTGGTATTTATTTATTAAAATTATTTAATTAAATTAAATTAAATCTAAGCATACACATATACATAACTATATATTAGATGAAACGCAAAAAATCCAATAGAATGTTATAGGTAAAATGTAATATATGCTTATTTATGGTCACAGATTTAAACATTTATTTTAGTAATTTAAAGTTTGTCACAAAAAAATCACGAAAAAGAAAAACTTCCTTGTTTTGAATTTTAATTTATATTTTGATTAACATTTTGAATGAATTAAGATTTCTTTTCACATCTAAGTCCCTCTCATCTCTTAATAATTTAAGAAAACTTATTATGGATTTGGTTTACAAGTTTCAGTTTTTTCTTTAACTGTTTTTTAAATGAAAGGAAGAGAAATTAGATAATGTTGTAATTTTAGGTTTTTGGGTGGGAAATACATAATTAAGTTTTGCTTTCAAAGTATTTTAGTGTTCCGCAAAAGCGGTATTTGTTTATTTGTTGTATTTCTAGTTTAGTTTAAACGCTTTTGAGCTTGTAGTCCCCCGATGGGATTCGACCCAACCATATTCACAAATACAAAAAAAGTTTATATTTAATACATAGGACGTGAGACATATCTAACAAATGGTAACTAACAAATTCAACAATATCATATTCAAATGTTTAAGCTGAAGAGTTGAATTTAAAGGTGGAATATTTATAAATTATTTCTTTAATAGCCATTTTGAAGGACCAACAAATCTGAATGAAGTATCGTTGAACTATATACTAAGATCTGGTTACTTATCGGCAAATAGCTTTGACTAGTCACTAGACTGATGTCGCTTTACTAATTAAACAACATACTGTCCGGTTTAAAATAGAAAATTTGTTTTAGAGAGAGCAAAACAATGAGATTGGAAAATGCTGCTGAATCTCTAGTCTTAGAAGTACTATAATCTTATAGAAGTACAATAATATTTCAATTTCAAAAGTCTTTTGTTACATATTATGGAAACCACCAGATAAAAATATTGAAAAGTTTTGATTATTTTTTCCACTTATAAACACTTTTTATGATCTGTATATAAATGTTCATTTATCCGCCCACTAAAACAAATCTCAGCACGTGTTATAACCTTAACCTATATCGTTAAGTGATGTTAACAAAATTACGTTACAAAAACAAAACAGGAAATGAACTAAATAAAGAAAAGGGAATTGCCCTATTGATCTTAAATTTTATAGGAGTAAACGAAAATTTATTTTGATTTTATTTACGGTTTTTCTTTTGTAAGTAATTTGTATGTACCGATAATTGAATGTACCGTATTCTCTATACTTATGTATTTTGCGCAGCTGTGTCAACTTGGAACCCGAACATAAGGGAAAGAAAAGAAAAATATTTTGTTTGTAGTTGTAATAAATATCACTCAAATCATCAAAAGAGATGAATACACACAATGATAATTTTGATAATCCAAGTATACAAAATTGTTCGAAATCGTTTGTAGTATTTTATAGTAATGATGAATATTTTTGGAAATTTTTTTTTCACTCAAAAATTAAAACATTAACAGTTGAGCAAAAAAATGAAATATTCTTTTGATTTCAAAAACTACAAACGACGTTGATGGTTATATTAAAATTTTTTTTTTTGTAGTTGTAATAAATATCACTCAAATTAGCAAAACAGGAGACTTACCTACACACATTGATAATTTTAATAGTATACAAGTATACAAATTTGTTTGAAATAGTTTGTAGTATTTTTTAGAACTGGTAAATATATTTAGAAGTTATTTTTGTAACCTCAAAATTTTAAAATGTAAATTTGAGCCACTGTAAACAAAAAAAGTTTTGCTACAATCATCTACGTCGTATGTAGTTTCCTAGATCAAAAGAATATTTCAACATTTTGCTCAACTGTACATTTTTAATTTTTTGATTGAAAATAACATTTTCAAAAATATTTATCATTGCTACAAAATACTGCAAATGAATTCGAACAATCTTGAATACTTGGATTATCAAAATTATCACTGTGTGTAGGGAATTCGCCTGTTTTAATGATTTGAGTGACATTTATTACAACTCAAAACAAGCAAATTTTACTATAATCATGTACGTCGTTTGTTGTTTATATAATATCATATTTTTCTTATATATTTAATATTTATGCTCAACTGTACATTTTTAATTTTGTTGGCTACAATAAATTATTTCCAAAAATATTTATTAGTACTTTTATTTATCAGAACAATTACCAATCAAACGGTCGAATTCCCACGCTGTCATACTGGCAGATCGCAGAAAGACTTCTTTGTCCGAACTGCATACAAATGGAATAGTTTGCCGGAATCCATTGTTCAAAAAAAGCGTTCATCAATACCTTGGAACGCAGGTTGTTGTGGGACCTAGGTCTGGACAGAGGTCTTAAAAGGTATTTGTTTGTTGTTGTAACACATATTCTAAGCCCTATAACACAACACTTTTTATTTAAAAAAAAAATGTACTACAAAAAACTACAAACGATTTCGAACAATCTTGTATACTTGTATGATCACAATTATCACTGTGTGTAGGGGATTCACCTGTTTTGATGATTTGAGTGATATTTATTACAACTACAAACTAAAAAAGTTTACTACAATAATCAACATCGTTTGTAGTTTCTGAGATCAAAAGAAAATGTCAATTTTTTGCTCAACTGTATATATTTTATTTTTGAGTGAAAATTTTTTTTAAAATATTCATCATTACTATAATATTACAAACGATTTCGAACAATCTTGTATATTTGGATAACCAAAATTATCACTATGTGCAGGGGATTCATCTGTTTTGATATCACCGAAAAAAAAACGTTGGTAGAATCAACTACAAAGCTTGTTTGATTTTGCGTCTAATACGAACGTGGTTATTTTAACCAATGTAGCATTGTCAATTTATTTTAAAAAACGTAACAATTTTCATTATTTAAATCAACCACGGCGTGATCAATTTTTCTTGTTCATATTTTTCAGTTCGTTTGTTCATGTTTTTGTTTGAAAATTATTGTGTTCGTTAAAATAAAAAACTAGGAGAAAAGAAACTAATAAATAAAATAAAGAAAAATAATGGAATAGAAAAATAAAAAGTTTTTATATATTTTAACATGGCTGGTTTTATTTAACATTTTACTTTAGGAAATAATTTAGATGTGTTTAATTAATTTAAATAATTTCCATATTATTTGCATATAAAATTATGTGCGAAAGAAATTTTTCAGTCAATGTTATAACAAAAATATCGTTAATGAAACAGGCCCTTTCTATAATTAATTTTGGTGATTTAAAAAAATTATTATATTTTTTTAATATTTTTTATTTGTCTTGTTTCATGTCCATTTATCGATATTTTAATTTAATTTTTCATAATAATGAGAAAATTATAGAAAATTAGTATAATTTTCTACACATAATTCAAATATTTAAATTTTTTGATTTCTGAAATTTTGGGCTTTTAAATCGTATCATTAAAAAAATGGCGAAAAAATGGACGCATCCTTTACAAACAAAATCACACTCATACATTTCCTATTTAGAACGTAAATATACGAACGCTAGCTTTATGCATAAAAATGTTTGTCGGGATTGATGCGAAATACATACTTCTAATATAAAAAATTTCAAATATTATATTTACGAAAAAAACGAACCCATACAAACATCGATAGCAGCAAAAACAAAATAAAGATGTACCAAACCAAAAGATTTAATACGGCGTATTGCTTGATTCTATCACAAACGTATTCAATATCACTATTTTTAGTCTAATTTTTAATTTACCACGTTTGTAGTCAATTGAAAATTAAATCATAATTGACTCAACTACAAACATGGTTAAGTCAAATATGTTTGTGATACTTATAAAAAAATATATCAACAACGGTTAAATTGTTAATTTAAATACGGAGCGTTGGTTGATACAATCACTAACGTATTTAGTTCCCCAATTTTCACTTAATTTTCGATTAACAATGCAACATGTTTGAATCAAGCAAGATTTTTTCTTTCGGTGCATATTTACATTTTTTATTTTTTTGGCAACAAAAAATTCTAAAAATATTTGTCAGTACTACAAACTATTTCAAACAATCTTGCATACTTGTACTATTAAAATTATCACTGTGTGTAGGGAAGTCACCTGTTTTGTTTTGTTAATTTGAATGATATTTACTACAACTCCAAACAAAAAAATTTTACTATACAATCATCAACGTCGTTTGTAGTTTCTGAGATCAAAAGAAAATTTCAACTTTTTGCTCAACTGTACATTTTTTAATTTTGAGTGAAAAAAATTTCCAAAAATATTTATGAGTACTACAAAAAACTACAAACGATTTCGAACAATCTTGTATATTTGGATTATCAAAATTATCACTGTATGTATAGGATTCACCTGTTTTAATGATTTGAGTGATATTTATTACAATTACAAACAAAACAATTTTACTGCTAACATTTACGTCGTTTGGAGTTTCCAAAAATGTTTTTCTTTTTTTTTCTCTTATGTTCGGGTTCCAAGTTCATACAGCTATTTTGCACGCTTTGAAGGGATTTTAGTTGATTTGTAATTTTTTTTAATATTTTGAACTACGAGTATGATAACCCCGCGTACTCTAGTCCCTGCTATTGCTATATGAGTTAACATAAGATATCACATAACATTGGAAAGAGCAGTGAGATTTCACTAGCCATGGTGATATCTTAGGAATGTTGTCGGATGAACTCTATTCAATCAATGGTAGCACCCTCAATCTTAGTTATGGCAAATTCCAATTGGTGATTGTACGCTATTGCTTGTTCGTAAAGACGAGCCTTCATATGTCTTTAATCATTGAGGAAGACAGTGTGTTACATGATAAAGGAATATATGTCACAAGCTGGAACATCAATTTTAGTTTTGTCATGTTTTATTATGAGATAGGATTTATTTTTAGTTATATATTCTTTGAAAATAAAAACAAAACAAAATTTGCGCCAACATCAACACCTCAGGACGCATGCTTTTGTAGGACCTGCATATGTCTTAATGCTTTTTATGTGTTGTTATAACACATATTGTAACACAACTCATCAACTTAAAAAAATTAAATATTATAACGCAGTATTTACCAATTTATTCATATATACGTATCTAATTAACAAACTTTAATTAACCCGTACAATGCAACATTAAACCTTAAAGTTTTTTAAAATTTACGACTCAGATTTTGAACATCTTCCCAAAATTTTGAATTAGATAATTTTTTTTTATTAAAAAACAGTTTATTCTTAACACCTTGTAAGGTAAATAAATAAATATGTATAGGTTGTTTTCAATTAAAAATGAATTGAAAACAATATAATAAACTATTAACTAACTGCAATAAAATAAATGAATAATAAGAATAATAAGAAATGAATAAATTATAGAAAAGAAAACGAGGACAAAGAAAAATTACAGAAAACTAATAAAATATTATATAAATTGGAGACTTATGATAGTGATGTATGGAGCAGACTTATTACAGTGATGAACATAACATACGTAAAATTTCTTGTATACTTGAAAATTTTTATGCAAATTTTGTGTGTCAACGTCTTAAAAAGTTGTTCAGTAGAAAAGAAGACAATTATCCAAACAAAACGCCTTCATATTGAAGTTAAAAAATTTAAAAAGTGAAATACATATTTCGTTTCTGAATTCTTTAAATAGAATTTATACATTACTTGAAATATTATTTTTTAATGTGAACTTCCACATTTGTTACAATGCTGAATTATTTTTACATATTTAATATAATGCAATGTTACTCATTCACATAAATTTGTCTGCATAATTTTTTTTCTATTTAACACGTCATCATTTAAAAAGGAAAATATAGAGGTCCTCAAGAGATGAGATATCAACTCTTCGGTCTGTGTTAGGAGCTTTTATATTAGAGACGGTTTTGGAAGGTTTTGGACTCGTATAAAAAAAAATTTATTTATTACAACGATTATTTTATTTTTGGTTAGGAATGTATTGCAAAACTAATATAAAATATGCATGATTTACCGGAAAAACTATAATAGATAATAAATAAAAGTAGTAACATCGATTGAAGCGAATTCAGATTTTACTCAGGCATTCTAAAAAAGTTAAACCTCTCTATTTAGCGTTCAATATTTTCAAGTTTCTTCCTCAGAGGTCGTGATGTTTTGTCATTGTGATTTGGGTCTGTCTTACTCGGGATACCCGAGCTATAGGTAGGGGCTCTATCACAAAGGCTGTTGTGTTTTCCCTTAGAGAACACGGTAATATATTTATAAAGTTTTTAAAACACACAATTTTCTATAAAAATTTTATTGTTTTATGTATTTTTAATATTTAATATTTTATTTAATTATTTTATATAATAAATTTTCCAAAACATATATTATAGCATTAGTTTTTCATTATTCAATTAATTATTTTCACTTATTTTTTTTTTGAATTCTAAGACACTAGAAATGAATGTATTCAATTGAATAGAATGAAAAATTGCTTTGAAAAGTGAAAGATCCGTAACAAAAGTTTTATCTCAATTCCGGTCGGTTCGGGGAATCGAACCGGCGTCCCTCTGATCAAAGTTTATATGGTTAACCATTTAACCAACTCGACCAGCGACGAGATCTCGTCGCTGGTCGAGTTGGTTAAATGGTTAACCATATAAACTTTGATCAGAGGGACGCCGGTTCGATTCCCCGAACCGACCGGAATTGAGATAAAACTTTTGTTACGGATCTTTCACTTTTCAAAGCAATTTTTCATTCTATTCAATTGAATACATTCATTTCTAGTGTCTTAGAATTCTAAACTACATAATGGTTAGATCCATTGCTAAACTCTTAATAAAATCTTGTATTTTTTTTTTGTTTTTTGAGAGAGAAAATGAGCATTATTTTAGGAAATCATTCAAAGATCCATAATATAATAGCCGTGAGCCTTCTATACGAGCGTAACGTTCATCTTTATCTATCCTTTAGTCTATCATTATACTAACGTTCAAATTGCAATATAGGTAGCGCGCTCGACTGATGATCTATAGGTTGAAAGTTCGAATCTGATTGTTGCGTATTTTTTTTATTTTTTTTAAAATAACATTAAAATTATTGTTTTTTAACACACTTTTATTTTATTCATGCATACATTTCGTTTTACGATAATGCAATTTGATCGATAATATAGTTTTTATAGCATTTTATTGCACTGTCATTTCCCGTTTCGTTCAAATTATTATAATTTTGATATTAACAAGAAAATTAATTAGTTTTTTGACAGGCAGTGCTAAAAATCATATAATAGTGGTTTCCGATAATTATTTGTTATAATTTCATTCCTGTGAACTAAAATAAGGAAAAACAAAAACTACTATTTGAGTATGTATTTCTCTTGCAATATAATAGCTTTATCATAAAAGATCATTGCAATGAATGAATATGAATGCAATGATTATAGAATGCATTCAGGGGATTTTATTTTAATTAAGTTACATAATACATATATTTATAATTTTTGTTGATGGTTTATTAATAAAACCTTTTTTATTTTGAATTAGTCACAAGATATGTAATATTTATTATGAAAAATAGTTCGAATTTTTTTTAAAGGAATAATAACCTTTTTTGAAAGGAATAATTTTTACATTAAACAGTAAAGTTGGTAGATGGTTTTTATAATAAGTTTATTAAAAATGAAAAGAGGAAACAAATTGATGAAAGTACATAATTAAAGGTCTATTTCCTCACTTTTTGATACAACATTTCGTAAAATACTTTCTTCAATTAAATTATACAATTTAAATGTAGATCAGTAAGATGTTAAACAATGAGTATTGGGCAATTTTTCTGTTCCGATGTTCACCACCAAAGCGCTATATGGGAAAAAAATCACAAAATTTACAAAGGATTGTATACCAAACACAACTTCCAATAATTTTAAAAATTGTCAATGAAATTTTTCATTGTACTAAAATGTAAAATTTTTAATTTGCTTATTGAATATATTAAACATAATTTATGTAAAATGTATTTTAGCTAGCACATAAAAAACACGAAAATGATCGAAAATTTCCATATAACTTTGCATGGAAATTTTTGACAGTTTTAATTTTGCTTTTGGACCTATATAGGTAAAACGATGCTATATATAGTAGTACTATTATGCTTGATTTAGAGTAATTAATATACTTCACAAACAAACTTAAATCGTTTAAAGCAAAAACACGAGAAATTTCATAGAGAATTTTTTAAATGATTATAGTTACAATACCATAGTTAATACAAAACACGTATGTAAGCCAATATAAATTTTTTGAAATATTTTTCTTATCTCCCCTTTCTAGCGCTATTATGGCAGGACCAGAACCAGAAAATTGTTCTATAGTACAGCGAAAATAACAGCATAGAAAAATATAGATTTTTAAAAATTTTTAAAAACAATGTAGGTTGAAAACATTTGATATTTTTGGGACAAAAAACAGTTTGTGTTATAATATACATTTTCAAACATTTAATAATTTTAACTGATTTAATAAAATGAATTTTAAGAAACTCAGTACGAAGTTTCGTTGTCATTGTCGATGTAGGGGGTTGTGAGAAAGGTTGGGGGCTCAACGCGAACCCTATGTTTAATTTTTATTGTTGTGGTTTTTTTTATAGAACATAAAAATTATTCCTTTTTATTCATAAAAATTCCATTTACGGAATTTAAATTTTTCGATAATGTAGTTTTTTAAAATTATTGCTCTAATTGTCTTCTAGCCGTAGCCTACTAAAATTTTGTGATATTTTTCACACTTTAAACTTATTTAATTTTATTATGCAATAATAGTTATTTAAAATTAAAAAGAAAATAATTGATTTTTTGGCTCCAAATGGACTTATACCACTTTCAACAATAACATGTTCTAAAAAATAAGAACAAGAGGTAGTATAAGTCCCATGTAAATGGGTCATTCTTTTACCGACACATTTTTGATTTGGCTGAAATTTTTTTATGCGTTTTATATCGAAAAAAAAGATATAGGTGTTCGAGGATTTTTTTTTTTGGAAAATATAGCGGTTCTAAATTTCTTGATGAGTTATTTTCAAAAATTCATAACTTCAGTTCTATTAAAGATAGAAACTTCTGTTTTGTTTTATTTTAAAGTTAAAAGATGCTAGTTTAAAAAAAAATTAAATTAACATAAGTTATTCTATTGTTATAAACAAATAAAATGTTGAAATCGATCTTTAGCCATTTCTCCACCCACGCTCCACCCCAAATCGGGCTCTATTGAAGGTATGATTATATATATAAAAAGAGACCATCATTATCTTTCTAAAACTACCACTAACTCAATTTTTTCCGAAAGTGGACTTATACCACTTTTAAAAAAACGGTTCATATTTAAATTAAATTAAATATTATTATTCTTTTATTTTTAACACAATTATTTGATTTTTTTAAGCTATTTTTTAATTTATATTATATTTTATAAAATTTTATTTTTATATTAAAACAACTGAAACGACACTTGATTATAAGAAAAAAGTTTTATAACTTTTTATATATTTGTTGAAAAAACGGCAAACGAGTACATATTAGGCATGGTCCATCCGATTTTATCCGAGCACTGTTGATAACGATGTTTATAAAAACGACAATAGCAGTAACGGTGCGCTCATAATTCCTATCACTCCCTCTTGAACAGAAGCCAAAAAAGTAACAGAGTAGAAATAAGAAGACCCGTTTGTATTTACAAAAAATAAAATGGAAAAGCAAAGTTCTGTGCTTGCGTTATAATCTTCTAAGAAACTCTCTTTCAGAATAAAGAAATAAACTTTCACTTTCACTTCGGTTTTCAAAATAACGATTTTCTTAAGATAAATAGAAAGATTAGGTCCTCTGCATCATAATTATTTAAAATAAATAATTAAATTAATAAACATAGTTTATAAAAAATTACAAAACACTCAAAGGGGGACCAAGGTGAAATTGAAAGTTTCATCCCTTTTGATCCCCAAATTTTTTTAAGTTAAAAGTTCTTTGGCCGCGTTGGATAGGGAAAATTTGAGGAATTCGCGTCATCGTCACGCTGCAGCTATATTTATTAAAAATAAAGATTAAAAGAGAGTTTTCTTAAAATAATTCTTACTTTGTTTTTCTTTTTTTATTGAATGTGATGTTTTACTTAGTTTAAGTGTGTAAATGTGGTATAGTAAAAATTTTGTTATATTTGTAAGCAAAACAAAAAATGGTTTTTGTCATATTTGATTTGTTTGTTTTTCATTTATACTTTTTATTAAAGAAAACGCAATAACTTTTTCATTAGTTTGATAATTTTTTTATAATATTATGAACGATTTTAAAAAGTGATAAGAAGAAGTAAAAAATATCAAATCTACCTAAATATATACACTAGATACGCCCACTGCATTTTATGTTTTCAAATGTTATCCCAAGTCGAAATTTAGCTACTCTTTAAAACCTACAAATTCTTCTATTTAGAATTTAGAGTATTTAAGTATCGCTTATTTTCAATACAAAAATAACATCTACATAACTCCTACTAGGGCTACTTACCGGAAAAAAATCCCATTTAAGTTGTTAAACAGAAGTTAAAAAAGAATTTCGTTCGGCCTTTTCCGTAATATTAAAAAACGAAGTGAAAAAAAAATTGTTTGATGATAATAAAAATAAACAAAAGAAAAGAAAGAAGAAGAAAGAACAAGAAATACATATAAGAATATAGAAAAACAAATTGTATTTCATATACTAGGAGGGCCCGGCGTGCTTCGCTACGCTTATAAATAAAGTTTTTGCGTAGACATTTTGTTGACGTAGAAGCAATGATTTCAAAAAGTGGTAATGAGAAATGCTAGCATATAATTTTTTATTTTTATTTTTAAATATATGAATGAAAAATAACCAGAACTCTAGCTGATCAGTTCGAATATATGAAAAATTAGCGATCAAATAAGTTAGAGATCAAATAAGCTTACTTGAAAACTTATTTGATCGCTAATTTTTCATATATCCGAACTAATCAGCTAGAGTTCTGATTATTTTTGATTCATATATTTAAAAAGAAAAATTAAAAAGTATATGCTAGCATTTCTCATTATAGCATTTCTCCAGCATTTCTCACTAGCATTTCTCACTTTTTGAAATCATTGCTTCCACGTAAACAAAATGTCTACGCAAAAACTTTATTTATAAGCGAAGCGAAGCACGCCGGGCCCTCCTAGTAATAATAATAAAAAAACAAAGCAAAATAATACATAATTCACAACATTCATTTCACCATTAACACCATAATAATTAAATCAAAGAAAATCAAAGAAAAATAATAATAATAAAAAAACAAAGAAAAATAATATAAACTCACTCATACCATAATCACGTCGAATCAATTCTATCTTCATCTGACAAATTTAACAAACACATGAATTTTAAAATGATAAATACCACGTGCAATTCATTTCTTCATTCACAACATTCATAGAAAAATATTACGTCTATCCACTCCTATAATAAAAAAACAAAGAAAAATATTACGTCTATTCACTCCTAAATCAATTCATAAACTAAATTGAAATTTGAAAAGAAAATATAAAATACTAAATTTAATTTTCTTATATTAATTTTTTTATATTCTCTTAAAGCAGGCTACAGACCTTCAATCAATTTGTCAATCATTTGAAAACGAAAATAAACGAAATAAAATTTAGGGGATTTTTACACTAAATTTTATTTCGTTTGTTTTCGTTTTCGAATTGATTGACAAATTGATTGAAGGTCTGTAGCCTGCTTATCGTTTTTGTGAAAAACAATATATACTTGGGCAATTCTATTTTCATATTGTATGTGGGAGGCCGTTAAATTCAAAAATACATTTTAATTCTATAACTTTTTTATTTATGATCCGAAAAATCCCAAAAATCTTTAAAATCTAAGTTACACTAATATCAGTTAGCAGTGAAAATTTGAAATGAATCAAAATTCGAATAAAAAAGCCTTAGGCTGTACAAAGTTTTTTTTTAGCGTATTAATATATAAGATTCTAGCATGGCTGGTTTTATTTAACATTTTAGGAAATAATTTACATGCGTTTAATTGAATTGAATAGTTTTAATGTTATTTGAATATAAAATTATGTGCGAAAGAAATTTTTTAGTTAATCTAATATAAATAATCTCGCTAAACAATTAGGCCCTCTTAATAATTAATTTTAATGATTTAAAAAAAATATTTTTTTTAATTTTTTTTATTTGTTTTGTTTCGTGTCGATTTATCGATATTTTGATTTAATTTTTCATAATATTGAGAAATTTATGGAAAATTAGTATTATTTTCTACACATAATTCAAATATTTAAATTTTTTGATTTATGAATTTTGGTCTTTTAAATTGTGTCATTAAAAAATGGCGAAAAAATGGACGCATCCTTTACAAACAAAATCACACGCATACATTTCCAATTTAGAACTTAAATATACGAGCGCTATCTTCATGTATACAAATGTTTGTCGGGTTTGATGCGAAATAGATCGGAATCGTAAATAGTTTTTAAAGATTCAAATAAGATGTTAATTTTGTACATTGATAGAATTGATAGGACTTTTTTAAGTTCTTAGGATATGATAAGTACTTAGTAAGGTTACACATACAGTTAGTTAAAGTCTTACTTTTTTGACTTATAATCAAAGCGGCTGTAAAGTAACGCCATTTTGATTTTATTTTACGGCGGCAGTAAAGTATCATTTGTTATTTATTATCCTGTTATTTTTTCAAACAAATTGTATAACTATGGATTATGAAATTTTGAATTATTGTTTGATAAACAATTTTTTCGGCAAATGGCTGTAAAATTTAACTTTACTGCCGCCGGGGAGTAGCTAAAGTCTTTCTCTTTAGCAGGCGGCTGCAAAAGTAACGCCATTTTTATTTTATCTGCCGGCGGCTGTAAAGTAACTTTCACATTTTTACGGCGGCTGAAAAGTAATTTTCATATTTTTACGGCGGCAGTAAAGTAATTTTCATATTTTTACGGCGGCAGTAAAGTAAAATAACATGATATTATTAATTTGTTCAAAACAGAATGCATTTAAGTTCATTTTAATGAATTAAAATCAATAAAAATTAATTTCAGAAAATTTATTACCTAAAACATATTTATAAAAAATTTGATGCATTAATTTCATATTTTTAAACAAATTTAAACGTTTGCCGAAAAAATAGTGTATTGAATTCGGAGCTAAAGTGACTTTTTGTGTTTCGTCTATAATTGTCGACCTCCCTACGGTCGGCCGCCAAACTATAGACTCAACACAAAAAGTACAACTTTAGCTCCTAATTCGATAATATACTATTATTTATACAAATTTAAATGTTTTTTACTTTTTGGACGTAATTATGACGGTAATAAATCATATTTATAAATTTTTGATGTATTATAATTTCATATTTATAAAAAATTTAAACGTTTGTATTTAATTCGGATCTAAAGTGACTTTTTGTGTATCGTCTATAAATTTGTATCGTGTAAACTATAGTCTCAACACAAAAAGTAGCACTTTAGCTCCTAATTAAATAATGTACTATTATATTTTTTCTATCGTAGAAAAAATTGCATTTCGTACACGAGATGAAAACATTTTACGTTCGTGAAATTGTTAACGCGTCTCGTGAGCTCTTCACGCCCGAAAAAGTAGTGTTTTCATCTCTTATAGCAAAATGTACTATTTTTGCTAAAATATGTTTATTTTATTCTTCTAAACTAAAAACCATATCGTTTTTGTATAAGTTAATTAGTATAATTAATTTGTATAATTAATTAAATTAGTATAAGTTAATTAAAAAGTCCTACATTCGTCCCTGTATGGAGTACTGTACTGTTGTCAAGTTTGGGGTGCTGCTTCTGTTTCCATCTTGGCCCTCTTGGACTCTGTTCAAAAGCGGGCTATACGAATTGTGGGTGATCGAACTTTGACATCAAAACTTGATTCCCTACAACATCGTCGCACTGTTGCTGACCTCGTTGTTTTTTACAAATATCGTCATCAACAGTGCTCAGATGAAATCAGCGGCATCATGCCCCAAACATATTCTTACCCCCGTTCCACTCAACAATTGGCTACCGCAACCAGTCAAGCGGTCTAGATCTCACGCTGTCATACTGGCAGATCGCAGAAAGACTTCTTTGTCCGAACTGCATACAAATAAAATAGTTTGCCGGAATCCTTAGTCTCGGGTGACTTCAACCCGCAGAGGTTTAAAAAAGCGTTCATCATGACCTTAGAATGCCAATTGGTGTGGGACCTAGGTCTAGACCTAGGTCTTATAAGGTATTTATGTGTTGTTGTGACACATATTGTAAACCCTATAACACAACACATTTTATTCAAAAAACTGTAATATAATTGACTAAGCGCCAAGCGGTAAAGAGTTATGTACTTCGGTTTGAAAATCCTATTTATTACATTCACGAGCCAAAAGTGAAGTTGTTACTCCAACTTTTTTTGTCATTTTTCGACGTTTTAGGACCTACTAATTCTAAAAGAGCAAAATAAATGTCCGTTCGATAACTGTACCGGAAGTGTATCAAAAAATCGTTAAGTGTGTCAAAACGATATATTTGCATATTTTTTAATTTTTACTTTAAAATCATTTATTTTAAGTGATAACGAGTAGTAACATTGAATGTGAAGAAATCTTGATGGTCGGCATTGCTATGTGAGTCCAGGGGCTTGATTATTGTATTATAAGTGTGTGAAAAAAATATCGTTAAGTGTGTCAAAAGAATGATTTTCATTAATTTTTTATCCAATTTTTTTGAGAAACTTAAAATGGGAAACATTTTCGATTAGAAACATTTGTCAAATAAAATTAATTATTTGTATGATATGAAATGTAATTAAACTAGAATTGGATATGGAATTTGGGTTTATCCAGTTTCAACTCCTTCCAACTTGTAGAAACAGTTGGAAAATATCAAGTTGCTGCAGATTAAATGTCGTTTTTTAACAAAAGTTGTATTTATTAGGGAGATGTTTATTGAGGAATTTGTGTGATTTCAGATTTTACGACTTCTGAATAACAGGAACAGTTGGAAAATAAGTTTGAATTTTTAATTTTTTTATTTATTTATTTATTTATTTATTTATTTCAATAACATATTCACAAAACAATTTACAATATAAAAATTTATAATAAAAATAAAAATTTACAATAAAAATTAAAATTTGCACTAAAAAAATAAAAATTTATAATAAAAATAAAAATTTACAATAAATATTACAAATTTACTATACGACAAGACTGAAATTTACCTAAATAAAATAAAATGCTTTAAATACAACTATTTTACATATGTATACTATATTTTATTTACAATTATTGAAGTTATCTTTTTATATACAACATTTTTTTATTCTATTTTTAATAGTACATTATGATGCTAGGACGTAAAGCTAAAGATTTTGGACGGATGTGGAGTTTGCAAATCGAGGCGCTAGCCGAGATTTGCACCCACATTAAGTCCAAAATAGCTTACGTCCGTGCATCATATACTATTTTTTATTCGCCGCAAGCAAAATATTTTAAGAAAAGTTGTTTATTCTAAATTAAAATTATTTATCTTCATTTTTATTTTCATAAATTTTAAAATAAAAATATGTGGAACAAGTAACCTTTGAAAAAATATTTATTATTTTTTCCAAATTCTATGACAACAAATGATAACAACCACCGAACTTAAAACTATGGAAGGCTAATATTGCTATCTAAAATAGCAACACTTTTGGTTTTAGACCATTCAATTTTGCAGATGCTGAAAAACTTTCGATGTCGTTTATAAAATATTATTTTTCCAAATATCATCAAATTTTTCTATTTTGCTATAAATATGACCAAAAATGATCAAAACTATTGAAAATGTTCAACAAAAATTCATATTAGTAACACACGCATGTTGTTTTTCTTATTTTCATACATTTCAATGTTATGATGAAAAGGTTTTTCTACCCCATTGTGATCGATCGTAGAGGAGTTAAGATATATAAAATTTTAACATTTTCTGTTTCATTTTTTGTATTTTTTCGAGACGCCAACTGCAAGAAAACAAATATTTGCCCGCTAATTTAATTTTCATTCCGAACTGTCAAATATGTTTATATTTTTATATTATCAAACAATTATAATAACAATAATTATAATAATAAATAAAATATAATAAATAAAATAAAATAAAATTTTTGAAGTTGTGTTAAAAAATTTATTAAATTAATTTTTAATTTTAAATTGGAACTATGGAACGAATTTCTGTTCACTGTGTAGTGCAAAGTTGTTGTTATAACAAGTGCAGCAAAGGTGAAATTAAAAGTGATGTGAAATTTTTCAGGTAAGTCAAAATTAAGGTGACCAGACGTTCCGCTTTGGCGGGACAGTACCAATTTTTAACAATTTGTCTCGCGGTATTTTAAAAATGTCCCGACTTTTGAAAAGGAAACAGAATTTCGAATTCAAATGAAAAACAAATTCGTTATTCAAAATTAAATTTGTACAAATTTGTTATGGCTAAATACAACAACTTTCTTAGTTTAAATATATATAAATAAATTAAAATTATATGACAATCATTATTAATAGTGTAGTAAACACTAAACATAAACTGAGCTCCACTCTGTCTCATATTTAAATTTCAACTAAAACTATATATATAAACTTATTCATACATTGTAATTATTTATATCAAAATTTGAAAAATATCAGTTTTTATTGATTTGTAAATTTATTTTGATCTACGGGAGTGACAGACTCAACAACAACAACAGTAAGTAAGTCCCTGCTAATGACATAGGAGTTAGCGTGAGATATCACATATCACTGGGAATAGCAGTGTTGTATCACTAGCCAAGGTGATCTCTGGAGGACGTCAGGTTATTGCTTAATCAAGGAGTCGAGCCTTCACATAAATCTGTATATTTTTTTATAATCTTCGAGAGATGTTTTTTTCTGTTTTTATAATTTACATAATTTCTTTTAGAGCAAATAGATCTTCTTTGAAGCAAACAGAAAAAAATCATCTTCTTCAGGTTAACTAAGTGACTTTGGATAGTGTAGAAATTTTAATAATTAAACTATTGAGCTATCTCTTCTTTTAAAAAATTGAGATTGTGCATCAAATAACAATTTGGAGAATACTTATTTCTGAATTATTTTTCCGAAGAGATGAATAGAAATTTGAGGATTCCCTCTTCAGATAATAATGAGGCTGAGGCATCTTTACGGTTGGGAGCTTTTATTAATTTTGTGGCTATTTGAATGGCACTCGAAATATTTGAAGGAACCACATCAACTTTTTTTTATTCCTTTAATGATTTTAATTGAGATAGTTTAAAGCCTTTAAAACTGCTGCTTTAAATCGCAAAAACCGGTCAATCATGGTTTCAATAGAATATTATCTAGTTAGTCTAGCAATCCGGGAGTACTTGCACTCGTTTCTCTCCTCAATCAATTCTTTTATATACTTTTGCAAAATATTATTGCGAACTGGCGAATATTTTTATTACCCTAATTTTGGAAATGTTACTCGTATTTACAAACTTTGACTCAATAGTAAATTGTCATGTGAGATCTCACTTAATATATTTATATACTAACACTCCCCTCCAAAATAGAATAAATTACTTCAACTTTAAAAATGTTGTTGGTAAAACTAAGAAACACCGATTTAGATCGTCAACCGTTAAGTGAAAAAGTCCTTTTGTTAAAATTAATATCAACTCAAATAAATTTGATTCCAAATTAAAGCAGGGTTGTGCCGTAGACAAAATAGATTACTTTACATCTATAGATTACGTGTAAATTACGCGAGATATTTTCGTGTAATCTATAATGTAAACTATTATGTAATCTATTCAATTGATATGTGCATTCTAAACTTTTTTCAAGATCGCAAGATCTTGTTTTTGACAATATTATTGATCATGTCTTTTGCGAAAAAATCGAAAAAATTTTTCAGTAGGGATAATACAATATTTCCACATATATCTTCTAAAATCAAAATTAATAGAATACACCAAATTTACATAGATGACAAAGATTACATTACATAGATTACATGTAATGTAATCTATTTTAGATTACGCGTAAAGGAACAACCCTGAATTAAAGCGTTTAAGTTTTTATTCGGAAAAGTTGTATGCAACATGTATACCAGGATGGTTCAGGTCCGCAACAGTCATCTAAAATTTCATTTAGGTGTAGAATTAAATCTGATTTATGGTGATTTGTGAAATCTCGAGATAATATTTCTCAAGAAATGAGAATCTCGAAAATGTGGAATAATTCCTCGAGATTGGGGAGTTCAAGATCTTTCTCGTGCATCTCGATACCGGATTTTTCGAGCAGAAACTGTACTTGAGACTTTGAAATTCATTTTATATGTGAAATATAATTTCATAAATTTTTATGGAATATTTCATGACCTTTTCTACAACAATAGTAACCTTCTCCTAAAAAAATTTACACAAATAAAAAATATTCCGAAGAATGAAATAACACTTTATTTAATTTTTTGATTCGTTATATATTGTAAATTGCACTTATCTTGAAATTAAAAAAATGACTATAATTTTTTCGTTCTATGAAAATTTTTGCTGCTTCATATAAGCTTCAGCCCTCCCCCCCAGTCAATGATGTCCCGCTTTGCCAATATTAAAATCTGGTCACAATGTCAAAATGTCGCTTTTTTATAAACTAAAATTTTTTAATAATATTATAAACATTTTAGCTTTCCCAAAAACAATACGAAGCTTGGTCTTTGGTGCTCTGCTCTCAAAATGGATCCAAAAATTTTGAAGACAGTAAAAAAGCCAAAAATTTGTTCGCTGCACTTTAAGAAGGAAGATATTTTTTGTTCTCTGTTTACAACGCGGCCATCATCTAATGCTGTTCCTTTTTTGAACGGAGGGTCAGAAGATTTGGACACACAGCAGGTTTATGCCAATATTGAGTACCTGAACACTAGCGATGATTCCTTATTTCTGGAAAATGAGGGCGATTACTTGGAGCCAACGATTTCAATGTCCTCATATGATATCGTATCTTCAAATAATATGCCTTCAACAAGTAAAGCCGCTAACAGGAACCTCAATGTGGATTTTATAGATTCATCTCTAACCACACCAACTTCAGCTGTTCCTTCCGTGAAGTCATATAGTCCTCAACCCGGTCCTTCAGGTAATGTAGTGATAAAAACTAAAATTAAATCTCTTTTTAGGTCTCGTCCTACAAGTTCATCAAATTCTGATAAGGTAACAAGTTTACGAAAAAAGGTTAAGTTGCAGCATGGTGTTATCTATAACTTACGTAGAAAACTTTTGAGGAATTCAAAAAAAGTGTCAAACTTGCGTGATCTTACCAAATCGCTTATGGAAAAAAACTTGATTTCCCATGAAACCGCTAATCTTTTAGATAAGGCTGGAATGGAAATTCCGAATGCATTATTTTCCAGTTTAATTTCCAAAAAAACTGGTAGAGGAATCACTTATCCTGATATTATTAGAAACTTTGCTCTAACTTTACATTTTTATTCTCCGAAAGCTTATAATTATGTTCGGGAAACATTTAAGAATGTCCTCCCAAATGAAAGTACGATCCGAAAATGGTATGCAAGTATTGATTGTGAGCCTGGTTTTCTTCAAGAAGCATTTAACACGTTACGTGTTAAATCTTCACTGTGTAAAGAAAATTCTAAGGAATGCGTCTGCACTTTAGTTATTGACGAGATGTCCATTATGAAGAAAATTGAGTTGGTCAATAACAAAATTCGTGGTTATGTAGATATGGGACTGTTCGATAGTTCTGATGATCTTCCTTCCGCAACAGAGGCATTTGTTTTTATGGTAGTTTCTGTGAATGAGCATTGGAAAATTCCAATAGCTTATTTTCTTATCCACTCCTTGAATAGTGAGGAAAGAGCCAACATGGTCAGAGAAGCTCTTAAACGTTTGCATGAAGTAGGCGTATATGTAGTTTGTCTTACTTGTGATGGACCAAATTATAATAAAACTATGTTTAAGCTTCTTGGAAGTGACATAAGTCTTCCAAATCCTAAACCATATTTTCCACATCCTTCCGATGAAAATCTTCGAGTATATACTCTATTAGACCCATGCCATATGATAAAATTAGTGAGGAATTGTCTGGCTAGTGAAAGAGAGTTAAAATCTTCCAAAGGCATTATTAGATGGGATTTTGTGGAATATTTGCACAGAGAGCAAGAAAAACAGGACTGCAAATTAGCTAACAAATTATCCAAGCAGCATATACAATGGGATAAACAAAAAATGAAAGTCCACCTTGCCACCCAAACAATTAGTTCCAGTGTTGCCCAAGCCATTGACTTTTGTAATAGTTATTTACATCTGCCCCAATTTCAAGGAAGCGAATCCACTGTGGAATTTTTATTGCAGTTTGATAAAGCGTTTGACCTTATGAACTCCAGAAATATCTTTGGAAAAGGAAAAAAATCCCCTTTGTCTAGATTGAATCAGGAACAATGGCGTCTGACCATTACAGAAGTGCAAAACTACATTCTTGATCTCCAAAATTTGTCAGGGACTCCTCTTTATAAGACCAGGAAAAATACAGCTTTTCAGGGCTTTTTCATTGGGCTTGAAGTTGCAAAACTAATATTTGATGATCTAGTTTTAGAGAAAGATTATCTAAAATATATATTAACGTATAAATTTTCTCAGGATCATATAGAGCTTTTCTTTTGTGCTATCCGTAATAGAAACGGATGTAATAACAATCCAACAGCTAGGCAATTCATCGCAGCTATGAAAGCTTTATTAACGCATGCACAAATCAGAAGCTCGAAAGGAAATGCCAGAGAACTAGATGTCACAACCATATTAAAAGTTTCATCAAGTACTATTCCTGTTGAAAATAATGGTATTATTATTAAACCTTAAAGTAAATAATAAAAATAAATGTTGATTTGTATTAGGAGTTAAAGCTGTTATAGATGCCGAGGATCTGAGGCTCATGGAAAATAATATGAATTACGACGATGAGGATCTTGAAGAGACCACCAATTATCTTTCTTGCTCTTCTGAATTCAAAGAACAAGCAATTGGATATATCAGCGGCTATGTTGTACGCATGGTATGCAGAAACATAAAGTGCGCCGATTGTCAAGCTGCTATGTTTTCTGAAACGGAAGGGGCTCACGAGCGCGCGTTAAATTTTCTGTTTAGGAAGACAAGAGGAGGACTCATAATACCGTCAAAAGATGTCACAGATATTTGCCTTGTTACTGACACGGTCCTCACTGGATTTAAAAATAATAATTTAAGATTAGATGATAAGTTACTGTATGATAAAATAGCGTTAAGAGTCTTAGGGAAATTAGATATAAAAAAACTATTTTTAAGCTTAGAAAATCATTTTCGAGATTTCGAATTTGATAATAATCATGTTTATAAATTAGTCAAATGTATAATTTATTCGTTTTTAAAAATTAAGTTTCATTATTATGTGAAACAAATTAATGAAAGTAGTACCTATTTAATTAGATCTAGACTATCTCGGTTAATTATTTTTAGAAACGAATAGTTATTTAAGCACTAACCTTTTCTCTTATTGAACACTTAATACTATTGTTTATCATAAACAGATTATAATTTTTAAATAATTTTAATAACTTCACAATTTAAATAACTTCACAAATAACTAAAATTTTCAAGTGTTAAATTTTTTTTTTGTCATTTCACATTTGACAACAAAGTTTTAATAATTTATATGTCGTTTTCTTTTTGCCAGAGCAGAAAAAGTGATTTTTTTTTCATAAAAAACATATGAAAAAATTTGATCTAGTTTTGTAGTTGTGCTTGGAAACTATCATTTAATTAATAGTATTTAATTAATAATTTATTAATTTTTAATTTAAAACCCGATTTATGTTTTGTACATTTATTTAAACAATAACTATTTCACTTTAATAAAATAGTAATAAGTCAATGGCGTCTAGTTGGTTTACTAATTTGCCAGAGGTGCAAATGTATTTTTGTAAATTTATTGTATACAACTTGATCTACATTGATTAGATAAAAAAAAAGCAATTTTTTTGTGCAAAAAGAAGACGAAATGCAAAAAAGTGATCTGACAGCAGCTTTTTTTGCTCTTAGATCACTTTTTTTCTCAAAAAGAAAACGACATTAGTTTTATATGCAGACGAGTAGAAAATAACATCAAAAATTTAAATTTCATAATTTAGTCTAACTAACTCTCAAAAAATAAAAATTTCTTTTAATATAATATTTTTTATTTTGTTCATAAAAATATTGAAAAAATTTTTAAAAATATTGAAAAATTTATAAAAATATTTACTATTGACTATTCAATTTATAATAAACGAATGGCCACTACAATATTACATTATACAAAGTATAAGACAAATAAAAGCAGGTTTTTTAGTATTATTTGATAACGAATATTTGAAAAAAACAAAAATATTATTTTATTTATAATTTATTTCAATTTCTTGTTGATTTATAAAAGCCGATAAAATTTTGTATATAATCAGGATTGTAACTCATGTTGTGAACCTTATTACATAAATAACTATTGTGTGATGTAAACAGTAATAAATAAGAGTGCTAATAAAACAATAAATTATTAGTATATTTATAAATAAAACGTTTATGTTAATACCGTGATGTAAATATATCAAGCAATCTCCTCAGGGTTCACGGTGTTTTGCACAGTGAAACGGATCTGATTTGTCCGAGCTATAGTGGAACTCAAGTTGTCTATAGTGGAACTCAAGCTATTATATACCGTAAGCATGCTGTCTTGCGAGCCGCAACCGGATGTCACTTTATGGCCCACCGAGTGTAGAGAATTGGACTTTTAAAAAAATACTGAATCCTGCTTGAGGAATCTCTTATTTTATCACAGAAATTTTATATCAAAAGAAATAATAAATTAAATACAACAAAAACTAAATAATTTAATACAAAAAGAACTAAAACACAAAAATTATCAAATCAAAAGGCTTACATTAATTAGTTGTCTTCTTCCAAAACCAGTTCTGTGCAACAAATGTTGATTGTAGGCTGTCACAAATTTCATTAATAAAAGCATTTTTTTTTTTTTTTAATAAAATGTGCTGTGTAATAGGGTTTAGAATATGTGTCACAACAACACATAAATACCTTTTAAGACCTAGGTCTAGACCTGGGTCCCACAACAACTGGCGTTCTAAGGTGTAGATTAACGCTTTTTTTAAACATCTGTGGGTTGAAGCCACCTGAGACTAAGTGTTCCGGCAAACTATTCCATTTGTACGCAGTTCGGACAAAGAAGTCTCTCTGCGATCTGCCAGTATGACAGTGCGGGATCTTTACCGTTTCACCGGTTGCGGCAGCCGATTGCCGAGTGGAACGGGGGTAAGAATAAGTTTGAGGCATGATGCCGCTGATTTCATCTGAGCACTGCTGATGACAATATTTGTAAAAAACAACGAGGTCAGCAACAGTGCGACGATGTTGTAGGGTATCAAGTTTTGATGTCAAAGTTCGATCACCCACAATTCGTATAGCTCGCTTTTGAACAGAGTCCAAGAGGGCCAAGATGGAAACAGAGGCAGCACCCCAAACTTGACAGCAGTACTCCATACAGGGACGAATATAGGACTTATAAACATGGAGCAATTGGTATGGAGTGAAAAATTTTTTGCATCTATTTAGGAGACTGAGTTTTTTGGACGCGCTTTTTGCCATCGCCATTACATGATCGTTCCATAGTAGGTCATTTGAAACTGTGACACCCAATAAACGAATGTTTTTACATTCACCTATTGGTTCATCACACAAACTAAATAAAATATCTTTGGGGAACTCGGTCTTTAATCTGGAAACAATCAACAGCTGTGTTTTGGTGGAGTTGAAATTGACAAGGTTTTGGTCACCCCAGTCGGTGACTTTATTCAGGTCTTTGGTCCTTTTATCTAAAAATTTGAAGCGTCATCCATAGACGCTTTGTAGAATGCAATACACGATGTTAATTAATCCCAACCCAGATAAACAAAATCAAAAAATGAACCAGCATGACAATCATACATATAAGAATCATTTGTAATTAAATCATCAGCACCTGCTCTTTTAAATCATCACTGGATGCCCCCTTTGTAATGTGAAAAAATCCTCAAACACTAATTTGTACATATATGTTTCGCGTTGAAATAAAACTATCATGTTCAAATATTGACGACGAATTTGTATGCGCTAACTTACAAAAATAATCTAAATATATTATTTTTATGAAACTTCTCGTTTACTTTAATGCGAAGAACTTTAGACGAGTTATGTTCACCTTTTTGAACACAATTCCGGACATCCACATCATATTCATCCGTTGCATTTTTTTCAACGGTTACGCTATCTTCGAAGCCGTTTTCTAATCCAAACAACAAAAATATGTCTTTCAAAATAAATGTTGAAATTTGTTTGAAAAAAAAACTGTTGCCAGTCAAACTTCTTAACACCCAAAACTTAATAAATGGCAATGAAAACTGAAGTATTAGAATATTTAAAATTCACAATTTTGTTCAAAAATATACATTTTTTTATTTTTACATTAACACTATTCTGACAATGTTCACCATTCGATTTAAATTTACATAATGATCCCTGGATCAAAAATGATCGAGAATAAATAGTAATTTTTTCAGCTTTTGTTTCTTTTCTGCTCTTTCATCCTATTTCATCCCCGAATCAATAGTCTCGAGTGCCTTCAATCCACAAAGATTTAAAAAAAAGCGTCCACTTATACCTCAAGACGCATGTTGTTGTGGGACCTACGTCTTAAAAGGTATCTATGTGTTGTTGTGACACATTTTGTCATTCCTACTACACAACACTTCTTATTAAAAAAAAAAAAAAAAATATAAATTATACATTAAGCTTCTATTTCTATACATCATCCGGTCAAACAAGTTTTCTAAAACTCAATAAATTTGAACTGTATTACATTTATTATGAATAAGCCTACATAGCAAAAACCTCTATGCAAGCACAAATAAGAATTATTAATTAGTATTGAGTGCATTTAACTAAAAAAAATGTTAAAATATTATTGATATATGTATATAAATGATTTTATGTCAGTTGCATTTTTATTGGCAAGTAAATTGTCAAATTATTAGCGAATTTCTTTATATATGAATATTCTTACTTTTAAAGAAATATTCGAAATAGTCAGGCGTTACACAAAATCATTTGCACGAGGAATATAATAAATTGCCGGTCCGTGAACATAATGGAATGCTAACCAAACAATATCTTTTTGCCTGTCATAAAGAGCATCATCCTTGCAATGGCACCTTAACTACGATTGACCTAGAGACATAAGGAGAACAGCAAGATGCTTTCTGCATGTTAGGGATAGCCAGGCTACTTGTAACATTAACGAATCTACGTATTACAGAACTGCCTTAAAAGGACTCCACACCAAAACTGTTGAAAATGTTATAAGGAACTATGCTCTAAATCGAGTCTAAATAGTAAGGTCACGAAAGGGTTGGTCTTGCATCCAGAACAATTACATGAGCAGAGTTGTTCCTGAAACTATTGACAAGTGTCCCGCATGGGACACGGGCACGATGTAGACCACTATTCAATTGTCCTGATAATGTAACCAAACTAACGAAGGAAGATCTGTAGAATTCTTGAACCTGGACATTGAGCCGGAGGATTAGCACGAAGCCCGTCGCTACAACAACATCAGAGTCTTGCATATAAACGCTTTTGCAATTTTGAACTACATGGTGAAGGCTACAACACAGTAGAGTTAAAGATTTGTCTATTTTTTCACAATAGCTTTATCAATAGCAAACAAACATAATTCCAAACTTTTCCAGCGTTATACCAGTCCCCAAACAAAAATAATCCCAATTTTTTTAATCGCCTGACTAATATTGTAGAGTGGAAGAAATTAGAGCAAAATTTACGAAATGCGAGATTATCGTCATCGATGGCTTCAACGTCCACAACAAATCGTGGTTAGAACTTTCTAAGACGGCCGAAGACCATAGCAATGTAAGGCTGGCAGAAATATTTGCCCACCGCAGAGTTTGTCTCAAATTGAATAAAAACCCACTTTCCCTACTACCATGACGGCGATAAAACTTTTCAAGTTAACTCACAAATCAAGTTAACAATAAATAACTCGGCTTTAGGAATAGTTTTGTTTGGCCATGGAAGCCGATGTTATATTATATTCTTTACATATGGAATATAAAGTGTTTTCTTTCGTTTTTTCTTGAAGATACTGAAAGACAAATATTCTCAAAGATCGCTCTAAGGAGTTACTAAAAAAGCGAACATAAATGATCTGTGAAACAGGAATTGTTTGATTAGTGAAAGGAATATTTTATTGCGGCTAATTTTATGTTAACATATTTTCTGACTGAAACTTGTGTTAGCAACCTAACCTATTTTGTACATTAAAAATGTGGACTTGCTCAAGTTGCACACCATTTAATAAACAGAATTCAGATATCAATTGAAATACCTAACTTCAGAATCCAAAAAAAGAAATTCACATAATGTTATTTTATTTGTTTTAACTTTACCTTCATTAACTGATTTCAATTTTTAAAAAATATCTCTCTGATGAAACATACTTCTGCGGATAAATCAACAGCTCTCGAGAGTAGCCTTTATTATATGTCACCTATAAGTATAACCAACGCTGACTCTTGCGAACTAATCATACCAGACATGTCAACTAATCAAACTAAATTTTACTTTAAAAAAAGTCCAAACAATCACAGGGGCTAATACATACGTTGCAAAGAACACCAGTCTATTTTGTTTCAACGAACCCTTATGTAAACATTGTTTCAATTTGTATCAATTAATCCACGATTGTGTTAATTCCTTTTGTAAATAAAGTAATTTAACTAAGTTAATGCACATAAAAAAATGCTAAAGTCTGAGAAGCTTTGAGCAAGCTATTGAATTTATCTTTAGTTCCCTAGTTTCTGTAAAAATAACAAGAATTAATTAGACAAAAATTGGTTCTTGGTATTTCAATTGTAAATACTTTAACCTTAAAATTAAATGTAACATTTGACAGCCTGTTGGCTGTTGTCGATGTAATATTTTTTATCTATAAGTTAGAAGGAAAAATAACAAGATTGTAAAAATTATTAATTTTTTGTACTTATGATTATTAAGAAAGACTCAATAAAGTTTTCTTACTTACTTACAATAACTATTTAGAATTGAACAAAGTGACGTTTGACGTTTATTTTATATTATATTTTTCGACCTTTCGTATGTAATTAATTTTCGTTATATTGGCAGTGGAAAATTGAACGTAGAGCGAGAGGAATATATTTTTGTTGCCGTTTTTTTTGAAAATTTTGTATGGAATTAGCATTCCATCTAATATGATTTCAATGATAACAACTATTTTAATTGGATAATGAAATTTCGAATTTGCGGGTTGCTTTGATAAAAAAATTTATTTTTCATAGAATTTAAACAAATACAAATGCTTTTTACTTTTTTGGACGTAGCTATGACGACAAAATAAATAGTTGAAAAGTGATACTTTAAAGCCGCAAATCACAGTAATAAAGTAACACTTTAACATATAGGCGAATAAAAAAGTATTTTTACATATATTTGCGTCGTATAGTTTTATAATAGTATATTATGCTACGATCATGTAATGACGGTTATTAATACACGAGCATTAACCGGGATACGAAACGAGCCGTAGGCGAGTTTCGTATGGTATATGCGAGTGTATTAATTACATGAAAGTGCCATACGCTATTTTTTCTACACCCGGTAAATAACGAAGAACGAAAATTTCGATTTTTAAATTTCAACGTTCAATTTTTTTTTCCCATACGAAAATTTCAACAAACGTCAAATGCATAGCATGTTCGATTGAAAAACTATGGGTTTCTTTCTATTGATTAAAAATCTGTATCGTAATAAAATCTGTATCGAAATGAATATCATTATAAAACGGATTTTGGTCATATAAGTGTATTTTTATAGTACGGGTGTAGAAAAATTTATTAAAATTATTAATTCCCCGATTTATCGGTTCGTTATTGCCATAATCAGTTCTGTGTTTTACTTTCTTCAGATAGCTAGAGTGCCTTGTTTGTCTTATATTGTCGTTTATTTTAACCTTATCATTAAAATATGAGACGTTTATATTGTGGTGTAAAATATCATATATAAAACTAGCTGATAACATATCACGACGATCAGCTAGGGAGTTCATGTTAAGTAATTTGAGCCTATCAGTATAGTGCGGCAAATTGGCAAAATCGCGTGGATCGTAAACGTGTCTAAGAGCAAACAGTAAAAACTGCTTTTGAACAGACTCAATAGAAGTGCAGTGAATTTTCTGAAATGGTTCCCAAATTACTGCTCCGTACTCAAGAATGGTTTGTACTAATGAACAGTAAAGTGATTTAGTTACCATAAAATTATCAAATTCCGTTGCTCTTCTTTTTATAAAACTTAACATTTTTCGCGCTTTCGCTATAGACGAGTCATAGTGCTCTCTATAAGTTACCTGTGCATCGAGAACTACACCAAGATCACGCACTGTACATACTTTGTTATAATTTTTGCAATATGTTCAGAATTATGAAAAAGTTTCAATTTTTGACTTTGTAATAATTTTTGAAATAAAATCTAAAAATTAAACATTGAAAATTTTTTTTTTAAATTTTAAATTAAACAAAAAAATAGACTATAATACAACTTTTTGTTTGATAGGTTACACTAGTTTACAAGAAAAATCTCCCGAAATGAAACCCAACTTTTCTTATAGATTTGGACCTCCTGAACACGAATATCATATTCATTTTTTTTGGTTAGCTCTTGTTTTTGAGATATTTACGAAAAAACAAGTTTTTTGGTGATCAAAAATGTTGTTTCGGTTTTTGGGTCTCATATTTTACAAAACAAACAAATTAAATATACTAATGAAACAAATGCATAGTAAATATGCCAACAAACATTTTGAGTTATATTTTGTAAAAATCCGTTAAGGATTCTGGAAGTTACAGTCGTAAAAAGTTGAAAAAATACGAAAAATTCACGTTCTTTTTAAATTTTCCCATTTTCAACACAATAAATTTTGAACAAATAAAGACACTAATTTTTTTTAATTTCTTGGAGCCTGTAGTAGCTTCAATTTTCTTTCTTTTAAGCTAAAAGATACGAATATGGGTGCAGTTTGCACCAAGTTATTCAAGTTTTCCCAAAAAAAGTCAAAACTCAAAATTTGGAAAAAATAGTTTTTTACTTAATTTATTGTGCCATAAATAATAATTTTAAATGTTCAGTCGTTCTCAAACATCAGTAAAGAATTATTTTAAAATAGTAAAGTATAATTTCCATTTTTGTTTTCGAAGTTGGGAATTGGATCGATATGAGACGTATATAGAAAAATATAAACAAAAGATAATGAATTGTGAGGAGAGGCAAAACATCATAACATCAAAACTATTTAAGTTAGTTCAAGCACCATAAAGTTAAGCCCCTATTTATGTCTATTAATACCTGTAAGGTTTGTTTCTTTTCTGTTTTTGGCTTTTTGATAATGCAAATTTTTTTCTATCACCGCCCACCTTGTGTTACTCTTTACGTTTATGATCATTTTGTGTTTAATTTAAGAAAGCAATTACTTCTCCTTTTTAATAGTTTTTCGGTTTTGCCAACTTTTGTTTAATTAGTTTAATTTCTTTTTAAGTAGATAGTTGTCGTATGAGTAGTTGCAAATATAATCTCTCTGAGGATAAATTTAATTCCAAACATTCAAGTGAAAATATTGATTAAAAACGAAAAAATATTACAAATATAAATTTTAAATAGTGTATTGTTTTTAAAAATCAATAAATCAATAGTGATAGGCAGCTATAAGCAAAGGAACATAAATTGTTAGTAAAGTGTAAGGTCAAGTTTATTTAAATGGCGTCGTCAAAAAGTTTCAAGTATAAAAATAGCCCAAATTCATTTTGTTTTATTTGTGGAAGTAACGTAATACATACTGCTAAAAGAAACACCCCATTTACAAGAACTGCCTATCTTCATTACTAACTGATATTTTCCAACTCCTAAAATAAGTCCGAGGTGGGAGGAGCTAGATCATGTCAAAAAACTTCACAAAAAAATCTCAATTTCGAGAAAAACCATATAAAAATAAAATACATCTTTTGTCCAAAATAGACATTTCATAATCAACTAACTCATATTTGTCAACTCCTAAAATAAATTCAAGGTGTGAGGAGCTAGATCATGTTAAAAAACTTCACAAAAAAAATCTCAATTTCGAGAAAAATCATATAAAAATAAAATGCAACTTTTGTAAAAAAAAGACATTTCCTAATCAACTAACTGATATTTTCCAACTCCTAAAATAAGTCCGAGGTGGAAGAAGCTAGATCATGTCAAAAAATTTCACAAAAAAAATCTCAAATTCGAGAAAAATCATATACAAATAAAATACAACTTTTGTCAAAAAAAGACATTTCATAATCAACAAACTGATATTTTCCAACTACTAAAATAATCCCGAAGTAGGAGGAGCTAGATCTAATACGAAAACAACCTATATCGCCGCAGGAGGGATCGATTTTGATCGATTATGATCAATGTTGATCTACGGGTCTGACTACCCTGCGTACTCCAGTCCCTGCCATTGACATATGAGCTAGCGTGAGATATCACATACCACTGGCAATGGCAGGAGATGTCATTAGCCAAGATGATATCTTAGGGTGCTGGCGGACGAACTTTAATTAGTCAACGGCAGCACTTCCAGTCTTAGCTGGGCAGCGTTCCGTAGCGGTACCGCTCATTAGCTCTTCCGAGGAATCGAACCAACACGTAGTTATGTGTGGGCTTTGTGCCTCGATTGAAGTGGTGGGCGGTGCGTCTGGGGTGCGCTGCATCAGCTGGATTATTGGCATTTAGTTTTGTTTTGTTTTCTGCAAATTTCTCACAATTTGTTTTTCACTTATTATTTTGTTATTATTTCTTCATCTTATCATGAAATATTGGCATATGTCATGTTTTGTAGTATGATAGGATTTTTTACTTAGTTATGCATTTTAAAATAAAACACAAAAAAATAAAATAAACATTTTGATATATATATGGCAGTACAACCGAAAAAAAATAAGTCTGCAAGTGGTAAAGCAAATTTGCGCAATCCACCCGCCCATAAAGCGGCATGTCCACGGAATTTGCAGGGACAAAACATATATGAATCAATAAAAAATTTTAAAATACATGTTCAAAACATCTGCGGATTGAACGCTAACCATGACCACGTGCAACATCATCTTGAGCACGACAAACCGAACATTCTATTCCTTACAGAAACACAAGTTTCTGAAAATTTTCTCTTTATAGAATCGCTTAATTCCAAATATAGGCTCGAATCAGCTTTCAAACTCCATCAGGGCGTATGCGCATTCATTCATGAGAGTGTTGCGTACACGCGCTTTCCAAATTTTGAACTACACGGTGACGGCTTCAATACAATGGTTTTAAAGATTTGTCTTCCAGAAATGACTTTTTTTACAATAGCTTTATACCGGTCCCCCAACAAACGTAACCCAAACTTTTTTAATATACTGACAAAAATTATGGACGAGATTAGAGCAAAGTCCCCTAATTGTGAAGTTATCGTTACCGGTGACTTCAACGTCCACAACAAATCATGGTTGGAATTCTCCAAATCGACCGACGATGTTGACAATAGTGGAAAACTGGCAGAAATTTTTGCCGCGTCTCAGGGCCTATTCCAAATTGTAAAAAGCCCGACTTTCACTCCCCGTAATGGCGGTGATAATAGTTTTCTACTAGATCTCTATCTTACCACAATGCCAGATATTACGAGTGTCGATGTTGCGAAAGGTAGTATTGGAAATTCTGATCATTATTTAATCTCATCAGTTATCAAAACTGATTTACTTAAAACTACAGCTCCCAAACCCCGTAAAATATTTCACTACTCAAAAATGGATAAGAGTGGTCTTCAAAATTTTTTCCATGGTTTCCCTTTCGACCGTCATTGTTTTTACACTGACAATGTAAATGTTTCTGCTCAAAACTTTACAGAAACCATCCAATTTGCTATCAATAAATTTGTCCCTTTCTCCATAGTAAAACCCAAACAAAAATACTTGTATTCGAAAGCTGCCAAAACGGCACTTAGAAACAAACGTAGATCATTTAATATTTGGATTCATAACAAAACTCCCACTAATCGATCCCAATATCTAAAGGCCAACAAAATATCTAATCAGATTATCTCAAACGAAAAGTCCGAAATTGACAGAGCGAAAGCCTCAAAACTTACGTCTATGTCTGTTTCTGACAAGAGTTTCTACAGTGCCATTAATTCTTTAAATTCTGGTACAAAATTTTCTATTCCCCCTATTATTGATGGTGATTTAATCGTCAATGATCCCGCAAGAAAAGCTAACTTGTTCGCTGAACGCTTTGCTCTGAACTCCACTGTTTTGGAAACTCCTAAAGAAATACCCCAAATCCAGTCTTCAGGAGTTAATATGAATGAACTTCACTTCAAACCCAAAAAAGTCGCTAAACTTTTAAAGGGGTTAAACATCAACAAAGCATCAGGAATGGACAATATTCCACCCATTATTTTAAAAACCTTTTCCAAAGAACTTGCACCAACTTTAACTAAAATATTCTACCAATCCTACAAATCTGGTATATTTCCCTCGTGCTGGAAGTTGGCAAATGTCCAGCCCGTCCCCAAAAAGGGACCAAGATCCGATATCTCAAATTATAGGCCAATAGCTTTACTATCGGTCCTATCCAAAGTCTATGAGCATTATATTAATACACATATTTCAAAATTTCTGGAAGAAAATCATTTAATATCCGACAGCCAATACGGTTTTCGAAACAAAAGATCAACTACCGATCTATTAAACTATGTAGCGCATTGTTGGAACAGCATACTTGATAAAGGTGGTGAAACATACGTTATCGCTTTAGACATCTCCAAGGCATTCGATCGAGTCTGGCATGCCAACTTAATCAACAAGCTCGTTGCGTACGGTTTTCATCCCAATGTTGTGAAGCTGATTCAAAATTTTCTATCCGACCGATACATTTCGGTAACCTTAGACGGATATTCTTCTGAGTCTAAACTAATTAACGCTGGTGTACCCCAAGGCTCAGTATTGTCCCCAACCCTATTTTTGATTTATATCAACGAATTGTTGAAAATCACCAGCAACCCAATAAATAGTTTTGCAGATGATAGTACTCTGCACAAGTCGTTCGAGCCCCTTCCTTCAAAAGGTAAAATGCACGAACGAATTAATCCTGCCCGGAGAGACGCTGCCATAAACGTGAACAAAGACCTGAATAAAGTCGCCGACTGGGGTGACCAAAACCTTGTCAATTTCAACTCCACCAAAACACAGCTGTTGATTGTTTCCAGATTAAAGACCGAGTTCCCCAAAGATATTTTATTTAGTATGTGTGATGAACCAATAGGTGAATGTAAAAACATTCGTTTATTGGGTGTCACAGTTTCAAATGACCTACTCTGGAACGATCATGTAATGGCGATGGCAAAAAGCGCGTCTAAAAAACTCGGCCTCCTAAATAGATGCAAAAAATTTTTCACTCCATACCAATTGCTCCATGTTTATAAGTCCTATATTCGTCCCTGTATGGAGTACTGCTGTCAAGTTTGGGGTGCTGCCTCTGTTTCCATCTTGGCCCTCTTGGACTCTGTTCAAAAGCGAGCTATACGAATTGTAGGTGATCGAACTTTGACATCACAACTTGATTCCCTACAACATCGTCGCACTGTTGCTGACCTCGTTGTTTTTTACAAATATCGTCATCAGCAGTGCTCAGATGAAACCAGCGGCATCATGCCTCAAACTTATTCTTACCCCCGTTCCACTCGGCAATCGGCTGCCGCAACCAGTGAAACGGTAAAGATCCCGCGCTGTCATACTGGCAGATCGCAGAGAGACTTCTTTGTCCGAACTGCGTACAAATGGAATAGTTTGCCGGAACACTTAGTCTCAGGTGGCTTCAACCCACAGATGTTTAAAAAAAGCGTTAATCTACACCTCAGAACGCCAGTTGTTGTGGGACCCAGGTCTAGACCTAGGTCTTAAAAGGTATTTATGTGTTGTTGTGACACATATTCTAAACCCTATTACACAACACATTTTATTAAAAAAAAAAAAAAAAAAAAAATATATAAATCAATTATGTTGCAGAGTTTAAATTATTCTTATAGTTAAATTTTTTTTCCAAATTTTGAGTTTTGACTTTCTTTGGGAAAACTTGAATAACTTGGTGCAAGCTGCACCAATATTCGTATCTTTTACCTTAAAAGAAAGAAAATTAAAGCTACTGTAGGCTCCAAGAAATTTAAAAAAATTAGTGTCTTTATTTGTTCAAAATTTATTGTGTTGAAAATGGAAAAATTTAAAAAAATAGTATATTTTCCTACAAGAGATGAAAACATTGTTTTTTTCGTAAGTAAACATTTGTTCACGAGACGCGCTAGCGTCGAGTGAGACATGTTTACGAACGAAAAACGTTTTTATCTCGCGTAGGAAATGCAATTTTTTCTATGATAGTAATATATAATCGATATTTACTATAAATTATAAAGTTAGAAATCGACAACAAAACATTCTAAATTCATTTTCTATTTTTTCATGGCTACGTTGTTTAAAATACTTTGCAAAATTATATGAAAAACCATAGCAACTTTAATTTGTTATTCTATTTCACTAGTGAGTTTACTTTTCGCATAGAAAAACGTGAATTTTTCGTATTTTTTCAACTTTTTTCGACTGTTACTTCCAGAATCCTTAACGGATTTTTACAAAATATAACTCAAAATGTTTGTTGGCATATTTACTATGCATTTGTTTTATTAGTATATTTAATTTGTTTATTTTGTAAAATATGAGATCCAATAACCGAAACAACATTTTTGATCACCGAAAAAATTGGTTTTTCGTGAATATCTCAAAAACAAGAGCTAACCAAAAAAAATGAATATGATATTCGTTCAGGAGGTCCAAATCCATAAGAAAAGTTGAGTTTTATTCAGGGAGACAAAAAAAGTTCAAAATTTGTAAACTCGTCGAGAACTCGAAATACATAGCAAATTAATTAAATTGAAAAATATAATACAAAATAAAATAAAATTATTAGCTCAATGAATATAGAGTTTAATAATTCACCTTCAAACTCCCGTAAACCAAATTCAACAAGAAATAAATGGTGAAAAAATCAACATACAATAGAATTTTGAAAAAGTTTGATTTTTGAAAAAAATAAAATGAATTGTTTTTATGACATGAAAGTTGGTAGATACTGGGTTGTTTGTTTTCGATAAGTTGAAATTGCCGAACGCTAAATGGAGAGATTTTTGAGTACTTTGCTGATTGTATTATCTTTTTGCTAAATTATTGATGTTTTAGTTTTATAATAAACTTCTAAAATAAAATATTTGTACTTTTACAAAGAATTTTTTGTTTAATATAGATCCAAAATTCTTAAACGAACCCGAAGTCTTAATATCTCAGAGCCTTGAAACTTCAGCCCCTTCATATTTTTGGATTTAAATTATAAAAATTAATTATTTATAAAAAAATGTTTATGATTGTACGTATTGAACTTTTTTGTCCTGAATTATATGCATGTCCTTATTTAGGATTGTTTTCTTTATCTAGTTACCTAATTTGAATAAAGAATAAATTTATTTTCATTTCTATTTAACTCTTTATTCTTATTTAGTCATCTGAAAAAACTTATTTTTATCGAATTTTAATCCGGAACTGTATTTTTTAATAGTCGGTCCTCATATTTTAAGTTTATTCAAATTATTATCATAACTTTAAAAGTTTCAAAAAATAAATGCAACTTGACAAAAACCTGTTCCTTTTTTCGTAGTAAGACGGTAGTTGGATTCCTCAAATGTGATGGCCGTAGCATCTCAAACTATACCAGTCAGATCAGATCAGGTAGTCCTATCCACACCAGATCAGGATCGGATTACTTCAAATAGGAAATTTATTACTATGGTTGAGATAAAATCAATCAGTAAAAAGAAAATTAAATTTTATTATATTTTTATTTAAAAAAAAGTAATTAATAACATGCTACCTTTATTACTACTATAATATACTACCTTTATGCTTAGGATAAATAGGACATACTCTAATTGAGAAAATATGCCGGTAATCTAAACCAGGAACAAGGTGATTCACTCATGCAAGATATATAAGAAAAGGAAACCGCTTACTGCAAACCTTTAAATATTTAACAAAACTGTAGACAGAGCAACGACCAACATTCCAGAAAGAGTATATAAAGTTAGTGAAATTTTTAAAGTTAATTCTTTCCAAACGGTCTCACTCAATTTTTGATTTAAAATAATATGGGCTCAGTGCGACCTGCTAATAAATCCTAAAACTGGGGATTAATAACATGCATGCATAATGATTCATGCGTCGTTGCAAATTGGCTAGAGTTACTTTCACGGAATAATACAAAAAAACCGTATATGCTTGAATCTCATCAACCCTTATAATTCCTGAAATTGTCAAACGCACCGAATATTAGCAACTTTTCATCTCATAGGTTAGAAATAAGAACTAAGTATAGAGTGTATTAAAGACATATCCTATGACACTACGATAAAGTACACGGCACATGCTTTTGGTGTAAAGTAAATCACATATTAAACAAACATCTAACTAGTGATAACTGCAACTAAAATTTAAATAAAAAAAGTTTCACTAACTTATTAATGCAATTAACTTAACATTACCTTGTTTAGTAACTACGGCCCGCATCATTTAAAAATAACGAAAGGTAATAAATTTGTTTTTAATACATCTAATCTTATCAACTCAAAAATAAAATTGGAAAAACATAACCTACAAATTGTTTTAAATTTCAACTCATTAAATTAACAAATTAAAATGACATTATAATATGTTCCTGAAACTACAAAATTAAAAAAATACCATAATTAATTAGGTAATTAATACTAACATAAAGTCAACATATTTTTGTTGTTTCATTTGATCCAACTACATTAATTAAATAAATAAATAAATACAAATACTGTATGTATTTATTTATTTTTTGTATTGGAATTATTAATATTTTGTTCATTTTTTTCATTCGTCTCAACTTTAACTTGTTTTACAAGGTAATTAATGACTTCTAAGAATAGTTTATTAATTTTTATTAGCAAATCACAAAATGATTAGACAATTTTTCTTGCATTATTCATATTTAACTGTTAATTTCAAGTTTATGTAAGGTGTGTGTTTTTTCTGAATATTCCAAGACAGGGTCAAAACTTAATTACCTGCAGTGATGCTTGTTTTAATATCTGTAAGAGTGCTGTTGTTGTTTGATAAGTATTGATGTCGTTTGATCAATATTGTTGTCGTTTGATCTATTACTTCAATTCGTCCACCGCCAAAGATTAAACCTTTTCTCTGAACATCTCTGCACTGAAAAAAACATGTCCTATTTCCAATCGAAATGCAATTGTCTCAACCTCACCGTGCGGTCACATATGGCGAATCAAACAACGAAATTGCTTCAACAACTCTACAATTATAAATCGATGAAGTTGAGACAATCACACGAAATATTTATGTGAAAATAAAATATAGTTCAATTAATCTCAAATACTTGAACTTTAAAATGAAAAATTCATGATATAAAGCCAAAGAAAATTTTTTTCAGGGAAATAGTTATTATCTTTATTCAACTACTGTTATATTGGATATAACACTTTATATTTTAAATAAACCTCATTCTGTTGTTAGGAAAATGTTATCGTGTAGTTGTACCAATCACAGTGAAATTGTTTGCAAATTATTTTTCTTTGCATGAATAATCAACTGCCAACTTCGAGATGAGGTTGTCATGAACTTCAATTTTTTTTTCAGTGTGAGCATCCTTTGCAACAGTCATGTTTGATTCGTTCAAAACTTACTTGTAGACCAATTTGTCTAGCAAAGCTCCAAGCTACTAGAAAGTTTTATCCATTAAGGGTTACTAAAAGCTTCCATTACATCTTCGCTCCGGTCAAGGATGACAACACAACATCATCAGCGCACACGGTTATCTGTACTGAGTTTATTGACAGTTGACATTGTTGGTAATCGGTTTCTTCTGACGGCACACTTTCACATATTCCACGGGCAGATTAAAAAGTATAGTCGAGATCCTTGTCTTAACCCGGAGTCGACTTTAAAAATTTCGTTATCTCGTTCTCTGCTAGTACACAACATTGAGAGTTCTGTTCTGTCATTTTGCATAGTGATAATAGTTTATCAGGAATTCCAATTTACACCAGAGCAATTCTAGAGTCTCTTATTCGAGACCTATACCGTTTCTATGGATTGGTATCAACTTAGCCGTAATCTACAGTCAAGAAACTTCAATCTGCACAGGTTTAAATAGAGCATCCATCAAGAGCTCAGAACGATGTTGTTGCATGAACTAGGTCATCAAAAGAATCTTTAATATGTGTTATTGTGACGCATATTTTAATTCCAATTGCACAATACTTTAAATTTTTTAAAAAGTTGTTGCATTCCAGTCCTGTGCCATGATTTCAGTTATAGAGTTTCACCATCATTTATTAATATTACAGATGTTATATCGTCGTTACTTGTTGCTGGTTACTTATGTTAAGAAGATTCTTAAAATAAATGATCTAAGTTATTCAATATTAATAATAGTTTAAGCAATTAGTGTTTAATGAGATAGTTTATTCTCAAGCAAAAGTTTAAAATTTGAGCGAAGCACGAGCGAAAATTTTAAAATTTCGAGAGAATAAAATTCATTAAACACGAATCGATTACACTACTTTATTCTCTGACAATATAAAATAAAAACGTTTTCTTCAATTAAAACGATAAGTCTTTATAATTGAGAATTCAAATTTATGATTAAAAAAAACCCTGATGATAAAAAAAAACCCATTCCATACAATCAACCAAATTTAACCTGAAAGAAATAAGAGAATTTAACTTAAAATTTGATTTTTGAAAAAAACGTATCAAAGTCATTGTGATTATAATTTGAAAATAATTTTAATACAACCAAACCATTTGACCAATTGAATCATACCAATTGAATAATGATAATTTTTTTAAAAGAAAATTTTCATTAGAAAATAGGTTAAGTTCATTAGTCTATAGGTTAAAAAACAATACAATAATACATACTATTATTATGGAAAAAACATACAAATTAAGTTGATATTAATAGTTGGAAGAGAATAAAATATTTTTTATTACAATATTAAAATTATTAATAATATAATATTAAAATATTTTTAAGGTATTTGCAGCTTTCCATCTTCGTTTGTAAGTTTATAACCTCATTAAATCAGTTATGTGATTCATGTTTCATATTGAAGATTTTAGCCGTGTTCGATTTGACTGATGTAACTGAAACAACTGTAAAATTCAATAAATCAAACTGCTGTATAGGTTGGTTATGAAAAGGAAAAAAAGAGATACATAGTATTAAAATATCTCTAGAATGTCAAATAAAGGTTGAAAAAGCTAGTTGCTAAACTAAAATAAATAAAATAGAATAATGATGCTTGACAAAGAAAATATAACCGATGCACTCCTAATAATACGAACGGATCATCTTATTAGTAATGGATCAGAACCGAGACTCCATAACCTGAAGATTCAGAGCAACGTGACAACAAAGAGAAATGGTGCAAAGAAAATAGTGGTAGTATACCAGTAAAACAATCTTGAAAAAGTGCTTGTAATGTGCAATAATTGTGCTTGTTACAAAAACCCCGTGCACAAAATTGTGCATAATGTCATGCACATGATGTCACCATACCGTGCACATGTCCTAAAACGCCTTAGCACATATGCGCAGTTTGCACACAAACGTTAGCCGCATGTTTCACAAAGAGTGAAAAAGTAGTTTAACATTTTCTAAAATGACCATTTAATTTTTTATGAGATATTATGACTTTCGTAAAAATTAATTGATTTTATTTTCATCTAAAATTATGTGCGAAAGAACATTTTTGTGAAAGTTAAAAGATAAAATTCACAAAAAACAAGTGCCTGTTTGTTAATAATTAATTTTAGTGATTCAAAAACACTATTATTTATAAAAAACTATTATTATATTACTATTATTTTATTTAATACTTTTTGTTTGTCCTTTTTTGATGTCGGTTTACTAATATTTAAATTTACTTTTTTATACTTTTTTACTTTTTTTAAACCGTGGAAAACTTATATTATTTTTTATATGTAAATATTTAAATTTTTCGATTTCTGATTTTTTTTTATTTACATTGTATCATAAAAAAATGATGAGAAATGGACGCCTCAATTACAAATGCAATCACACAGATACATTTTCATTTTACAACTTCCAAATACTACCCCAATCTTCATTTGTCGCAATGACGTTACCAAAAATATTAGTCTAGGAGAGATTCATAATGTTTTAGAAGATCCTAGTCATAAAAATCACACATCAAATATTCTGTTCAGGGATAAACTGAAGGTTCATGCATATTTTGTATACATGTTAACATGATTTAAAAATGTTAAATTAAAACAAATAGGTATTACGTTAGCACTCAAATTTTTTTAAACTTCAACTTGATTAAAAATAGCTCAGCTTAATATACACTAGAATATTTTAAAAAACTTAGAAACCAGTAAAATAAAATTGTGCACAAAATTTGCATAGACTCGTACACCATGCACAGAATGTTTGTCCGGTGAGGAAGCAGAAAACGTTATTCCTCCTTAAAAGATGAAGCTTCACTCAGACCCTCTTATGATACGGAAAAACGATATTTCGTCTACAGGCACGTTAACGAAAGCATATATGTAGAAACAAATCTAAGCAGCTTTGCTCAGAATATATCTCTTACATGCCAGACGGGAAAAAAGTAACCTCCTACTAGAAGTGCAGAGTGGAACAGAACAGGCGCAAACCCAACAACTTGAGGTCGGCGGCGATATCGATATGAAAATAGTGTCTAAAGATTAAAGATACGTTTACGACTAAATATATAGATGAGACATTTCAAGATTCAAATAACATCAAGTAAATCAATAAGATTAGTCCTGGAATACGGCAGACAAATATCACCCTATCAAAATGTCAGGATGAGAGAATTGACATAGCTAAAACAAGCAGAATTCAAAGTGGGTCGAATAAAACGTTAAACCGAAAAGATTGTTTCCTTCAGTTTTTTCGTTTACAAAAGCGACGAAGAGGGTCTAAAATTTGCTCAAGAGTGGGATATTAGTAGGACATACAAAAACACGGTCAAGAATCTATCTTGTAGACAAACGGTTGATGTTTTGCAATGAATGACATTGTGAGACTGCGTTGTATTTCATACATCATGATGTGCAATATTGACGAAAGAACTGAATGAACCACAAATACATGGAATCAGTCTTTTATGTGGGTTTGTGCCTGATTCTATTTCCAGAAAACTGATTGTACATAGTAAAAAATAAATTGAATTTTCAATAGATTTTTACCAGTTTTTAACCGTATATATAAATAGGTCAGTGAAATTACATGAATTTTCATGTAAAAGGGATTTTTTACTGTAATTTTCAAGTTATGTTTAACATTTATAGAAATATAGCGTAAAATTACAGACAAACCCAATCGTATTTTAATAAGTGTTAAAGGAAAAGGAAAAAATAGTCAATTTGCAAACCGTAGCTCGTAAATATGCTTTTGTTTTGTTGCATCGCATTCGTCGATTATAAAACTAGTCATTTTGGTTAAGTATTTTACAAAGAGCGGACCGAACGATAAATTTGATAAATTTTATTAAAACTTAAAAATTTTAAAATATAAAGTAATTGAATTTATAGTAATATTTAGTGTTAAAAAAATATATAAACAAACAAAAATAAATTATTAAAAAAATTAAGCGCAGTGATTTGTGTATATAAATAATTTAAGGTTATGTTAATTATTATATATTTTATTAATTATTTTGTTAATTATTATATATTTGCGGCTTTCCTTCAATCTTCCACAATCTTAGTGTCATGTTTACTTGCAGAAATTGCGAGAAAATTTCTGCTTCGCTAATAAAATACAGTTCTCATTTAAGAATAAATAAATCAGAGCCCGGAGCTATTTTCAAATGCCTTTACAATAATTGTGAAAATGAATTTAAAAATTATAATAGTTATCAATCCCATTTTTACAGACACCACAAAAAAATTCGAAAGGTCCAACAACAGGTAAAACTTTGGTTGATAATTAATGGGGTATGGTCCATGGAGTATGAAATCATATTCATTGTATCACTTAAATTACCATATCCTTAAACTGCATAATCAATTGTTGCATAATAAACTTTTTCAATAATTTGCCAATTGACCCTTCCCTGCGGGTAGCTTAAAATTTCCAACAATGTTGAAAACTGCATGGTAAATAATATAAGTTTTAAAACTGAAAACACAAATTTGTATGGAAATATACGGAATGCTGGACATTTTTCATTTGACTTCATTCTGAGATTTATTTTAAAATTATAGTTTTAAAGAACACAAAATTTATTCCATCTTAAGTTTATTTCGCTATTGCGTTTATTTCAGTTACAATATTTACAAAATTATTTACAACTTAAATCACTACAAAACAAATATTTACAACACAAATATGAACGTGCCGCAAGCACGTCTTATTTTACTAAAAACCATGCGACGACTGTTAAATCAAAAAATAAAACGTAAAAAATGAAATGGTTCCAGAAAGTATTAATTTTAAACCAATCAGCGAAGGCGTCATTATTTTTATATTTTATAAAGGTGTGTTCACCTCTTCGAACCGTCTTGTGCGTTCGGTCGCCACGAAACTTTAGTTTTTTGTACCAAGCAAAAGTGTTTATTTAAATCACATAGTTTACCCGCTAAACATGGTGAATCGTTTACGAACCATTTACGAACCGTTTACGAACCGCATTGTTCGTTTACGGTTCGTAAACGATTCGTAAACGATTCACCATGTTTAGCGGGTAGGTGATTTATTGCGTCATGTGATGAAACATTTCAGAACTGTGTGTACGTGTACTCCTAAAATCAAATGTTCAATCTCGGGATGCTTGAAAATGTTTTCAAATGAAAAAACATTTCGTGATCACATTAACACCGTTCATATATTTTAAGGAATAAAAGTTCTTTTTCGATTTCTAATAAAATTAATGTAATACTTTAAAATGAAAACAATTGTTTTGAAAACTCTTTTAATTGATCAAATTAAATAAATGTTTTTAATTAAATTTATTTTTGAATTTGCTTTTATGTTGCTGTCAAAATAAGTATGCTAAACCTTTTAGAATAGCTTTAAAATACTTATTTAAAATGGCGGTGAATAAGTAAGTCTACATAAATAAGTTTCAAATAAGTCGTCGCTTAGAATACAGTCTAAGCCTCTTAAAATGAATTTGGGTTTAAATAACTATCACAAACCTTGTTTTTACTACTATTGGAATATATTGGAATATATTGGAGACGTCAAAATATCTTTTAGAAGACCATAATGTTAAATCACATTTTAGTCTCAATGAAGAAAAAAATTATTCTAAACTTCAAGATTTCAAAGATGGTTTATTTATAAAAATAATTCCTTCTTTTACAATAAAAATCGCATTGAACTTTTATTTTATGTTGACGCATTTGAAGTTTGTAACCTGTTGGGCTCAGCCAAATCAAAACACAAACTCTTAGCCGTTTATTTTATTCTTGGTAATTTACAGGTCCACAAATCAATAATATAATGCTCTGTTTACTATGCACTGAGTCGCATATAAAAACCTTTAGATTTAATTCCATATTTCAAAATGTTGAGTCAGACTTACAAATATTAAAAAAAAAAATGGAATAGCAATTGTAGAAAATAAAGAAGCTGTAAAAGGATCAGTAATCGCAATTTGCGGGGACAATTTAGGTTTACATCAAATTGGGGGTTTCTTAGAAAATTTCAGCTCAGCTAAATATTTTTGTAGATATTGTCATATAACTTTATCAGACGTTAAAGAAAATTATAGAACCCGACGAGAATTAAGAACGAAATCGTCATACACTGATGATGTTTCCAATTTAAATTCTGTAGCATTTAGCAGAGCAATTAAAAGCAACTCTTGTTTTAATAAACTAAATTACTTTCATGTAACCGCTGGTTTTCCACCATGCATAGCGCATTGTGAAGGAGTAGTTTCTCAAGATTTGTGTGCAGCCATCCATTACTTTGTTAATCAAGAATGGTTTACATATGATTATTTCAATATTGAATGTATTCGGCTAGCAAAATTACTGAAATATAATGTGAGTTTTCCTGAAATAAAACATAATAGTAAAAGAGTCACTGGTCATGCAATGCAAAATTTTTATCAACTTACTTTACTACCATTAATAGTCATTGGTAAAATTAAAGATCCAAATGATTGTGTTTTAGAAATGATTTTACTGCTGTTAAAAATAACTCAAAATGTTTCATCACATATAGTAACATTCACAGAAATTAAGTGTTTAGAGCAGTGTTGCCAGATCGCGGGATTTTTTCCCGTTTGCGGGATATTTCATATAAAACGGGAAAGCGGGAAAAAAAATTTGGAAAGTGCGGGATTTTTCACATTTAATAATAGAATCGTTTTAAATTAAAACTTATTTTGAAATGGTTGCACCAACCAATTTTTTACCAGGCTTCAGAAAGATGTCGATCACCCGATAATTTTACTTAAATGCATATGCCATCTATCGGCTTTAGTATTGTCAAATCCGCGATGGAATTTAAGCCTTCTGCTGTTTAAATATTTCTTAGGGAGATAGGTACGTTTTGAAAACCCCAACGGACCACCTTGTTATCTGAATTTCAGGAATATTTTGATGCTGCGAAACGAGAAATGAAATCACCTGGAACTACAAGTTGGCTCTCTATGCATCCATCTTTTTTAAACATATTAAAAAAATTGGGATGTTTGGCATCACTATTTTATTTCTGAGCAGTTGTTTACGTATCGAAAAAGAGCTATTACAATTTTAAAATTTTTTGAAAATCATGAAATCAAGACATATTTACTTCTCTTTGAGAAGGACTCAATTTTAATAGATTTAATGCTCCATTTTATAGCAGTTCTTTCTTATTCCACAAGTTGTATGGAGAATCGAAACAATAGTAATATGTTGTGTAAGTGTTTAATGCAATATTTTATTTTTCAAGGAAAACAAGCGAGAATTACAAATTTTCGAGAGAATAAAATTCATTAAAAACGAACCCAATACAACGTTTTATCCTTCCGATAGAGTAACATTTATTAATTTAAATTTAATTATTTTAAAATTTGTTGATAAAACAAGTAAAACGAATAAGGAAAAACAATGAATTTTATTGTATTGTTTTGAATAGTTGATTCCAAACAATTAAATAAATTTGAATCAATTTCGATATCTATTTAATTATTTGCTATTTTGAAGATGAAAAGTCTATAAAAAGCCTAATGAAAGCCCTACCTGATGAAAGACATCAAATTTTATACTAATGAGAAACCAAAAAACAATCATTTGGAACTTTAATTCAATTTAATCATAGTAGTCTTAGTCTTTGCCTTTTTTAATATTCGAGAGAGGGACATGCGCTTCAGTTTGAATTGACTGTTTTTTTATATAATCAGTACGTCTATTCCGGCATTTCTCTGGGAATTGTGAATTGAGAAAAAAGTGCAATAAATGAAATAACGAAATATTTTCTAATACGAATTTGTTATTTCCCGCGAAACGGACATATACTAGTTATGAAAAATCGCTACAATTTATTTCCCTATTTCACGATGTACCGGAATAGGGCTACAGGGCGAAAATGTTTGCTTTTTGGTTGAAAATGTTTGATTTTTTATAACATGCAATCAAATTTTTATAAAATAAATTAAAATTTATTTTAGCATTCAATACAATCAAATAAATTGTTTTATTGTGTTCCGCCATATTCGTGGTACAGAATAAAATTAACAGCTGTTTGTTTCATTCTATATATTAAGACTAATAACGTACACAAATATAGTCGTAAAAAACAGAGATAAACCTATATTTATAGTTGTCGGAAGGATAAATATTGTTATAATTGTGGTGGTTTTTGAAGTTTTTTCAATAAATAATTGAATTTATATGTATATTTTTATTGAAAACTTGATGGGAATTTCTGAGGGATTTTTCCTTAAAAAAACGGGAAAAATCGGGAATTTTCGATACGTCAACGGGAAATTCATTTTTGAAAATCTGGCATTACTGGTTTAGAGGGATTAATTGATAGATACCTCGAGCTTAGAATTTTATTATTTCCTTATAAAAGTCTGATACCTAAACATCATTATATACAGCACTATCCGCTACTTATTAAATTATATGGTCCGTTAATTAAATTTTCAACTCTAAGGTTTGAAATAAAGCACCAGTATTTTAAACAAATTGCAGCCAAGAGTTGAAATTTTATTAATTTAACAAAGTCATTAACAGAAAGACATCAAATTTTGCAATCAACTCTTTACGGTAAAAGATTTACAACCGATGTTGTTGTCACAAAGTTATTAAAAAAAAACAGAAATTGAATCAGCTGCAAAACACAAACCTTATGCAGCTATTGACATATAAAAATATTAGGTATTTTTCGGGGCAGTCGCTAGCAATATCAAATAATGTTTACGGAATTGTTAAATGTCTAACCATTAAATGTCTAAACATCTTAATCGATGCGAATATTTCCAATATTGTATATCATGGACACGTATTTTTCATGATGTATAATTACAAATTAGGGCTCTATGAAGTCACCACAATTGATGCGAAAGACACAATAGTTCCTCCTTCTGATTTATCTTCTCCTTTTCCTTTTATAATCCTCACAATCGGCCAAGTCCAATATGCCACATTAACATGTGCAGTTCCATACTTATGGTGAGGTTTCAAAATGTATAGCTCTAATTAGCTTATTTTTAAATATTGCTTATTTTTCAGATATTGCATTTATACTATGGCGGCAATTCGATTGGTTGCCAAAATTTGGGATGCTGACCGAATAATCAAGAAAAAGGTGATTTAAAAAAATTAAAAGTCAATCACTTTATACTAATCTTATCATTGTTTTAGCAAACGCAGCAGGAATTCAGGGAAAGAAACTGGTTCTTGAATGCGATGGTACTGAAGTTGATGACGCCGATGTATTTCAGTATTTTGCAGAGAAACACGAGGTTTTCCAGCTACTACCGGCATCTGTTACATGGACAACTTCAGCCTCATCTTCAACAACTTTGAATACAAGTAATGTTATGGACCAGTCTTCTGCTGTAAATGTTGATTCCAACGCTATTATAAATTGGATAAACACATCGGCAACTACAGACGAAATATCTACTGTGCAGTATGTAGAACTTCCAAACTCTCCATTGAGCACAACTGTTTTGATGTCAAGTGGACGAATTTCTTCATTAAATTCCGAAAAATCTGAAAATATTGGCATTTTAAATGCAAAAAAATTATTTGCAAATTACGAAATTCCTTTGCGAAAAATTCCAGATGAATTAGTCAGTTTACTGCATGAGCAAAAGTCTTTGGTAGTTTATTACACGGATTTCGTTCACTCAATCGTCACAGATATGCGAAGAATTTCTTATTATATACCGCAAACTGTTTTTCGGCAAATCGCAGAACAGCTTTTATTGGCATTTCCTAAAAGTCTTGGCGTGGTAAATAGTGTTGGAGAATTAGTGTCAGATGAATCGGTAGGTTTAGCAACTAAGTTACTAAATCATAACAACTATATAAATAGAACATCCATGGGTAACATCCCAAAAAGAGCAACAAAACGAAGTACTAAAATATCAGAAGGTATACCAAATTTTTATAAACATAATAACATCGAAATTTACTCAGAAGAGGAAAGCGAGAGCAAACGAGTATGGCTCAAGGAACATTTTCAAATGTCAATTAAAAACGAAGAGTTACGGAAAGAAATACTATTAGTATTACTTCGGTCTGAAAGACCTAAGTATTACATTCATGAGCCAAAAGTGAAATTCTTACCCCCACTTTTTTTGGCGTTTCTCGACGTTTTAGGACCTACTGATTCTAAAAAAGCAAAACAAAAAAAATGTATGTCTGTCTGCCGGCCGTCATAACCTACGCTGCAGGGAAAACCGCTGGAGGGATTTCAAAAATTTTTTTTTCTAAAAATAGGTATACTCAAGGGACAGGTCCGAAAGGACGCTGTGTTTGATAACTGTACCGGAAGTGTGTCAAAAAAATCATTATGTGTGTCAAAAATAGCAAATTTTCATATTTTTGGCTTCAAAAACGTTCATTTTAAGTGATTACGAGTAGGAACATTAAATTTGGAGAAATCTTGATGGTCGGGATCGGTATGTGAGATCAAAAATTAGATTATTGCATTATAAGTTTGTCAAAAAAATGTTGTCAAGTGTGTCAAAAGAAAGATTTTTATTTATTTTTTTACCCAATTTTTTGGAAAAATATAAAATTGCTTGTTTGAAATGAAATTTTATTATTATTATTGAGAATTATGGCATTATAAGTTTGTCAAAAAATGTTGTCAAGTGTGTCAAAAGAAAGGTTTTTATTTATTTTTACCCAATTTTTTTAGAAAAAAATAAAATTAATAGTTTGTATGACATGATATTTTATTATTATTATAGAGAATTATGGCATTATAAGTTTGTCAAAAAATAATGTCAAGTGTGTCAAAAAATGATTTCCTTTATTTTTTTAACCAATTTTTTGGAAAACAAATGTAGCTGTTTTTATGACGTAAATGTAATTTAAAATGAAATTGGACATGGAAATTTTTGAATTTGTTATAGTTTTTGAAATATTTTTGGAATTTTGAAAAAGTTTGTATTTTTGATTTTGAAATAATTTTTGCAATATTTTTAGAATTTCGGAAAAAGTTTTAATTTTTGATTTTGTAAGAATTTTTGGAATATTTTTAGAATTTTAAAAAATTTTTAATTTTTGATATTATTATAATTTTTAGAGTTTTGAAAAAATTTTCAATATTTGATTTTGTAATAATTTTTGCAATATTTTTAGAATTTTGGAAAAGTTTGAATTTTTAAGAATTTTTGAAATATTATTGGAATTTAGAAAAAATTTAAATATTTGATTTTATTCTAATTTTTGGAATATTTTTGGAAGTTTGAAAAAGTTTGATTTTATTTAATTTAACAATATTTTTGGAATTTTGATTATAATTTTCCGGCAACGTATTGATGTTTCGTGTTAGTTTTGTAATAAATTTTTAAACAGAGATAAAAAATACTTGTACTTTAACAAAGAGTTATGTTTGATATACATCGCTTCCCAAAACTAAAAACCCTCATAAAAGTTTTTTGTCGAAAACTATATCAAAATCCTTAACCCAGACCGAAGTCTTGATATCTCAGAGCTGTGAGATTTCAGCCCCTCCATATTTTAACAATTGTTTTACTGCCCAAAGAAAATTTTTATTGAATAATCCCCAGATAAAAGAAGTACCTACTGCTAAAATGGCCCCATTTGCTGTCGTCGAATTTTGTTACCTCACATTTCTTACCTCACAAATTTTGATACCTCTGTTCAGCTGGCCCCCCCACCACGCAAAAATAAAAACAAAATTAGCTCAGAATTAGGAGCTATTTAGGAGCTTTCAGAAAACGCAAGAATAAAATTTTGAGCTCAACCCCCTAAGCAGAAATCTTCATTTGAAAGTGGGGGGGCTGAGTGAACGTCCACTCAGCCCCCCCACACCTCAAAAATAACCCTAGAGGATCGTAAATAGGCTCAGAATTAGGAGCTATTTAGGAGCTCTTAAGGCTGTATACTTTTGATTTTAGGGCTCCACCCCTAATTCTTAAAACAACCCCAAAACAGGTTTGGCCCCCCCACCATGCAAAAATCAAAAAAATTATATCTCAGAACTAGGAGCTATTTAGGAGCTTTTAAAAAACGCAAGAATAAAATTTTGAGCTCAACCCCCTAAGCAGAAATCTTCATTTGAAAATGGGGGGGGCTGAGTGAACGTTCACTCAGCCCCCCACACCTTAAAAATAGCCGTAGGGGATCGTAAATAGGCTCAGAATTAGGAGCTATTTAGGAGCTCTTAAGGCTGTATACTTTTGATTTTAGAGCTCCACCCCTATTCTTAAAACTACCCCAAAACTAGTTTGAAATCGGAGATGACACATAAAAATAACATTAAATTAAAAATTTCTTTACTACTTGTAATTCTTGAATTAAAAAAAACGTAAGAACAAGCAACTGTTTATTTATCAGTTGCAACCCTTTAGAAGAAAAACCACCCCTTGGGTCAAAAACGCATAAGGGAAGTATGTTAAACATACTCGACACAAAAATATTTAAGGGTGCGGATAAAGTTCCGATTTAGGAGCTTACTGAACATGTCATTTTACATTTCTGATTTTCTACCCTTCAGAAAAGGCACCCCTGGTATCATACACGCATAAGGGAACTATGTTAAAGCATAGAGATACGGATCTTTTTATGTAGGTAAATTATTTTTCGATTTAGGAGCTTACTAAATATGTCACTCTATATTTCTGATTACAACCCTTTAAAAAAAGCCACCCCTTGTACCATACACGCATAAGGGAACTATGTTAAAGCATAGAGATACTGATCGTGTTAAGTAGGTAAATCATTTTTTGATTTATAAGTTTACTAAATATGTAACTCTATATTTCTGATTGCAACCCTTTAGGAAAAGACACCCCTTGTACCATACACGCATAAGGATGCTATGTTAAAGCATAGAGATTCGGATAGTTTTATTTAGGAAAATAATTTTTTGATTTAGGACCTTACTAAATATGTCATTCTATATTTATGATTGCAACCCTTTATAAAACCCCACCCCTTGTACCATACACGCATAAGGGAACTATGTTAAAGCATAGAGATACTGATCGTGTTATGGAGGTTAATCATTTTTTGATTTAGGACCTTACTAAATATATCACTTTATATTCATGATTGCAACCCTTTAAAAAAGCCACCCCTTGTACCATACACGCGTAAGCGAACTATGTTGAAGTGTAGGGGTACGGATCGTTTTATGTAGGCAAATGATTTTTCGATTTAGGAGCTTAATGAATATGTCACTCTATATTTCTGATTGCAACCCTTTAGAAAGTGCCACCCCTCTTATCATATACGCGTAAGAGAACTATTTTGTGGCATAGAGCCTAGAGGTACGGATCGTTTTATGTAGGTAAGTGATTTTTCGATTTAGGAGTCTCCTAAATAAGTTTATTTACGTTTCTGATTGCGACCTATTAGAAAAAGCCACCCCCTTGTACGATACACTCATAAGGAAACAATGTTAAAGCATAGAGATACAGATCGTGTTATGTAGGTTAATCATTTTTTGATTTAGGAGCTTACTAAATATGTCACTCTATATTTCTGATTGCAACCCTTTAGAAAAAGCCACCCCTTGTACCGTACAAGGATAAGGGAATTATGTTAAAGCATAGAGATACTGATCGTGTTATGTAAGTAAATGATTTTTCGATGTAGGAGCTTACTAAATATATCACTCTATATTTCTGATTGCGACCCATAAGAAAAAGCCACCCCTAGTACCATAAATGCGTAGGGGAAATATGGTCAAGCAAAGAGATACGGATCGTTTTTTGTAGGTCAATCATTTTTTAGATTTAGGAGCTTACTAAATATGTCACTCTATATTTTTGATTGCAACCCATAAGCAAAAGTCACCCCTTGCACCATACACGCGTAAGGGAACTTTGTTAAAGCGTAGAGATGCGGATCGTGTTATATAAGTAAATGATTTTTCGATTTAGGAGCTTACTAAATATTTCACTATATATTTTTGATTGCAACCCTTTAGAAAAAGCCACCCCTTGTACCATACACGCGGTAGAGAACTATGTTGAAGCTTAGAGGTACAAATCGTTTTATGTATGTAAATGATTTTTCGATTTAGGAGCTTACTAAATATGTCACTCTATATTTCTGGTTTGCAGCCGTTTAGAAAAAGCCACCTCTTGTACCATACACGCATACGAGAACTATGTTAAAGCATAGAGATATGGATCGTTTTATGTAGGTTAATCATTTTTCGATTTAGGAGCTTACTAAATCTGTCACTCTTTATTTCTGGTTTGCAACGCTTTAGAAAAAGTGCCACCCCTTGTACCATACACGCATAAGGAGGCTATGTTAAAGCATAGAGATACTAATCGTTTCATGAAGGTAAGTGATTTTTCGATTTAGGAGCTAACTAAATATGTCAATCTTTATTTCTGATGCAACCCTTTAGAAAAAGTCACTTCTTGTACAATACACGCATAAAGAAGATATGTTAAAGCATAGAGACGATGATCGTTTCATGTAGGTAAGTGGTTTTTCGATTAAGGAGCTTACTAAACATGTCAATCTATATTCCTGATTGCAACCCTTTAGAAAAAGTCACCTCTTGTACCATACCCGCATAAGGGAGCTATTTTAAAGCATAGCGATACGCATCGTTTTACGTAGGTAAATCATTTTTTGATTTAGGAGCTAACTAAATATGTAACTCTATATTTCTGATTGCAACCCTTTAGAAAAAGCCACCCCTTGTACCATACACGCATAAGGATGCTATGTTAAAGCATAGAGATACTGATCGTGTTATGTAGGTAAATTATTTTTTGATTTAGGAGCTTACTAAATATGTAACTCTATATTTCTGATTGCAACCCTTTAGAAAAAGCCACCCCTTTTTTCATATCCGCGTAAGAGAACTATTTAAGAGCATAAAGCTACGGAAGTTTAGGAAGCTCCTAAATCGAAAAATCAGTCACTAACATCAAACTATGCGTATCTCTATGGTTTTACATAATTCCCTTATACGTGTTTAGTACAAGAGGGGGCTTTCTCTAAAGCATTGCAATCAGAAATATAGAGTGACATATTTAGTAAGCTCCTAAATCGAAAAATCATTTACTTATATAAAACGATCCGCATCTCTACGCTTTAACAAAGTTCCCTTACGCGTGTATGGTATATGGGGTAGCTTTTTCTAAAGGGTTGCAATCAAAAATATAGAGTGACATATTTAGTAAGCTCCTAAATCAAAAAATTATTTTCCTAAATAAAACGATCCGTATCTCTATGCTTTAACATAGCTTCCTCATGCGTTTATGGTACAAGGTGTGGCTTTTTCTAAAGGGTTGCATTCAGAAACTTCTGTTCAGCTGACCCCCCAACCACGCAAAAATAAAAAAAAAATTAGCTCAGAATTAGGAGATATTAAGGAGCATTCAAAAAACGTTAGAATAAAATTTTTAGCTCAACCACCTAAGCAAAAATCTTCATATGAAAATGGGGGGCTGGGTGAACGTTCACTCAGCTCCCCCACACCTTAAAAATAGCCCTAGAGGATCGTTAGTAGGCTCAGAGTCAGGAGCTATTTAGGAACTCTTAAGGCTGTATACTTTTGATTTTAGAGCTCCAACCCTATTCCTAAAACCACCCCAAAACTAGTTTGCAAAGGGAGACGACATATAAAAAATAACATTAAATTAAAAATTTCTTTACTACATGTAATTCTTGAATTAAAAACAACATAAAATCAAGCAACTGTTTATTTCTCAGTTGCAACCCTTTAGAAAAAAAACCACCCCTTGGGTCAAAAACGCTTAAGGGAACTATGTTAAACATACTCGACACAAAAATATTTAAGGGTGCGGATAAAGTTCCGATTTAGGAGCCTACTAAATGTGTCATTCTATATTTCTGATTTTCTACCCTTCAGAAAGTGACACCCCTGGTATCATAAACCCATAAGGGAAATATGTTAAAGCATAGAGATACGGATCTTTTTATGTAGGAAAATAATTTTTTGAATTAGGAGCTTACTAAATATGTCACTCTATATTTCTGATTACAACCCTTTTGAAAAAGCCGCCCCCTTTGTACCATGCACACATAAGGAAGCTATGTTAGAGCATAGAGATACGGATCGCTTTATTTAGAAAAATAATTTTTTGATTTAGGAGCTTACTAAATATGTCACTCTATATTTCTGATTGCCACCCTTCCGAAAGTGCCACCCCTTATACAATACACGCGTAAGGGAACTATGTTAAAGCATAGAGATTCGGATCGTTTTATATAGGCAAGTGATTTTTCGATTTAGGAGCTTACTAAATATGTCACTCTATATTTCTGATTGCAACCCGTTTGAAATAACCACCCCTTGCACCATACACTCATAAGAGAACTATTTTAAAGCATAGAGGTACGTTTCATTTTATGTAGGTAAATGATTTTTCAATTAAGGAGCTTTCTAAATAAGTTTTTTCTACGTTTCTGATTGCAACCCTTTAGAAAAAGCCGCCCCTTGTATCATACACGCCTAAGACAACTATGTTAAAGCATAGAGATACTGATCGTGTTATATTTGAAAATCGATTTTTGCTTACTAAATATGTCACTCTTTATTTCTGATTGCAAACCTTTAGAAAAAGCCACCCCTTGTATGATACACGCATAAGGATGCTATGTTAAAGCATAGAGATACTGATCGTTACATGTAGGTAGGTAATTTTTCGATTTAGGAGCTTACTAAATATATCACTCTATATTTCTGATTGCAACCCTTTAGAAAAAGACACCCCTTGTACCATACACGCATAAGGAAGCTATGTTAAAGCATAGGGATACTGATCGTTTCATGTAGGTAAGTGATTTTTCGATTATGGAGCTTACTAACTATGTCAATCTATATTTCTGATTGCAACCCTTTAGAAAAAGCCACCCCTTGTACCATACACGCAAATGGGAACTATGTTAAAGCGTAGAGATGCGGATCGTGCTATGTAGGTAACTGATTTTACGATATAGGAACTAATTTGTCATTCTATATTTCTGATTGCAACCCATTAGAATGTGCCACCCCTCTTATCATATACGTGTAAGAGAACTATTTTGTAGCATAGAGGTGTGGATCGTTTTATGTAGGTAAATGATTTTTCGATGTAGGAGCTTACTAAATAAGTTTTTCTACGTTCCTGATTGCGACCCTTCAGAAAAAGCCACCCCCTTGTACGATACACGCATAAGTGAACTATGTTAAAGCATAGAGATACAGATTGTGTTATCTAGGTAAATCATTTTTTCATTTAGGAGCTTACTAAATATGTCACTTCAAATTGCAACCCTTTAGAAAAAGTCACCCCTTGTACCATACACGCATATGGGAACTATCTTAAAGCATAGAGATACGGATCGTTTTATGTACGTAAATGATTGTTCGATTTAAGAGCTTAGTAAATATGTCACTCTTTATTTCTCGTTTACAACCCTTTAGAAAAAGTACCCCCCTTGTGCCATACACGCATAAGGAAGCTATGTTAAAGCATAGAGATACTGATCGTTTCATGTAGGTAAGTGATTTTTCGATTTAGGAGCTTACTAAATATGGCAATCTATATTTCTGATTGCAACCCTTTAGAAAAAGCCACCCCTTGTACCATACACGCATAATGGAGCTATGTTAAAGCATAGAGGGATCGTTTTGTTTAGGAAAATAATTTTTTGATTTAGGAGCTTAGTAAATATGTCACTCTTTATTTCTTGTTTGCAACCCTTTAGAAAAAGTGACACCCCTTGTCCCATACACGCATACGGAAGCTATATTAGAGCATAGAGAAACTGATCGTGTTATGTAGGTAACTGATTTTACGATATAGGAGCTTACTAAATATGTCATTCTACGTTTCTGATGTCAACCCATTAGAAAGTGCCACGTCTCTTATCATATACGCGTAAGAGAACTATTTTGTAACATAGAGGTACGGATCGTTTTATGTAGATAAATGATTTTTCGATTTATGAGATTTCTAAATAAGTCTTTCTACGTTTCTGGTTGCGACCCTTTAGAAAAAGCCACCCATTGTACCATACACGCATAAGGAAGCTATGTTGAAGCATATAAATTCGGATCGTTTTATATAGGTCAGTCATTTTTTGATTTAGGAGCTTACTAAATATGTCGCTCTATATTTCTGGTTGCAACCCTTTAGAAAAAATCACTCGTTGTACATTACACGCGTAAGAGAATTATTTTAGAGCATAGAGGTACGGATCGTTTTATGTAGGTAAATGATTTTTCAATTTAGGAGCTTAGTAAATATGTCACTCTTTATTTCTGGTTTGCAACCGTTTAGAAAAAGTGCCCCCCTTGTACCATACACGCATAAGGAAGCTATGTTAAAACATAGAGATACTGATCGTTTCATGTAGGTAAGTGATTTTTCGATTTAGGAGCTTACTAAATATGTCAGTCTATTTTTCTGATTGTAACCCTTTAGAAAAGCCATCCCTTGTACCATACACGCATAAGGGAGCTATGTTAAAGCGTAGAGATACGGATCGTTTTATTTAGAAAAATAATTTTTTTATTTAGGAGCTTAGTAAATATGTCACTCTTTATTTCTGGTTTGCAACCCTTTGGAAAAAGTGTTACCCCTTGTACCATACACATATAAGGAAGCTTTTAACATAGCTTAGAGATACTGATCGTGTTATGTAGGTAACTGATTTTACGATATAGGAGCTTACTAAATTTGTCATACTGCATATCTGATTGCAGCCTTTTAGAAAGTGCCACGCCTCTTATTATATACGCGTAAGAGAATATTTTGTAGCATAAAGGTATGGATCGTTTTATGTAGGTAAATGATTTTTCGATTTAGGAGCTTACTAAATAATACACTCTATATTTCTGGTTTGCAACCCTTTAAAAAATGGGAACATATGGGAACTATGTTAAAGCATAGAGATACGGATTGTTTTATGTAGGTAAATGGTTTTTTCGATTTAGGAGTTTACTAAATATGTCACTCTTTATTTCTGGTTTGCAACCTTTTAACCCCCCCATACACGCATAAGAAGCTATGTTAAAGCATAGAGATACTGATCGTTTCATGTAGGTAAATGATTTTTCGATTTAGGAGCTTACTAAATATATCAATCTGTATATCTGATTGCAACCCTTTAAAAAAAGCCACCCCTTCTACCATATCTGCATAAGGGAACTATGTTAAAGCATAGAGATACTGATCGTTTTATGTAGGTAAATTATATTACGATATAGGAGCTTACTAAATATGTCATTCTACATTTCTGATTGCAACCCTTTAGAAAGTGCCACTCCTTGTATCATATACGCATAAGGGAACTATGTTAAAGCATAGAGGTACGGATCTTACTAAATATGTCAGTCTATATTTCTGATTTGCAACCTTTAGAAAGTTCCACCCTGTGGATTATACACGCTTAGGGGTACTTACTAAAATATGTCACTTTATAATTCTGATTTGCAAAACGAGAATTGAATATTGAACAATTTTGAATTATATATATTAGAGATTTTTTGAGCACTTAAACTTAAGAAATTAGGAAAGTTATTTGATTTTTTCAATTCGGAAGTATATTTTGGATTTTACTCAGAGAAAAACTCCATTTTCTCTTACACGAAGCTGTTGTTTAGTCAATGCTAAATTAGTTATAGTTCTTTATGAGTAAAATCCAAAATATACTTTCGAATTGAAAGATTCAAATAATTTCCTTAATTTCTTGAGCTTAAGTGCTAAGCATAGCCGGTAGCCTGATTTTTGGATGGCATGATTTTGATTTTTCGATTTATTGCTATTTGTCGATGTAAGGATTTTCGATGGTATGATTTTTCGAAGAAATCGATCTGTAACAAAGTTCGCGAATGTGTTTATAAACAAGGGGTGGCTTTTAGCAAAGGGTTGCAATCATAAATATAGAGTGACATATTTAGTAAGCTCCTAAATCAAAAAATGATTTACCTACATAACACGATCAGTATCTCTATGCTTTAACATAGGTCCCCTATGCGTGTATGGTACAATGGGTGGCTTTTCTAAGGGTTGCAACCAGAAATATAGAGTGACATATTTAGTAAGCTCCTAAGTCAAAAAATCATTAACCTACATAAAACGAACAGTACCTCTATGTCTTAACATAGTTCTCTTATGCGTGTATGGTAAAAGGGGTGGCTTTTTCTAAAGGGTTGCAATCAGAAATACAGAGTGATATATTTAGTAAGCTCCTAAATCAAAAAATTATTTTCCTAAATAAAACGATCCGTATCTCTATGGTACAAGAGGTGACTTTTTCTAAAAGGTTGCAATCAGAAATATAGAGTAACAGAAATATTTAGTAAGCTCCTGATTCGAAAAATCATTTACCTACATAAAACGATCCGTACTTCTATGCTTTTACATAACTTCCTTTATGCGTTTATGGTAAAAGGGGTGGCTTTTTCTAAAGGGTTGCAAATCAGAAATATAGAGTGACATATTTAGTAAGCTCCTAAATCGAAAAATCTTTTACTTACATAAAACGATCCGTATTTCTATGCTTTAACATAGTTCCATTATGCGTGTATGGTACAAGGGGTGGCTTGTTCTAAAGGGTTGCAAATCAGAAATATAGAGTGACATATTTAGTAAGCTCCTAAATCAAAAAATCATTTACCTACATAAAACGATCCGTATCTCCTTTTACTACATAACACGATCAGTATCTCTATGATTTAACATAGTTCCCTTATGCGTGTATGGTACAAGGGGGTGGTTTTTTCAAAATGGTTTGCAATCAGAAATAAAGAGTGACATATTTAGTAAGGTCCTAAATCAAAAAATTATATTCCCACATAAAACGATCAGTATCTCTATGTTTTAACATAGCTCCCTTATGCGTGAATCGTAGAAGGGGTGGCTTTTTCTAAAGGGTTGCAATCGGAAATAAAGAGTGACATATTTAGATAGCTTCTAAATCGAATAATAATTTACCTACATAAAACTATCCGTACCTCTATGCCTTAACATAGTTCCCATATGCGTGTATCCTACAAGGGTTGGCATTTTCTAAAGAGTTGCAATCAGAAATGTAGAGTGACATATTTAGTAAGCTCCAAAATCGAAAAATCATTTACCTTGATAAAACGATCCGTACCTCTGTGCTTTAAGATAGTTCCCTTATGCGTGTTTAGTACAAGGGGTGGCTTTTTCTAAAGGGTTGCAATCAAAAAATATCAAAACTTCGGTCTGGGTTAAGGATTTTGATATAGTTTTCGGCAAAAAACTTTTCTGAGGACATGGTTTTTAGTTTTAGGCAGCGATATGTATCAAACATAACTTTTTGTTTAAGGACCATTTATTTTATCTCTGTTTAGATATGTATTACAAAACTAACACGAAACATCAATACGTTGTCGGAAAATTATAACAGATCATAAATTAACATAATTTAGTGAAAAGATTATACAATCAGCAAACTACTCAAAACACCTCCATTTAGCGTTTCGAGAAAATATTTCAAAATCACAAATTCATATTTCTTTCAAAATTCCAAAAATATTGTAAAAATTAAATAAAATTCAAAATTTTTTCAAACAAAATTCTAAAAATATTTCAAAAATTATTACAAAATCAGAGATTAAAACTTTTTTCAAAATTCTAAAAGTATTGCATAAATTATAACAAAATCAAAAATTGCAACTTTTTCCAAAATTATATAAATTATAATAAAATCAAAAATTTAAAATTTTTCAAAATTCTAAAAATATTCCTAAAATTCTTACAAAATCAAAAATTGAAACTTTTTTCAGAATTCTAAAAATAAAATTCAAAAATCCTATTTTTTTTCCAAAATTCTAAAACTATTGCAAAAATTATAACAATATCAAAAATTGAAACTTTTTCCAAAATTATAATAATATCAAAAATTTAAAATTTTTCAAAACTCTAAAAATATTCCAAATATTTTTACAAAATCAAAAATTGAAACTTTTTTCAAAATTCTAAAAATATATATAAAATTCAAAAATTCTATTTTTATTCAAAATTCTAAAAATAATCCAAAAATTCTTACAAAATCAGAAATTAAAACTTTTTCCAAAATTCTAAAAATATTCCAAAAATTAGAATAAAATCAAATATTTAAACTTTTTCTAAATTCTAATAATATTCCAAAAATTCTTAAAAATTCTTAAAAATTCAAACTTTTTCCAAAATTCTAAAAATATTGCAAAAATTATAACAATATCAAAAATTGACACTTTTTACAAAATTATAATATAATCAAAAATTTAAAATTTTTCAAAATTCTAAAAACATTCCAAAAATTCTTACAAAATCAAAAATTGAAACTTTTATCAACATTCTATATCTTTAGAATATAGAATGTAGAGTGACATATTTAGTAAACTCTTAAATCGAAAAATCATTTTCCTACGTAAAACGATCCGTATCTCTATGGTTTAACATAGTTCCCTTATGCGTGTATCGTACAAGGGGTGGCTTTTTCTAAAGGGTTGCAATCAGAAATATAGAGTGACATATTTAGTAAGCTACAAAATCAAAAAATGATTTACCTACATAAAACGATCAGTATCTCTATGCTTTAACATAGTTCCCTTAAGCGTTTATCGTACAAGGGAGTGGCTTTTTCTAAAGGGACGCAATCAGAAACGTAGAAAGACTTATTTAGGAAGCTCCTAAATCGAAAAATCAATTACCTACAAAACAAGATCAGTATCTCTATGCTTTAACATAGTTCCCTTATGCGTGTATGGTACAAGGGGTGGCTTTTTCTAAAGGGCTGCAATCAGAAATATAGAGTGACATATGTAGTAAACTCTTAAATCGAAAAATCATTTTCCTACGTAAAACGATCCGTATCCCTATGCTTTAACATAGTTCCCTTATGCGTGTATCGTACAAGGGGTGGCTTTTTCTAAAGGGTTGCAATCAGAAATATAGAGTGACATATTTAGTAAGCTCCAAAATCAAAAAATGATTTACCTACATAAAACGATCAGTATCTTTATGCTTTAACATAGTCCCCTTATCCGTGTATGGTACATGGGGTGGCTTTTTCTAAAGGGTTGCATTCAAAAAATGTAGAGTGACATATGACAAGCTCCTAAATCAAAAAATTATTTTCCTAAATAAAACGATCCGCATCTCTACGCTTTAACATAGCTCCCTTATGCGTGTATCGTGCAAGGGGGTGGCTTTTCTAAAAGGTTGCAATCAGAAACGTAGAAAGACTTGTATAGAAAGCTCCTAAATCGAAAAATCACTTACCTACATAAAACGATCAGTATCTCTATGCTTTAACATAGCTTTCTTATGCGTGTATCGTACAATGGGTGGCTTTTTCGAAAGGGTTGCAATCAGAAATATAGAGTGACATATTTAGTAAGCATCTAAATCAAATAATGATTTACCAACATAACACGATCAGTATCTCTATGCTTTAACACAGTTCCCTTATGCGTGTATGATACAAGGGGTGGCTTTTTCTAAGGGGTTGCAATCAGAAACGTAGAAAAACTTATTTAGTAAGCTCCTAAATCAAAAAATCATTTACCTACATAAAACGAAACGTACCTCTATGCTTTAAAATAGTTCTCTTATGAGTGTATGGTGCAAGGGGTGGTTATTTCAAACGGGTTGCAATCAGAAATACAGAGCGACATATTTGGTAAGCTCTTAAATCGAAAAATCACTTGCCTATGTAAAACGATCCGAATCTCTATGCTTTAACATAGTTCCCTTACGCGTGTATGGTATGAGGGGGGGCACTTTCGGAGGGGTGGTAATCAGAAATATAGAGTGACATATTTAGTAAGCTCCTAAATCAAAAAATTATTTTTCTAAATAAAGCGATCCGTATCTCTATGCTCTAACATAGCTTCCTTATGTGTGCACGGTACAAAGGGGGCGGCTTTTTCAAAAGGGTTGTAATCAGAAATATAGAGTGACATATTTAGTAAGCTCCTAATTCAAAAAAAATTTTCCTACATAAAAAAATCCGTATCTCTATGCTTTAACATAGTTCCCTTATACGTGTATGATACAAGGGGTGGCACTTTCTGAAGGGTAGAAAATCAGAAATATAAAATGACACATTTAGTAGGCTCCTAAATCGGAACTTTATCCGCACCCTTAAATATTTTTGTGTCGAGTATGTTTAACATAGTTCTCTTATGCGTTTTTGACCCAAGGGGTGTTTTTTTTTCTAAAGGGTTGCAACTGAGAAATAAACAGTTGCTTGTTTTTAAGTTTTTTTTAATTCAAGAATTACATGTAGTAAAGAAATTTTTAATTTAATGTTATTTTTTATATGTCGTCTCCCTTTGCAAACTAGTTTTGGGGTGGTTTTAGGAATAGGGTTGGAGCTCTAAAATCAAAAGTATACAGCCTTAAGAGTTCCTAAATAGCTCCTGACTCTGAGCCTACTAACGATCCTCTAGGGCTATTTTTAAGGTGTGGGGGGGGGGCTGAGTGAACGTTCACCCAGCCCCCCATTTTCATATGAAGATTTTTGCTTAGGGGGTTGAGCTCAAATTTTTATTCTTACGTTTTTTTAATGCTCCTTAATATCTCCTAATTCTGAGCTAATTTTTTTTTTATTTTTGCGTGGTTGGGGGGTCAGCTGAACAGAGGTTTTTGAATGCAACCCTTTAGAAAAAGCCACACCTTGTACCATAAACGCATGAGGAAGCTATGTTAAAGCATAGAGATACGGATCGTTTTATTTAGGAAAATAATTTTTTGATTTAGGAGCTTACTAAATATGTCACTCTATATTTTTGATTGCAACCCTTTAGAAAAAGCTACCCCATATACCATACACGCGTAAGGGAACTATGTTAAAGCGCAGAGATGCGGGTCGTTTTATATAAGTAAATGATTTTTCGATTTACGAGCTTACTAAATATGTCACTCTATATTTCTGATTGCAATGCTTTGAAAAGCCACACCTTGTACCATAAACGCATGAGGAAGCTATGTTAAAGCATAGAGATACGGATCGTTTTATTTAGGAAAATAATTTTGTGATTTAGGAGCTTACTAAATATGTCACTCTATATTTCTGATTGCAATGCTTTAGAAAAAGCTCCCTCTTGTACAAAACACGTATAAGGGAACTATGTAAAACCATAGAGATACGCATCGTTTTATGTAGGTGACTGATTTTTCGATTTAGGAGCTTCCTAAACCTCCGTAGCTTTATGCTCTTAAATAGTTCTCTTACGCGGATATGACACAAGGGGTGGCTTTTTCTAAAGGGTTGCAATCAGAAATATAGAGTTACATATTTAGTAAGCTCCTAAATCACAAAATTATTTTCCTAAATAAAACGATTTACAAATCCCAAATGATTTACCTACGTAAAACGATGCGTATCGCTATGCTTTAAAATAGCTCCCTTATGCGGGTATGGTACAAGAGATGACTTTTTCTAAAGGGTTGCAATCAGAAATATAGATTGACATGTTTAGTAAGCTCCTTAATCGAAAAATCACTTACCTACATGAAACGATCATTGTCTCTATGTTCTAACATATCTTCTTTATGCGTGTATCGTACAAGAAGTGACTTTTTCTAAAGGGTTGCAATCAGAAATAAAGATTGACATATTTAGTTAGCTCCTAAATCGAAAAATCACTTACCTTTATGAAACGATCAGTATCTCTTTGCTCTAACATAGCCTCCTTATGCATGTATGGTACAAGGGGTGGCACTTTTTCTAAAGCGTTGCAAACCAGAAATAAAGAGTGACAGATTTAGTAAGCTCCTAAATCGAAAAATGATTAACCTACATAAAACGATCCATATCTCTATGCTTTAACATAGTTCTCGTATGCGTGTATGGTACAAGGGGTGGCTTTTTCTAAACGGCTGCAAACCAGAAATATAGAGTGACATATATAGTAAGCTCCTAAATCGAAAAATCATTTACATACATAAAACGATTTGTACCTCTACGCTTCAACATAGTCCTCTACCGCGTGTATGGTACAAGGGGTGGCTTTTTTTAAAGGGTTGCAATCAAAAATATATAGTGAAATATTTAGTAAGCTTCTAAATCGAAAAATCATTTACTTATATAACACGATCCGCATCTCTACGCTTTAACAAAGTTGCCTTACGCGTGTATGGTACAAGGGGTGACTTTTGCTTATGGGTTGCAATCAAAAATATAGAGTGACATAATTAGTAAGCTCCTAAATCTAAAAAATGATTGACCTACAAAAAACGATCCGTATCTCATTGTTTGACCATATTTCCCCTACGCATGTATGGTACTAGGGGTGGCTTTTTCTTATGGGTCGTAATCAGAAATATAGAGTGATATATTTAGTAAGCTCCTACATCGAAAAATCATTTACTTACATAACACGATCAGTATCTCTATGCTTTAACATAATTCCCTTATCCTTGTATGGTACAAGGGGTGGCTTTTTCTAAAGGGTTGCAATCAGAAATATAGAGTGACATATTTAGTAAGCTCCTAAATCAAAATATGATTAACCTACATAACACGATCAGTATCTCTATGCTTTAACATTGTTTCCTTATGAGTGTATCGTACAAGGGGGTGGCTTTTTCTAATAGGTCGCAATCAGAAACGTAAATAAACTTATTTAGGAGGCTCCTAAATCGAAAAATCATTTACCTACATAAAACGATCCGTACCTCTATGCCACAAAATAGTTCTCTTACGCGTATATGATAAGAGGGGTGGCACTTTCTAAAGGGTTGCAATCAGAAATATAGAGTGACATATTCATTAAGCTCCTAAATCGAAATATCATTTGCCTACATAAAACGATCCGTACCTCTACACTTCAACATAGTTCGCTTACGCGTGTATAGTACAAGGGGTGGCTTTTTTAAAGGGTTGCAATCATAAATATAAAGTGATATATTTAGTAAGGTCCTAAATCAAAAAATGATTAACCTCCATAACACGATCAGTATCTCTATGCTTTAACATAGTTCCCTTATGCGTGTATGGTACAAGGGGTGGGGTTTTATAAAGGGTTGCAATCATAAATATAGAATGACATATTTAGTAAGGTCCTAAATCAAAAAATTATTTTCCTAAATAAAACTATCCGAATCTCTATGCTTTAACATAGCATCCTTATGCGTGTATGGTACAAGGGGTGTCTTTTCCTAAAGGGTTGCAATCAGAAATATAGAGTTACATATTTAGTAAACTTATAAATCAAAAAATGATTTACCTACTTAGCACGATCAGTATCTCTATGCTTTAACATAGTTCCCTTATGCGTGTATGGTACAAGGGGTGGCTTTTTTTAAAGGGTTGTAATCAGAAATATAGAGTGACATATTTAGTAAGCTCCTAAATCGAAAAATAATTTACCTACATAAAGATCCGTATCTCTATGCTTTAACATAGTTCCCTTATGCGTGTATGATACCAGGGGTGCCTTTTCTGAAGGGTAGAAAATCAGAAATGTAAAATGACATGTTCAGTAAGCTCCTAAATCGGAACTTTATCCGCACCCTTAAATATTTTTGTGTCGAGTATATTTAACATACTTCCCTTATGCGTTTTTGACCCAAGGGGTGGTTTTTCTTCTAAAGGGTTGCAACTGATAAATAAACAGTTGCTTGTTCTTACGTTTTTTTTAATTCAAGAATTACAAGTAGTAAAAAAATTTTTAATTTAATGTTATTTTTATGTGTCATCTCCGATTTCAAACTAGTTTTGGGGTAGTTTTAAGAATAGGGGTGGAGCTCTAAAATCAAAAGTATACAGCCTTAAGAGCTCCTAAATAGCTCCTAATTCTGAGCCTATTTACGATCCCCTACGGCTATTTTTAAGGTGTGGGGGGGCTGAGTGAACGTTCACTCAGCCCCCCCATTTTCAAATGAAGATTTCTTCTTAGGGGGTTGAGCTCAAAATTTTATTCTTGCGTTTTTTGAAAGCTCTTAAATAGCTCCTAATTCTGAGATATAATTTTTTTGATTTTTGCATGGTGGGGGGGCCAAACCTGTTTTGGGGTTGTTTTAAGAATTAGGGGTGGAGCTCTAAAATCAAAAGTATACAGCCTTAAGAGCTCCTAAATAGCTCCTAATTCTGAGCCTATTTACGATCCTCAAGGTTTATTTTTAAGGTGTGGGGGGGCTGAGTGAACGTTCACTCAGCCCCCCCACTTTCAAATGAAGATTTCTGCTTAGGGGGTTGAGCTCAAAATTTTATTCTTGCGTTTTCTGAAAGCTCCTAAATAGCTCCTAATTCTGAGCTAATTTTGTTTTTATTTTTGCGTGGTGGGGGGGCCAGCTGAACAGAGGTAATTTTGATGGACATAGAGGAGAAAATATTTCTTGAACGATGGCAAAATTTGAAAATGAAAACGTCAACATTTTTTGATAAAAAAAGCAAAAATAACAATACTTATTCAGTTGACCTTGATTTAAAAACTCTACAATTCATTACAAACTATTTCAAGGAGAATTTAGAAATTATTATTCGTCAATATCCTGTAATTATTTGAGTACATGCATCCATTTATTTATTACTAATTATGTTGTGTTTGTTATTATATTTACAGCAAGGCACAACACAAAACGAAATTGAAGCTCTAAGCGCTACACCTTGCTTTGCGATTATAAGTAAGTATTTTTATATTTAAATTTAAACTAGTCTACATTTAGTCGAACTCATTGCAAAAAATGTTGTATTAAAACTTGACTTTATATTTACTTAACTTAACTATATAACTAATAAGAGCATTTCTTTCCTCAGATTCAAATGAAGAAAATATTTTCTACCTCATTATTGAAAATCAAATTGTGAACTTTCAATGCTGTTCAGTGAGAAAGGCAGTCTTTCAACTTTCAACTCATTGCGTCATTTTTCATTTTTAATTTGGAATACCCTATTTGCCTTTCGCAAACGTTGGAGGTGTTACAAAGAACATGTCTTAATCTAAACACGGATTATTCCAGATCAAAAAAGCAAAAATTGAATAGTAAAGCGAAAGTGATAAATTTTCTTAAGAAAATTCATTAATCACAAATGAATATCTTATCATCTTATCGTGTATATTCATTAATCACAAATGAATATCTTACCATCTTATCGTGTATGAATAATTTTTAAATATGTAATATCTGTAATAACATTTTGTGAATTTGATATTTTTTAAACTTTATGTTAATTAAGAGTTAGAGAATTAAAATAATATATTTATGTTTTTTTTTTATATTTTTATATTACATCATATTTGCAAAGAATTTGATAAATGTAATTATGAATGAATTAATCTATTAAAATAAATAAATTTTACTCAAATTGTTATTATTTGGTATTTAACACTCGTATTTTTAAATGAAAGTAGATTTATACATTACAAGTTGTAATATGTAAATTTCGTAGTTCAACAAAGCAAATTTACAAGAAACCTTTAGATTCATATATGAGTGCTTGTAATTTTACATTCGAAACATTTATATTAACATATGTTCCATGTAAAATTAGAGTCGAAGGCTTTATATTCATATTTGTAGCATTGTAATTTTACTTATAATGCACGTAAATTTACATTCTTAAAAATATTATAATACGTCCTTTGCCCATTAATAGCTTGTTAAAATGTATGTGTAAAATTACATTATTTAAAATTGAATTTTAATGTCTTAATAGTAATTCTTTAATGCAACTAAAATTACATGAAGAGGGTAGGCAAATTTGCCCACTGTCAAAAGCATGTAATATTCAATGAAATTTTTTTACTGTGTATTAATGGTGTCAGAGTTCGTTAGAGTAAAGATGCGTTGACCGAAGAATAAAAAAAAGTCAATCGACTGCCCAGGTGAGGTTTCAAAGGGTAGAGTTTCAATTCTTATGTATAATAAATTTGATACCTGATCAGTTGAGTGATAGGCTTTCCAATTACTCCGGTTAACACGGGCTATAGTAGAGGTTAGGAGTAATTCAGACTCTTTATGTGATCTCAACCTTACGAGCTTCTTCTTAGAAAACATAATGATATAGTGAGTATACCCACACTAAATACCCACAGTCGGTCGAAAACAAATTTATCACGCTCGTGCGCTATATTGCTGACTTCATTATATTACGGCATCAATGCTCCTAAAGACCGTATAAGATCATATAGGAAATCGGTCTTTTGTTGGTGATCTGTTCTTACATTGCGTTGAAATCGTACTAGAACCATATGACGAACCGAAAGCTGAAATCAATTAAACAGCTGGATAAATACAGAACGGTGTAGTTGAGACATTCGCACGTAATGTTTATGTAAAAATTAATTATAATTCAATTAATTTTAAATACTTCTATTTTAAAATGAAAAATTCATGATATATAAATTTTTTCATGAATAATTTTTTTCATTGATAATTTTATTCAACTATATACTTATATATTGCAAGTAACACTTTACTTTCAATAAATGTCATTCTGTTGTCAGGAAAATGTTTACTGTAGTTGTTTCAATCACGGTGAAATTGTTTGCAAGTATTTTTCTTTTGTTTGAATTATAAACTGTTAACTTCGATTTGAGGTTAACATTACTTTAAGTTTTTTTTCCAGTGTAGTTCAGGGTTTCTAGGAAAAGAAAAATTCACTACAAAACGGAGGATCTAATCTAGTTTTGTTTTCAAAAACGAACCAAGCACATGAAAAATTAACCCCAAAACTTACAATATGATTGTTTTATGAGCAGACATGATGATAGGAATAGTTGTGTATAATCGGATTCTTCGCAACAGATACAACTGAATGGTTTTCTAAAAGTTTACTCAACGGTAGACACCCAAAAATAGGTGCACACCATCAATTTGTTATCTGAATTTAAACGATTGGATTATATATGTCTGGTGTTTGGTAGTTAGCGCTTAGGCCAAAATTTGTTAATTTTTATTATGGCTCATTGCTGCATGTAATTTTTATTCTCTGTCGATTAGTACCATGAAAGTAGTACTTAGTAATATGTGTTTTTTTTTGATACACTATAAGAATAATAATATGAATTACAGTCCTTATTACCTCACACTGTTAAAGATATTTTATGGCGTATATGTCTGTAGCGAAATAGAAAAGGCAAGCAAAGTAACGTGGACGTGGTATTATTACAAAGGTACAGTACACGTGTAGATGCACCCTAACGTACAGTGCACCTATCTGGGCAAACTCGATGAATAAAGAACAGTAAGAAAACGGTCATCGTTCAGAGATTAGGTGCCTTGAAAGTCGTGTATACCTGTTGAAAACGACATATCTGCACGTTACTCAAAAATTTAAAAAAAAAACAGCAAATTCGCACGGCAGAACTCAATAGATATTAAAAAAAATGTATACCCTAATAAAAACCAAGAGTATAAATTTAATTCACTCATTGGTCTATACACAATCGAATCGATAAAACAATCACCTTGACATTAATATTCAAACATTTCAATTAATAAATTTAAAGAGATTTGAGCCAAAAAGGCGAAACGAAATAAAATTTCATAAAGTTTTGGTTATTAATATATCAATCAGAAAATAAACTTTATTATATTTTAATTCAATTATAAACTTACTTCAATTAATAAATTGAATTTGAGGTTAATTATAATTTAATTTGATTAAACAAATTGATGTTTTTATAGCTACTCAATTAGTTTTGTTTAGTCAAAACTCAACTTTATTGAAGATTTTATCTTTTCACTTGATTTTCAGTTCATTTCTGGAAGCTATAAACTTATTTCTTTTTTAAAAGTCCCTCTCGTTTTACACTTTTGGTAAAAATACTTGAAAAGTGTTTTTTTTACAATGGCGTAAAGAGAGAAGTGAAAGAGTTTAGGGGAAAGAGTTGCATTTGACATATGTACACTTCCCCAATGTATGACTGTTGTAAGATTAAAGCTTAAGAAATTCAAATATGATCGTTTATCATTAAGTGCAATCGATGCAACGTGCTATCAGCGACAAAATTATTTTTTTAAATAAAAGGCTATAGGAATTACAATTGCAATTGGCAATTAGGGATTACAATTGGCTTATAGGAATACACAATAACACAACCAACACTGATAAACACTTTCTTCAGTCTTTGTGGATTGAAATCACCCGAGGTTATTGGTTTCGACAAATTCGTCGAGTTTATGCAGTATACAAAAAAATCGTTCTGCATTCTGTAAGGATGGCTGCTTTGGATCTCGGCGGTTTGGTTGTTTATATGGTGACCCAAAAGGAACCCCGTCTATTTTTCTTATTTACAACAGAGAGCATTGTCCTAATAACCAATCTTCTTAATTTAAACGAATTATCTCAATAATTGCAATATTGCATAAATTTTGTTTAACAGATTTGCTATACAGCTTCAATTCGTGATCTAAGCAACCGATGATGAACCCGGCCATTTTTGATCGACTTCACACTTGGCGTGTATAATAAAAAAACGTATGTTTTAAGACAATTTTCAAAGTGCTTATAGCCTTCCCTATTCTCAGGTGGTTCGTAAAATTTCTGGAAGTTCAAATTCAGGGTAACTTTTATATCAAATTGCAAAACTTTTGGTTTTGTGGCTTAAATTATCACATACTTGTAATCCAAAAAAATGTCAAGCACCAACACATCAGGATCAAATTCTATATAAACATTTTTTTCATTTATCTCCAATTCGGGAGCATACGGCGTTTACTAAACTAGACCATCTAACTCTATATTAGAGGCAATCGCACTGAAAAAAACATGTCCTATTTCCAATCGAAATGCAATTGTCTCCACCTCACCGTGCGGTCACATATGCCGAATCAAACTACGAAATTGCTTCAACAACTCTGCAATTATAAATCGATGAAGTTGAGACAATCACACGAAATATTTATGTGAAAATAAAATATAGTTCAATTAATCTCAAATACTTAAACTTTAAAATGAAAAATTCATGATATAAGGCCAAAGAAAATTTTTTTCAGGGAAATGGTTATTATCTTTATTCAACTACTGTTATATTGGATATAACACTTTATATTTTAAATAAACCTCATTCTGTTGTTAGGAAAATGTTATCGTGTAGTTGTCCCAATCACAGTGAAATTGATTGCAAATAATTTTTCTTTGCATGAATTATGAACTGCCAACTTCGAGATGAGGTTGTCATGAACTTCAATTTTTTTTTCAGTGCGCTCCAAGTTCTCCCCATGTCTTGCTAATTTATTTTGTTTCAGCTAGCCCTGTTTCTTTCACGTCATTAGTGGTCTTCCAACTTTTCTTTTACCTTGTGGATTTCAATCTAGGGACATCCTTGTTATATCTTTAATTGATTTCCTCAGTCTTGGACGTAGAAGTTCCTGGTTACTGATGGTGTTTGGCTAGAAGCATTTGATCAGTCATCTTGTGATCTTTCTTGTGTGTTTTCAAGTTTCACATCCATACAGCAGTACTTATTTGACACATGAATTGAACATTCGTTGTCTTTCTTGACAGGACGGACGCATTTCAGATCTTGTGAAGCATATTGAATATATTCCCAGCTTTATTAATAGGCTGACTGATCTCTTTTTCAGTCCCAGTAATCGGTGTACTCTTTGTTGTTCAATCTCATGGCCTTCGTTTTCATAATTTTGTTGTAACTAACGTTCTAACTTTGTTTTGTTGGCGATGGGGTTTTACCAGATTTGTCCTTTATTGTGTGTTGGATTTATCAGAGAACATCATGTTATTCCCATTGGCTTTGGTTCGATGTGTGTTGGATCTATCAGAGAACATCATGTTATTCCCATTGGCGTAACTAGGAAATTGTTCTAGGGTGGGCTTGGCCCCAATAATATTGCTGAGTAAAATAATTAATAAATTTTCCGTTTTTATTTCTTTCTTTTAATACATAATGGGTGTGTCAATTTGAGGATTGAGAATTTTCAAATTTACGGTCATGTATATTTTTTTGCTAGATTATTTATGTAAGGTTAGGTTGCAGTGACTGTCACCAAAACACAACATCAGGACGACATACTTAGACCAAAATACGTCGGTTGTATAAAAAAAAAAAAAAAACGGCCTATATCTTGGTCCCCGGGACTGATTTTCAAAAACAAAATATTGTAATTTGCTTATAAAACTACACTAAAAAAAAAAATTGGCTGGCGCCTAAGTAAAAGTAATCTTGCCAAACAAACTTAAAACTACGAGTAGTGTTGGTGTTTCGGTGTGGTTTTAGGTCTTATGGAGCAATGAGACAATGTTTTCGTTTATTAATATTATTTTATATATAATTGTATTTTGTGCTTTTGATTGGTTTTGTTTTAAAATTTATTGCTCAAAAATTACCTATCGACAAATGACATATGTTGAATGGCGGTACTACTGATCAATAAAAAGTTGGTTATTTTTCATGATATTATTCTGAACCAGTGCACGGCAGAGGGGCGCTTGATGGTGTTGTGTCCTGATGGTGTTGTGGCGTGAGACCTTGAAAACAGCTGACAATTTCGTAGTTGTAGACCATGGCATCATGGATTTGAATGCATTGAAACCAGATTCTTCAGACCAGATGTCCTTTTTTATTGTTTAACCACAGAAAATACTTCACTTATGGCTGATCTCATAAAACAGTCCACAATTATTCCTACCATGAAGAGGACACAATTCATATTTTCCTACAACACTTTACAATGCAGAAGGCTTTCATGCATAGTCTGTACAGCAGGTTGCTCTAACTATCATTTAAGATACATTAAACCACATTAAAGCAATTGTGCTATTAAAATCACCCATCAGAACCCTTCGAATATCGTAAAAGGAGACAATCAAGGCAATTCATGAAAATGACACAGTATTTACCTTGGCCTAATCTATGCTTGTTATCATCTATAACGTATAAAATAAAATCATAACAAGCAACATGTAAAATGCTGAAAATTGTGTTGTTTACGAAGTTATCAAATTGATGAATGTCCTGATTAAGTGAAACGATGAAAAATATCCCTCTCGAAGAAGTTTTATTTTTAATAAAATGAGAAGTTCTTTCAGGTTTAATAGCCAAGTGTATAAAACGACTGAGAATACAGATTACTGACTGATTAGGCATTTGATTTTAAAATTTGATTGTGACTGAAATTAAAGAATTTCATTTGAATTGAATGTTGTTTAATAAACTGTTTAATATCGTTGGTTTTCATTCTTGATTTTAAGTAAACAGGTTTTAGTTTGGTATCTTTAGATTATGATCCTTTAAATATTTTAAGAGTAAAGTAAAAAATGTGTTGTGTAGTAGGTATTACAATACAAATAATAGAAATAAACTACATAACAATAATATTTATAAATTATTCTCTCACTCGGATAATCATTACCTCATTAATTAATATTTTGAAGCCTGTTTTTTCGTACTCTAGTACCAAGAAATGGAGGACGCCTTGTTTAAAATAGACGGGTACATAGTACATACAAATTTATATTTCTGCTATAAAAACTTCAAATTTTCATTAAAAAAATTGCTAAGAAATCCAAACTGAAATTTCGGAATCTGAAGAGTAATACCCACATACATATAATATTTTTTGTAGCACATGCATAAAAAATATTCAATTTTGTACTAGAATAGAATAAAAGAAAAATCTACTTTTCCGCACATATGACCACAATAGTAGATTGTATTACTAGTGCGAATGCGTTTTCCAAACAAGAGTTAGTTTGCACCACGACCGTAGGGAGTGCTGCAATAATTCGCGTTAGGAAAACGCATTCGCATTAGTAATACACACTATTTTTTGTAACAAATGCATAAAATTTATAAATATTTATTTAATTGTTAATTTAATCATTTATTTAACAAAGTTATAAACAAATTTAAGATATTTAAATAATTAAAGTGCGCCATCTTCGTTGTAATAGTTGTAAATTATACTAGCTTGAAAAAATAAACATAACAATACCAGGCATACAAAATATTTTGTTGTCATATGTGCGGAAAAGTAGATTTTTCTTTTATTCTATTCTAGTTTAAAATTGAATATTTTTGATGCATGTGTTACAAAAAATATTTTGTATGCCTGGCACGCACGTCGCCTGCATGTGAGATTTGTAGTTAAATCTATCCTATATATAATATTTTTATAGCACTAAAATATCAAAATAATAATTTAAATAACTTACCATGTAGTAAAAACAACTTAAACACATTGCATCATTTGAATTGCAAGAAAAAACAATTTATTTGGGTTTTCAAAGTTGACAATTTTGACAGCTCCTAGTTTTATTAATATGTTTTTTTATAAAACCCGTCGTTGGATTCTTATGTTTATTTTTTCGAGCTAGTATAATTTACAACTATTACAACGAAGATGGCGCGCATTAATTATTTAAATATCTTAAATTTGTTTATAACTTTGTTAAATAAGCGATTAAATTAACAATTAAATAAATATTTATAAATTTTATGCATGTATTACAAAAAATAGTGTGTATTCCTAGTGCTAATGCGTTTTCCAAACGCGAGTTATTGCAGAACTCCCTACGGTCGTGGTGCAAACTAACTCTTGTTTGGAAAACTCATTCGCACTAGTAATACAATCTACTATTTCCGTGTCCGCCTATCACATATAGTCGTTTCGAGTTTCCAGAATTCCGAAATGATGCACATTGCAACAAGTAGATTTTTCTAAGAAATCTACCTTAAAAAATGGTTATCAAAACAAATATCACAGTTCCCAAAATATATTTGTGTTTTCTTCAAGTTTTATTATCATAAGCCTTACAGTTACATTCTAACAGGTGTGTGTTAGATGAAGTATAGTAAACAATCCATAATATAATAGCCGTGAGTCTATCCTTCTATACGAGCGTAACGTTCAATCTTTATCTATCCTTTAGTCTATATTTTTACTAACGTTCAAATTGCAATATGGGTAACGCGCCCGACGATAATCTATAGGTTGGAAGTTCGAAGCCTGGTTGTTGCACATTTTTTTTTATTTTTTTTTATTTTTTTTAAATAACATTAAAATTATTGTTTTTTTACACACTTTTATTGTATTCATACATACATTTCGTTTTACGATAATGCAATTTGATCGATAATGCAGTTTTTATAGCATTTTATTGCACAGTCATTTCCCGTTTCGATCAAATTATTATAATTTCGATATTAACAAGAAAATTTATTAGTTTTTTAACAGGCAGTGCTAAAAATCATATAATAGTGGTTTCCGATAATTATTTGCCATAATTTCATTCCTTTCATTCCACTAAAATAAGGAAAAACAAAAACTACTATATGAGTATGTATTTCTCTTGGAATATAACAACTTTATCATAAAAGATCATGTGACGTCATTTTGTTTAGTTATTTGAAGTTTTAATAAAAACTAGAATGCATTCAGGGGATTTTATTTTAATTAAGTTACATAATACATATATTTATAATTTTTGTTGATGTTTTATTAATAAAACCTTTTTTATTTTGAATTAGTCACAAGATATGTAATATTTATTATGAAAAATAGTTCGAATTTTTTTTAAAGGAATAATAACCTTTTTTTAAAGGAATAATTTTTACATTAAATAGTAAAGTTGGTAGATGGTTTTTATAATAAGTTTATTAAAAAAGAAAAGAGGAAACAAATTGATGAAAGTACATAATTAAAGGTCTGTTTCCTCACTTTTTGACACAACATTTCGTAAAATACTTTCTTCAATTAAATTATACAATTTAAATGTAGATCAGTAAGATGTTAAACAATGAGTATTGGGCAATTTTTCTGTTCCAGTGTTCACCGCAAAAGCGCTATATGGGAAAAAAATCACAAAATTTACAAAGGATTGTATACCAAACACAACTTTCAATAATTTTAAAAATTGTCAATGAAATTTTTCATTGTACTAAAATTTAAAATTTTTAATATGCTTATTGAAAATATTAAGCATATTAAGCATAATTTATGTAAAATGTATTTTAGCTAGCACATAAAAAACACGAAAATGATCGAAAATTTCCATATAACTTTGCATGGAAATTTTTGACAGTTCTAATTTTGCTTTTGGACCTATATAGGTAAAAAGAAGCTATATATAGTAGTACTATTATGCTTGATTTAGAGTAATTAATATACTTCACAAACAAACTTAAATCGTTTAAAGCAAAAACACGAGAAATTTCATAGAGAATTTTTTAAATGATTATAGTTGCAATACAATAGTTAATACAAAACACGTATGTAAGCCAATATACATTTTTTTTCTTATCTCCCCTTTCTAGCGCTATTATGGCAGGACCAGAACCAGAAAATTGTTCTATAGTACAGCGAACATAACAGCATAGAAAAAAATAGATTTTTAACAATTTTTAAAAACAATGTAGGTTGAAAACATTTGATATTTTTGGGACAAAAAACAGTTTGGGTTCTAATATACATTTTCAAACATTTAATAATTTAAACCGATTTAATAAAATGAACTTTAAGAAACTCAGTACGAAGTTTCGTTGTCATTGCCGATGTAGGGGGTTGTGAGAAAGGTTCGGGGCTCGGTTTATTTTTTTTATAGAACATAAAAATTATTCCTTTTTATTCATAAAAATTCCATTTACGGTATTTAAATTTTTCGATAATGTAGTTTTTCAAAATTATTGCTCTAATTGTCTTTTAGCCGTTTCGGTCAAATTTATATCGTTGCGATATTAATAAGAAAATTAATTATTTATATGACAGATAGTGCTAAAAATCATAGAATATTTTTTTTCCATCATTATTTTTGCATAGCTTCATTTTCTGTAAATAAAATATAGAAGAACAAAAGCTGCTATTTCAGTATTTTCTTATTATTATTATTTTCAACCATTTGTCATTGATCGTATAAAAATTTATCGTTAACCTCACGATGGTTTTTGTAGAATTATAGTTAAGCAGAAGGTGCACACAGAATAGATAAGAAGAGGTTGGATTATGATGGATAGTACTTAGTAGTTATATCAAAGACGGATGAAAAGGGCAAGATATATATTGGTGTGCGTAGGGAGGGGGAAAGGAGGAGGGGGGGGTTTGGGGGGTACGGTAAAAAATAGTACACGGTAAAAAATAATAATTCACGGATAAATTTGGATCATAAACTGGAAAACTCAAGAGGAAGAAATTCTTGCCTAAATTTCTATTAGTTAGAATTATAATTAGTTTTTTAATTCTGAGTGGGAATAATTAAAATGAAATAAATAAAAAAGTAATTAAGTTAAATTTTTATCAAAGCAAGCCAAAATGTATATAATTTTTTATAACTTCTTGAAATATCGCACATAAAAAATATATTTAACATAAGTTTCGAAAGATTTATGCTTAAGTAGGTCATATATATGTATCATGTATTTATGGTGTTATGTTTTTGATTAACAATGTGTGAAAAAGTTTAGTTTTAATTAATATTGTACATTAAAAAAAAAAGTCCAAGCGGCACGTATATCCGCTAGAAATAGGTAGATTTCGAGACCAGACAGCTTTGTGTACAAATATAATTGGATATGTCAGATTAGTTTAAATAAAAAATTTAACTAGAAACAGAATAACCCAAAAAATCTATCAAACCAACCAAACTAAATACACAAACGAAAACTACTTTGTCAATGCAATTTCGAATAGTTTTGTTTAATTTGGTTAAAACTCCTTAATAACAAATTAAATCCTTTGGTGGATTAACGTTCTAACTACATCACAACTGCCATACTATAATTTATAATCAACAACAAAACAACATCAAACAACTTTTACACCTCAAATATAATACAAATATCTATCAATTGTAAATATGTAATCAATATACATATAGTTATTTCAACTAAACCACTTCCAAATATTCTAAAGAAACTATTCCCTAATTCAAAAATAAGTGTGTTCCATTTACCACATTTTCCTTTACTTTTGTACTAAATTTCGTTTTCAAGTTAACCATATCAAATGATGGTAAAGCTATGTGACAAACTTACGCTTCTATTCACCGCCAGAGTTTTTGTCAGTTTAGAGAATAATTTCAAATATGTTTGCCCAAATGCTTATACAAATTGAGAATTTCTAGCCTAAATGTCATATTTCTGTTCAGCTTTCTTTAATTGTTTAATTTTGCATGAATCATAATTTTAATTTTCAGAAATTTTTTAATATTTAATTAATTTTCTTAAATTTAACAAACTCAAAATAAAATTTAAACTTAAAATTTTGTCAAACTAATAATTTTTTTTTACGTTGTTTAGCAATATTGTTTTTCAAAATTCTCAAAACAATTTATTGTCAAAAAAAAATGTCGGAAACGTGTGGTAAGAAAGAATTTGAGTTGTAGTAGATCAAAAATCTAATACACCTCACATTTAAGTCGTTCCATTTAAAATTCGGTTCGGGTAGCAAGTTTACCTAAAAGGAACACGGGTAATCAAAACAATAATAAATATTCAAAACAACAACAACAAACATTCAAAACAAATTTTTAAACTTTTTGCGAAAAAAAAAATAAAAACAAAAAAAATTATATGAAATCTACCTATAAAACAAAAGAAAATTTATTTAATTGGGATATTTTTGGGATTTGTTTGTAATTATATAGCGTTTTAGTGGCTTGCATTATGGTTAGTTAGTATAATGTTAATTGCATTGGAACTTCTAGGGTTAGAAAGCTGAAAATTTCTGATGTTATAGTTGAAAAGTTAAATTAAAAGCTAGTATTAGTTTAATCAAAATAAACTCGAAAAGATCGATTGGCACCAAAATTTTTCCGAAATTCCGAGATGAAGCACGTTGCAATAGGTAGATTTTTATATGAAATCTCCTAATACAATAATAAAAACAAAAACATGAAAATTTTCAAAAGAGAGGTAATTCCTTAAACTTATTTTAAGAAAGGTGAAAAAAATGAAGTTTTTGTGTTTGATGTATATTAAAAAAACAATAACTCTGAATAAAATAGTTCACTAGAAGTTATTGTACTTATTTTGCACGAACAATAAATTTGAAAAAAAAAAACAATTACTTTTTGACATCTTGCAAAAATAGAAAATGATTATGAAAGAAAATTTATTTTTAACATGCAAAGTGAAAATAAATTGATCTTAAATTTATTGTTTCTAAACAATTATTGTTAATGGGATTTTGCTTAATTTGTTTTATTTGTAATTTTTTTTACAACACTTATGAATTAAACAAAAATCGTATGTGAAATTGTTTTTGGATAGTTGGATCAGTCGCCAATTATACGAAATGCTGTACTCTCTGAATTAAACAGTTTGAGGGCACTCACTTATGATGACTCTTTAGAGTCATCATAAAACTACCCTGGTTCTATAAAACTGTACTAAATGATAAACAAATGTACCACTTTTTACGAAAGGATAGGCAAATATTCTGAAATGATGTTAAAAAATGATAATAGCGAAAATTAGGTTACCTAACTTAATTCTGGTTTTGGTAAATTCAATTAGGTATTTTATTTTAGTTAAATAGTTCTAAGAACTGATTATTTCTGCTATCGTATAAAAGACAGCACAGTGCGTGCGTCAAATATTTATATAGTCAAAATATTTGGATATAAGAAAACAGTTATAAACAAAGTCTTAAATAAATTCGTCAATACAAGTGACTAAAAATAATTTAAAGAATTTAATAAATTGCGAAAAGGTACAATCAAGTAATGTTATAAAATAAAGTAAAGGAATAAAGTAAAGGAATAAAGTTTGTATCTCAGCGTGAATCCGTTGTTTTATGTTTCTGATTAAGAAGTGAAAGCAAATTAAAGGAAGACAGATAGCAACAGTATGTAGTCGAACATCTTTATCATCAGAGTTGATATCACCTGGAAAAACACAACACCATTCAGCGATATCGGCATTTATTTAAACCTGCTACTACTACACAGCAAATAATGCCGTCGATGATCATTATTTCATCGTAATAAATTAAGTTTATTTCTATTTAATCACTTTCGAATTCAAAACACATGCGAATGAAATGTCTGTCAGAACATAGTACGCTGGCAAATACATATCCTATGAATGAGTCTAAAATATTTCCTGTAGTCAATCGTTTAAACTTTAATCTACAAACGTTTAAAAAACGTCCATAAACAGCGCACAAAACATTCTGTTGTGAGATATAGGTCTTAAAAGGTTTTTATGTATTGTTGTGACGTACATATTGTAATTCCTATTACACAATACTTTTTGCTAAAAAACTAACAACAAATGTCAATCTCTTGTTTCTTTAGGCAAATAACTTATTGAATAAGTTTTATGAAAAAAAATTGCGACTAATCAAATACTTTTTTACAAACGTTGAAATAAGTGAAAACATGTATTTATGCTAAACGGAAAATTATTAAAGTTCAGAAGTTTTTAGAGTGAATGCAGTTTTGGTCACTGATGACTACTAGGTACACTGAACAAATATGTTCTATTTCCAATCAAAATGCATTTGTCTCAACTTCGCCGTGGGTGCGGTTATGGCGAATCGAACTGCGAAATTAATTCTACAGCAGTACAGGTACAGCGTGGTGTAGTTGAGACAACCGCACTTAATGTTTATTTGAAACTAACAATTAATTTCAAATCCTTCTATTTTAAAATGAAAAAGATCAAAGTAAGAATTACTGTCGGGGAAAAAGTTTTTAGCATTGTTCAACTACTGTTGTATTGCATGTAACTTTACATTTCAAATATGTAAACCTCAATCTGTTGTCAGGAAAATGTTTACCTGTAGTTGTCCCAATCACTGTGAAATTGTTTGCAAGTACTTTTTCTTTGTTTAAATAATAAACTGCAAACTTCGAGGCGAGGCTGTCAATATGTACTTTAATTTTTGTTTTGATCGCATCGTTGGCAAATGTCAGGACATTGCAGATAGTTTTCTGGACTACTAGGAACCGTTGGGTTGGAAAATATCAGGTTGTGTTAGATAAATGTTGTAATTATCTAAGGAGAGGTTTTATAAGAAATTTTCTGGACTAATTGGAACAGTTGGGTTTTGAAAAAATAGTTGCACGGGCACCGTTTCCAAGATTTTTGATAATGCGCCCTTTCTTCAGAGGTACAAGTTATGTTATTGATATCTTCTTCGAGCTTAAAGAAGGTATCACTCCACCATCCGAGGTCCCTTATTCTGACATTTTTTTGGGAGTTTATGTTTAAACAAGATAAAAATGTTCAAGCATTACCCCCAAAATGTCTCCAGGCTTCCGATAAAGCCCTTCGAAAACTGATATTTTCATACAAAATTACGATATTTTTTTTTATGATATGACTTCAAATATTAGTCATTATTTTCCCTAAAACAAACGTAATTGTGTATGTTTTATAAAAAATGAAATAAAACACTTTCTTGATATACACAAAACACTTTTTTATTGATAATCACTTCACTTAAATTATTAATGATAATTTTAATTTTAAAAATCACCATCTTTTTATTACACGTAATTTATAGATCTTTAATGACGTGTAACGACTATGTAAATTTCTTTCAAACGCATGTATTAGTAAAAATGCCTTGCATCCCACAAATTATTATAAAGGCTATTCGTGTAAATGTTGGTAAATAACAATCTTCTAAAATTCAAAATAATTGATTTTCTTGCAATTATAACGGTAAAGTAAAGGTGTTGTAGTTAATTTATTTTTACTATAGTTAAATTATTTTATTATTATTATTATATTATTGGAATAAATTTTAATACATAATTAAACATTTCTAATATGACAATTTGAAGTTTAAGTATAAAACCCTATAAATGTTTTGTTGAAATATAGACGGATTATAGCAAAACAATTAAATTATTTTACATATACAGTTATATGAAATATGAATGATATTTGTGATACAAATGAAAACTTCAATTCACTTGCATGTCATTAAAAATCATACAATCCTGCTTGTATCAATCCAAACCAAAAACTCTATTATCAAAAATAAAATACCAAATTTTGACGTGCTGTTTCAAAACATTTAAACAATTTTGGTACGTTACGTATTTTATATCGCACATAAAATCTGGTTTAAAAAGTTCCCCCGTTTGATACATTATCAAATTAAAAATTTTGTTCCATTAATTATAATCCACAAAACATTTCTAGTCTCTAGTCTCTAGTTTCAAGTAACTTGTCTTTAGTTTGTTATCATCCATAAAAACCAATTAGTTAGTGAAATAGAACTATTTCTTCTAATGGCACTGGATAATTATATAGTTCGAAAGAAGTAGTAACTAACAATAAAACTTGTTATTTGCTTCTCTTTATTAAGTCTGAGAAGACAGATTACATGGAGTGAAATGCATAAAACCTAGTAAGTAGGTTTTTTAAGTGTTTGCTAGGTTTTTCATATGTATATAATAAAACTAGCAAACACTTAGAAAACCTAGTTACTAGGTTTATGCATTCCACTCATTGTGTATAAAATATTTTACGCCCAAACGAATCGTAAAAAATCGTAAAAATCATAGCATGTTTAGTTTTTTTTACAAATTTTCAAAATGTTTGGCGAGTTTATAAGTTTTAAAAACTGATTTATTTAACCATTCGGTTGTGCATATGTGTGTAAAACGTTGTACATACACTCAGGCTGAAAGGAAGATTACGCCATTGGTTCAATAAAAGTCCTCGCTTCGCATCGGGCTTCAATATGAACCGCAGGCGTCATTTTCTACTTTCAGCCCTCAATATCTAAATAACTATAAATAAACAAGCACCGATAATATCCCATTGAACACAAGACATAAATATGAAATCACACTATAAGGTCATATATATGTGATGTAGTTGTTACGTAAATTTGACATAAAACTGACACTCGTCATGACCATAACATGGTATCGTTTATTTATATGATCCTTTCATGACATCATACTGATCTTAAATTTGACTTTGATATGAAGTCATAATTTGGACTTTATAAATGATGATTTAATATGATAAAAACTGATACTGAATAAATTTAAGTTAAAAATAATAAATAAACACTTAATTTTTTATTTATTTAGAACACTAGATATCATTAATATATTATAATTGTAATTGCGAGTTTAGAACGATCCTTGAAAATGAAAGCTTAGCTTTCGAAATCGATCGGTTGTAATAAACATATAGATATCAAAAAAGTGTGTTTTAACTAAACAATAACAATTATAATATAAATAAACACTTATATATACAAACATACAAAATAAAACACATATACGAAAAATCGAACTAAAAAGTATTTTCTTGCTTCATGGGTTTCTTGCTGTGACGCCTCTCAGAAAAATAGCCGCAACTATTTGGATAAATGAACTGAAGGTATAAGTTTTTGTGTTGTTTCGAAGTATGAAGCTAAGTAAAGTTAATGTTTAGTGTCCTTGTTTTTTTGTTGAAATTTATAGATTAAACATGTTCATATTTTCTTAACCCTGACGCGAATTGAGGATCGAAAAACCTCTGCACTTCTTCCCCCATATACACTGAAAAAAATAATCGGAGATATTAACAAAAAATAACAGTAAGTTTTACGTAAAATATTGTAGGATTCCAGCCAACGCTTCGATTCGTAAATCAAACAAATTTAAAAACGTTGTTTTTACAAGCTTCTCGAGTTCCCGAATATACGTAAAAATAAATTGTGATTTGTAAAATCATTTACAAAACCTTTAGTAAAAACTACGATTTGGATGTAAAATTTACGACGCCCAATAGTTAAATAAACAAATTTTATTCGTAAAATTTACGAGACGACTATGTTGATTTTTCAATTACAACTGCCAATCTTACAAATCGGGTGTGTAAAATATTCAGAACTTCTTGTAAAGGTCACAATTGTAGCACGTAAATTATCAGAATTATGTGTAACTTTTTACAAAATGCCCGGTAAAATTTAAGAAATAGAAATGTAATATATATATATATATATATATATATATATATATATATATATATATATATATATATATATATATATATATATATATATATATATATATATATATATATATATATATATATATATATATATATATATATATATATATATATATATATATATATATATATATATATATATATATATATATATATATATATATATATATATATATATATATATATAAATTTATATATATATATATATATATATATATATATATATATATATATATATATATATATATATATATATATATATATATATATATATATATATATATATATATATATATGTATATATTTAAATAGATAAGGTTCAATGATTGAAAAACAATAGTTTTTAAGCTTCATTCGTTTATTTTATAATAATTCAAAATTAATATTTACAAATTAGAAAAACTTAAATTTCATAGTATAACAGTATATAAGAAATAATATGAATTTAAAAACAATTATGTAGAATAAAATAAAAATATATAAAAACAAAATATATCAATATAGTTTTATCTTCTTGGCTGGGGTGTTGTCTGTAACAAAATATAATTAGTTTTAGAATTTATTATGTTAATTATATATAAAATAAATTTTCGAAATAAATAAATGGCATCAAATCGAATAGATTTATCATAATACAATCTAGGTAGTCGAATTTTGTAACTATTAGTAAAATTTTAAATTAAATGAGTTGCGGAAAAGCATTTCCTAGACAACGCTGGCGTGATGACATCATCCAAGACCTTCGTGATATAGGATGTCGAAACTGGGGTCAACTGGTCATGGAACGAGACGATTGGAAGCTGATTGCACAGACGGCAAAATCCCTCCATGGGATGTAAACGCCAGAGAGAGAGAGAGAGGAAAAGCATTGTATGTTTTTGCAACTTTAGTTTTAGGCTTAGCTGTAATAATTTTTTAATAATTATTTATTTTTGCGTAAAGGCGTAAAGGATGGCGTAAAAATAGTGTTGAATGAATACCCAAAGATTCAAACAAGGACCTGGGTACTCGGGTTTGAAAGCTCGATAAATCAAAAATAATTTGTCAAGTGCCTCCAAAAAAGTTCCACATAAGCACTTGTGACCGTCAACTAATATTAAGAATTCCATTTCTGACCGATAGCCAGCGAAAGTGGCTGGAAAGTGGAGGTCAGAAACACTGGATATTATTTTAACAAACCATGTTTGGCTATCCTTTGTACTGCTTTTCCATATTTCACATCCCACGACTTAATTTGATTTGTTTTTTTACAGAGAATGGTAGCCGATATAGTGGCTCTAGATTATATGAATCTGTAAGTGAAGTGAAGAACTACGATAGTATAAGAAACAATGTTATTTTTTTTAAATAAAATAACAATTTACCTGAACTAATTTCAAGATTTTTCAACACCTCTCCTAGATTTATAGATGCTTCCCTTTGCTTTATATAGCTCTTTAGGATATGTGAAACATGTCTTAGAAAAATGTCCTATTATGAATATATATTTTTTGAGCTGGGGTATAGCGTTTAAAAATCTATTTCAACCTATGGATAAACGAAAACTAGTTATAGGTATGGTATTAAATTTGTTATAATTATATATCTGTGCCAGATAAGCCATATAAATTGTGTTTTAATAAAGACCTATTAATAGAAAAAATCCATAATCGATTGTTCCGAATTTCCATATATATTCAGCTACTTTTAATGCAGATGATTTGTTCTATTTTTCCAAAACTAGATTTCACGTACTACTTAAATTTTTAGCTCCGTTTTTATATATAAAGATATGGATTTTTATATATAATACAAATATAGATTTGTATATATAAAGATTTTATATATATAAAGATAAAAAATCGAAGGTACTCGATAAATTCTAAATATATACATGAAAATATATAAAAAAAAATATAAACTAAAAAAAAATTTTTAAATTTATTTTAAATAAATTATTATTAAAATAAAAATAAAATATAAAATGCAGAAAAAACGTATAATTTTAATTTAATTACCCTTTCTGTTTCCTTTTTATTTTCTGTTTTGTCTGTAGTTTTCCTAAATTATATTCAAATAATATGTTTTGGCCCAACTGCTGTTTTATAAATATTAAGTTGATGTGCTCCGGTTTTAAATCGATTGATCCTATGTAGAATGCTTCTTGATCTAAAAATGAACATTTATGTGTTAGTCGACAACTCAGGAAAGCTAATAGTACATTATATACCTAGGTATTAATGATTAACCACTTTTATATCATTAGACGCGTAACGCCTTAGGATAAAATGTACGTGGTCAATAATAGCGTTCTCAACCGAGGTATATATACATACTATTTTTTTTTGCTATTAACACTGATATATAATCATTTTTGATTTGATAACAAGAAACTAATAAATGTATATAAATCACTCACCTTGTATACTTTGATGTAATTTACCCAAATTAATACATATTCATTAAAAAACTTTTTACGATTTCACTTACGGTTTTTTTCATTTTCCATGTCATTACCCTACACATACACTATTTGAAATGAAACCACGCTAAGCATCCTTACCAAAATTCATATGGCAATGACACGATTTTACGAAACAAATTTGAACTTTTTACGAAATAGCTTGTAAAATCTTATAAATTACTTGTACTAATTACATAGACTTTTGTAATATTTACAAGTTACACAAAGTGGTGTAAATTTTACGAAAAGGTACAGTTAAATTATCAATTTTATTTGTATATCTGAAATATTCGTACATTTACAGTTGTAAAGCTAACGAATCTGTTAAGGATTAGTTACTACTTAATTTGTAAGCACAATGTGTTTACACATACATAAGAAGAGAATATTTTACAATTCTTATTTGTAGTTTCATTAACAAAACATTTTGTAATAATTTTCTGCTACAGTTTTACGATTTTCGGCCGTTATTATTACAAATCAATTTCGTAAATTTCCATTTATATGAAAGATAAAGTTACAATTGTGCATTTTGTTGGATTAACATTTGATTTGTTAACTTTACAATTAAAAGCATTACTAAGAAGGTGTAAACCGTACATAAAATTTGTAAAGCTTACAATTTTTTCTTTACGCAAAAGAAAATGTAAAAAAAACCAAATTATTTTTTTGAGTGTACTGTTATCTATACTGTTACTGTATATATACTGTTATCGGTTCTGTATGAAATGAATTGCGTTACCCTTGTTTTTGTGAACCGTTGTGGTTTTGTTTTGTGTTTGCTTTAATGCTTAAGGCAATCCCCTAAATCGAGATTTGTGTAGCTAAACTCCACCCAACTCTGACATTCCTACATAGGATTTGAAAGCTTTTACCAACGTTTCATGAAAATCGATCTGTAATTGTAGGCTACAGAAGGGATACACATGAAAAAAAACTTTTTAACTGGAAATGGAAAACCAGAAGTTGGGATGAAGAAATATTGAAAACAATACTAAAACCTTATATACCAAGTTTCAATAAGATCATAAGCCAGGATATATTAGAACCACACATGATTTTCACCAATTTTGTAATTAATCCAGATCTTCCATTTTCAAGTGAACCTGGATCATTTGCCAAAGCCATTTCATCAAGATCCTATGCAGGAATTTCAGAGTTGGGTGGAGTTTAGCTACACAAATCTCGATTTAGGGGATCGCCTTAAGAATTAAAACAAACACAAAACAAAACCACAACGGTTCACAAAAACAAAGGTAACGCAATTCATTTCATACAGAACAGATAACTTAACAGTATATACAGTAACAGTATAGATAACAGTATATGGGGGAAGAAGCGCGGAGGTTTTTCGATCTTCATCTCCCGTCAGGGTTAAGAAAATATGAACATGTTTAATCTATAATTTTCAACAAAAAAACAAGGACACTAAACATTAATTTTACTTAACTTAATACTACGAAACAACACAAATACTTATACCTTCAGTTACAGATGTAAATTTACCGGTAAAATATTTTTGTGGTAATTTTACCGTAAAATTACCGGTAAGATTGGTAAAATTAGTAAAATAGGTAAAATATAAACTGGATCAAAAAATTAAATTATGGTTGCATTTTTAATTAATTCAAAATGTACGACTCTATCACAATCATTTCTATAGTTTATAAAAACATTAGATGCAAATCAAATATATTTTTATGGAGTTAAATATGCTTACTCGCAGAGTATTTATAGACAGGAATATAAATAATCAGCATTGGAAAATTCTTTTAAATCTAAAAAATGAACGAAAATCGGCCTTGTTTATACTTAGCATTACATCTTGAAAACGGACAACACGTTCTTTGCACATCAGCAAAAAAGGAACAAATCCTGGACCAATTGGCTACAACGATGACTGCTTTCTTCACTGTTATGTCGAAGTTATGCGCTTGTAAGGACAATGCTATATTCGAAAATGTTTACGTATTAGTATCACACATGGCATGGAAATATAAAAACATTTGAACGGCACAAGTTCAAAAAGTGAGTCTACAGAAAACCAAGCATATTCATTGAAACTTAATATATGTTCAAACTATATACGATGCCAAACTATATGCGAGCTACATACCAATCTAGATAAATGCTACTGTATTCGCATGTGGTTGGAAAATGAGCCCGGTTCAACGTTTTTTCAGCATTGATGATTGTCAAAGGCATTGAACGTGTGACGTGCCACTCCACATATACCACAACCGACGATGGGATAGATACATTAATTACGTGGAGAACAATCAAAATCTAATTCGTGCATTGTTTCATTCATGGGAAAAATATAAAAGGCAAATGACTAATTTAATAATTTTTTTCTCAAATACGAAACAAAAATTTACAATAAAGGGCTGATAACGTTTTGTTGCGTTGTGTGTTCTTAACCGTTTGAGAATTCCATCGATCTGCTGCTGTTGCAGATCTGCTTCGTTTAAAGTAAAATTGCAACGCGAACCAAATTACTTTCCAATTATTTCCAAATATTCTAACTTACTATATAACAATCAAGATTTGTGAGAAAACCAACTATACTTGCGGCCAACAATAAAGACATCTACAAACTTCACAAAATTATTCAATCTAACATTTAAAGCGAAGAAATTATATAGAAATCCGTCTATACCACAACTGCAATAGAGCCAAATGAAGCATTATGGTTTTCCAACAGAATGTTTTTAATTCACTCGATCTGTCACACCACGTACTGCAATTGAAAAACAGTTCACCGCAGTATACCGATGAAATGCATAAGATTTACTCTTTCATTCGTATCAATTGCTCGCCCGTGGGTACTGCACAAAGATATACGAACAGCAAATCATCTGAAATGAAATGATTTGCTGGAATCAATAAATTTGGATGGCCTCAATCTACAGCTGTTTAAAAAGTGTTCAATACCTTAGATGCATTTCGGACTAAGATCTAGGTTTTCAGAGGCATCTTGTTGTGATAAATATTCTTGTTGTTGTAATAAATATTCTATAATTCCACAAAAAAAGCACAAACTTTGATTTTTATTAAACAAAGGTTAATAAAATTTTATTGCAATTTTACCAATTTTACCAAGCCTAAGTAATATTACGTAATATTAACAATTTTACCGGTAATTTTACCATGGGTAATATTACCTTTACATCTGTACCTTCAGTGCTGCCATTTATCCAAATAGTTGCGGCTATTTTTCTGAGAGGCGTCACGATGAAGCAAGAAAATACTTTTTTGCACGATCAGGCGATTTTGCATGTTTACTGATTCGTAAATAAACATAGTAGTTTCGTTGACAAATCACAGGTCGGTAAGTAATTACTTACCGATCATGCAGGCGGTATACTTACTATTACTTACCGGTAAGGGAGACTCCAGCAGCCAAATTCTGTAACTGTGAAGTGGTGAAGTGTTAAAAATCTATTAGCCTTTTTTCATTAAAAAACTTATCGCTTCACAGTTACAGAATTTGACTGCAGAGTATGAAAAAAAGCAATTTCTTTCGAATAAATATGCATGTCAACTTACTAGCTTCAACTTTAAATAATATTCTTTTAAAAATATTGCAATTACAAGATTTCAAAGCAATTTATTTTGAAAAAATATTCAAACAAAATTAGATTAACAAAAAAACCTATAGAAATATGACGAAACGCAGAGTTTACTATTTTGAAATAAAATTTTAAGAAATTTTCAATTTTCTTCTAAACATTAAAACTTAAAAATGAATCTTATTATTTAAATAATTTTAATTGAATTTTTATTGATCGTGCAAAAAATATAATAAGCATTTCGGGCATTAAGAGTATTACCGATTTCGAATATATTAGAGATCTCGACTTCGTCTCGATCTCAAAACATATATTCTCAATCGGTAAAACACTCTTACTGCCCTTAATACTTAAATAACTATTTAGTTCGATTTTTCGTATATGTATTTTGTATGTATGATTACCGAAGGCAAGTCATGTCAATTTAAATGACTAAAGTCACATCGCATCAATTTTCGTATTGTTGAAGTCGTTTTCTACGCCTCAAGTCATTTTATACGACAGATGTCACTTTAAATGACATTTTGTCGCCTCAATTTTTCATGTGACAATAATTTTTTCAAACATCTTTAATTGTTTTTGTGAAATTGAAGAACGTAAAGAGTAAGTTTTTTTTAGTTTTGGAATTTTTTCGTTTCAGAATTCTCAGTTTTAGTCGTTACCGTTTTTATCGACTTCAATAATACCAATTTGTAAGCGACGTGACATGACTATAGTCATGTCACCTGATGTCACACGACTTCAGTAATCGGGGTGTAAGTGTTTATTTATTATTTTTAACTTAAATTTATTCAGATCAGTTTTTATCATATTAAATCATCATCCATAAAGTCCAACTTATACCTTCATATCAAAGTCAAATTTAAGATCAGTATGATGTCATGAAAGGATCATATAAACGATACCATGTTATGGTCATGACGAGTGTCAGTTTTATGTCAAATTTATGTTACAACTACATCACATATATATGACCTTATAGTGTAATGTCATATTTATGTCTAGTGTTCAATAGGATATTATCAATGCTTGTTTATTTGTAGTTATTTACATATCGAGGGCTGAAAGTAAAAGATTACGCCTGCGGTTCATATTGAAACCTGACGCGAAGCGAGGACTTTTATTGAACCAAGGGCGTAATCTTCGTTTCAGTCTGAGTGTATGTACAACATTTTACGCACAAATGCACAACTTAATTGCAGTATAAATCAATTTTTGAATTTTTTAAACTCGCTAGACATTTTGAAAACCACACTAAACATGCCATGATTTTTTCTATAATCTTCATACAATAATTTATTTGTTTGTTCTAATTTTATGATTATTTTCCGGGCTTTTATTTTACGGGCGGCAAAGTAGAAAAATACACTAATGTTTTTTATAGCAACGGGATTTTATTTTACGGGCGTTAAGTTCAACTTTCAGTCACAATAATTAGGATATAAGATGTGTTTTACGATTCGTTTGTGCGTAAAATATTTTATACACAATGAGTGGAATGCATCAAACCTAGTAACTAGGTTTTCTAAGTGTTTGCTAGTTTTATTATATATAAAAAACCTAGCGAACACTTATAAAACCTACTTACTAGGTTTTATGCATTTCAACCCAATGAAATCTGTCTTCTTAGACTTAATAAAGAGAAGCAAATAACAAGTTTTATTGTTGGTTACTACTTCTCTCGAAATATATAATTATTCAGCGCCATTAGAAGAAATAGTTCTATTTCACTAACTAATTGGTTTTTATGGATGATAACAAACTAAAGACAAGTTACTAGAAACAAAATGTTTTGTGGGTAGTTAATGGAACAAAATTTTTAATTTGATACATTTGGGGGCAGCTTGATTCGCAGCTTATGTAATACTCATTTTAAAATATTCAACCGCCAATAATATTATATATACAATCAAACTTTTTAAACCAGATTTTATGTGCGATATAAAATACGTAACGTACCAAAATTGTTTAAATGTTTTGAAATAGCCCGTTAAAATTTGGTATTTTATGTTTGATAATAGAGTTTTTGGTTTAAATCCTGCTTGTATGATTTTTAATGACATACAAGTGAATCGAAGTTTTCATTTGTATCACAAATATCATTAATATTTCATATAACTGTATATGTAAAATAATTTAATTGTTTTGCAACCATCCGTCTATATTCCAAAAAACATTTATAGGGTTTTATACTTAAACTTCAAATCGTCATATTAGAAATGTTTAATTATGTATTAAAATTTATTCCAATAATATAATAATAATAATAAAATGATTTAACTATAGTAAAAGTAACTTAGCTACACCACCTTTACTTTACCGTTATAATTCAAGAACATCAATTATTTTGAATTTTAGATGATCGTTATTTACCAACATTTACACGAACAGCCTTTATAATAATTTGTGGGATGCAATACATTTTTACTAATACATGCGTTTGAAAGAAATTTACATAGACGTCATTAAATAAGAAAAGAACGAATGATTGATTGAATGATTAAATAAGAATGAATAAGAATTTTTTGTTTACTTATAAATTACATGTAATAAAAAGTTGGTGATTTTTAAAATTAAAATTATCATTAATAATTTAAGTGATGTGATTATCAATAAAAAATTGTTTTGTGTATATCAAGTAAGTGTTTTATTTCATTTTTATATAAAACATACAAAATAACGTTTGTTTAGAGAAAATAATGACTAATATTTAAAGTCATATCATAAAAAAAATATCGTAATTTTGAATGAAAATGTCATTTTTCGAAGGACTGTATCTCGAAGCCCGGGGACATTTTGGGGATAGTACTTGAACATTTTTATATTGTTTAAGCATAAACTCCCAAATGTCAGAATGAGGGGCCTGGGATTGTGGAGTGGTTTTCACAACAACCTTTTTATACGTTTATTTTACGAGTCGCCTACCCTACTGATGTTGTTACCCAGTTTCAATATGTTAAACCTATTTATTTATATATTTATGTAATAACTTAATTAGTCTAGTTGATTCAGAAACAAATAAATAAAACCAAACTCTGACCCGTTTTTTAATAAAATTTCTTCGTTTGTTTATTCATTCAAATTATTTTAAATTTTTGTCAACAATTAACATTTCGATTATATCATAGTCGCTTCTGTCTGTTCACAAAAATAAAAAATATATGTGTAAGTTTTATTTTTATATTAAAAAATATATATTTATAGCGTAAATGTTTTGATAATTTTGTCTAAAAATAATTTCAGCAACAACAATCGTTACGATACACGCAGATTAATTTTGTTTCTATACATACACAATTTGGTCTTTTCAAGCTTATGGCGCTGATGGGTACATTGAGACAAAATAAAATGTACACATTTGCATTATATTTGTAACAAGTCATATGTGTTTGAAATTGAAACGATCACTGTTCTGTAGGCAATCAAAGTCTAGATCGAGTTTCAATTTCCAAATGAAGCCTAAAAGTTAACAAACTTTTGCCAAATAAAAGTTAAATTGTTAAAGGCAATCACGTGTTTCATATCACATTAAAAAAATGTCGTATCTATACTGTAAGAATAGTTGTAACATTGTTTTGAAGAATATCATAAATTTGTTTAAATATCACGTTTAAGTCATAAAAGTTTATCTAAACCTGATCGTTAAAATGATAAATTTAAAAGTAAGTTAAATAATACGATATAAGAATATAAGAACTGTAAAGAACTTTAAAAAATTATGGTGCAAATTATGAAACTTTTTGCAATCCATACAATTTTAGAGCGATCTAGTTTCGAACCAATGAGAAAATTTTTAAACTTTAAAAAAGTTTATCATTCTCATCAGGGCTAGCCGACTAGATAAACTCTACCAAAAAATGTCAACGCTAATGTATATAAACTAAAAATTAGGTTACAACTCTAGCGAAGTGTAAAAACAAAAAAATTACATAAACATACATTTAATAAATTCAGGTTTAGTCAATTAATTTCTCTGGTGATCACTGTTTTGTTATACTCTAGACCAGCGGTTCTTAAACTTTTTTATATTGCGACCCCAAATTTTAAATGCCATATTTTGGCGACCCACCTATATTATTTTTGACAAATAAACGTTATTAAAAAAAAAAAAACGTTTAATTAAACAACAAAAACTATTTTATTTTCAGCTAATATAAAAATAAAAATTTATAACATTACTTCGGTCTGATAGACCTAAGTATTACATTCATGAGCCAAAAGTGAAATTCTTACCCCCACTTTTTTTGGCAATTTTCGACGTTTTAGAACCTACTGATTTTAAAAAAGCAAAAAAAAATGTATGTCTGTCTGCCGGCCGTCCGTCATTACCTACGCTGCAGGGAAAACCACTGGAAGGATTTCAAAAATTTCTAAGAATAGGTATACTCAAGGGACAGGTCAGAAAGGACGCTGTGTTCAATAACTGTACCGGAAGTGTGTCAAAAAAATAATTAAGTGTGTCAAAAACAACAAATTTTTATATTTTTGGCTTAAAAAACGTTCATTTTAAGTGATTACGAGTAGGAACATTGAATTTGGAGAAATCTTGATGGTAGGGATTGGTATGTGAGTTCAAAAACTAGATTATTGCATTATAAGTTTGTCAAAAAAATGTTGTCAAGTGTGTCAAAAGAAAGACTTTTATTAATTTTTTTTACCCAATTTTTTGGAAAAAAATAAAATTAATTATTTGTTTAAATGAAATTTTATTATTATTATAGAGAATTATGGCATTATAAGTTTGTCAAAAAAATGTTGTCAAGTGTGTCAAAAGAGAGATTTTTATTGACTTTGTTTTCCAATTTTTCGGAATAAAATAAAATTAATAATTTGTATAACATGAAATTTTATTATTATTATTGAGAATTATGGCATTATAAGTTTGTCAAAAAAATAATGTCAAGTGTGTCAAAAAATGATTTCATTTATTTTTTTAACCAATTTTTTGGAAAAAAAATGTAGCTGGTTTTATGATGTAAATGTAATTGAAAATGAAATTGGACATGGAAATTTTTTAATTTGTTATAGTTTTTAAAATATTTTTGGTATTTTGAAAAAAGTTTGTATATTTGATTTTGTAATAATTTTTACAATATTTTTAGAATTTTGGAAAAAGTTTTAATTTTTGATTTTGGAATATTAATGGAATTTAGAAAAAGTTTTAATCTTTCATTTTATTCTAATTTTTAGAATATTTTTGGAATTTTGAAAAAAGTTTGATTTTATTTAATATAACAATATTTTTGGAATTTTGAAAGAAATATGAATTGTGATTTTGTAATATTTTCTCGAAACGCTAAATGAAGAGGTTTTTGAGTAGTTTGCTGAGTGTATCATCTTTTCACTAATTTATGTTAATTTATGATCTGTTATAATTTTCCGGCAACGTATTGATGTTTCGTGTTAGTTTTGTAATAAATTTCTAAACAGAGATAAAAAATACTTGTACTTTAACAAAGAGTTTTGTTTGATATACATCGCTGCCCAAAACTAAGAACCATGTCCTCATAAAAGCTTTTTGCCGAAAAATATATCAAAATCCTTAACCCAGACCGAAGTCTTGATATCTCAGAGCTGTGAGATTTCGGCCCCTTCATATTTTTCTAGTTAAAACAATATGAAAATTAATAAAAAATAAAGATTAATAACCTTTTCTAGTTATATTATTAAGTATTAAAATAAATAAAATATTAAAATATTTTTTAATGTGATGGGTGTGCTTGCTTTTTAGAGCAAAGTAACGTTAATTGTTGCTCGATTTCCGAAAGCGCTGGTCTCAATACATTTTTAATATTGCGCAATTGAGAGCGATATTTTGATTTAATATATATACAATAAGGATGAAAATGCATTTTCACACAAATATGTGGTGGAAAATGACAAAATAATTTGAACTGTTTCTCCCTTTTAATTGACAACCAAAAAAATTTCCTGGTATTTGATTCTTAAATAGTGCTTTCAAAGTGCTATGGCAGGATAGTTCAGCGAATTCTTCTTGAGCTTTTATGTCCATATGTTGTATATCCTTAAGTTTTATGTTAAAAGGCTGAATTATCCAACGGTGTTGTGAAATATTGAATTCTTGATTTCTGAATATTGAATTATTGAACGATCCGACTACAAAATTGTATTGTGGAATGTCACCAAAAGATAAGTTAAAAAGTCATCCAATTCTAAAACCTTGAAAAATTAATTCAAAAACCTTGCAAAGATTGTTAATTTAAGACATATATAAGGAAAATTTATTTTTTTAATATTTATATTTTATATATTTTTTTAAATTGGGAATTTCTCGCGACCCGATGAAAAAATCTAACGACCCCAGTTGGGGTCGCGACCCCGAGTTTAAGAAACGCTGCTCTAGACATTCTAGTATTGAATAACAAAATTGTGTCTGTGAGAAGAAGATGACTAGTCTTCACTTGTGTCTATTGACACATGATCAACAATTAATTCGGTAAATTATTTGTGATATAACATCACCCCGATGGAAAATCTCCCATCAAGAATAATATAAGAACTGAATTTAAAAAATTATGGTGCAAATTATGAAACTTTTTGCAATCCATACAATTTTAGAGCGATCTAGTTTCGAACCAATGAGAAAATTTTTAAACTTTAAAAAAGTTTATCATTCTCATCAGGGCTAGCCGACTAGATAAACTCTACCAAAAAATGTCAACGCTAAGGGCGATGATACATGTAAAAGAAATATCTTTCAGACATAAAAAATTTCGCATTTAATTGGTTGAGGGGCGGTAACATTTTTAAATTTCAAAAAAATATTTTTGACTGAAAGACAGAAAAAATATCTGTAAGATATAAAAACATAACCTAAAAAGATATTTTTTGCTTGACAGTTAAAACTGATTAACTGAAAAATTGATTTTAAAAGTAAGTTTTACCAATAATCAATTACAATTAACTTAATTTGATTATTTAATTACAATTAAAATAATTTGTTTACTTATTCAGATAGATTTAGGCATTTTCACATTGGACCAAATTTTTATTTTTTTGTTGCAACTATCGCTTAATCTAAATCTATATGAATAAGTAAACAAATTATTTTAATTGTAGCTAAATCATCAAATTAAGTTAATTGTAATTGATTATTGGTAAAGCTTACTTTTAAAATCAATTTTTCAGTTAATCAGTTTTAACTGTCAAGCAAAAAATATCTTTTTAGGTTATGTTTTTATATCTTACAGATATTTTTTCTGTCTTTCAGTCAAAAATATTTTTTTGAAATTTAAAAAATGTTACCGCCCCTCAACCAATTAAATGCGAAATTTTTTATGTCTGAAAGATATTTCTTTTACATGTATCATTGCCCTAATGTATATAAACTAAAAATTATCAAAATATATCACAAATAATTTACTGAATTAAATAATACGAATTAGATTAATCTTACTTTTCGATGATGTAATTTGATTTATTGATTTCAGGAACTGGAAACCTATTCGAGTTTCCATTGAACTGTTTTTTGACGTTGACTTCGGAATACAAAGCGTCTTTAGTGTCTATATTTCATTTTCAATTTTTAAATGTTTGACTTTTATTTTGTACTTACAAAATTGTTTAACAATAAATCTTTTTTAATGTTGTAGACAAGCTGTTGTATTCATGATACCGCGATGGATATTTTAGCAAAATTTAACTTATTCGGTTTTGTCACACGATACCTAATGTTTAAATTTGAGTGTAATTTTTTTTAAAGTTAGACAAATTGTATGAGAGTGTTAAAGTTGATCCTTCCATTTTCCTAAAACTTTCAGGATATATTAGTGGTACTGTATGATATATTAGTAGTAGTACTTTCTTTCCAATCATTTTCCAAATAATAAGTTTTTTTTTGTAGTTATTTACTAAATCAATTATGGGCCTAACAAAAAATTGATTTATAATCATTAAAAAATCAAAAATAGCATGAGAAATAGGCAAAGTGTGCATAAAGGTTCATTTTGTAAAAGGCATATTGGATGACGGAAAAAACCATGTATTAAAAAATCAAATGCTTGCCCCATAGAGTTTCCGTCTTGACCTTTAACTACACAATATACAATATAACAGCTATGGGTCAAACTTATGGACTCATAGCCTCTAGAGTAAATGACCTTAAACTTTGACCTTTTTTGAAAAATTATCACGTTTGAAACCGTTTAGCTGCTAAACCCAAGAGTAACCTATGATGTTTTAAATTTTTTTAACTACTATCATAAGTGGGTAATTAATCCAATAGTTATTGTTGTAGCTCACTTTCGAATAAGCTTGGCCCTCAAAGGTATGAGTGAGCCACCAAATTATTAATGTTTACATCTGTAACGGTATTTCTTTGACTTTCGTCATTTTGATGTTTTTATCTTTGTCAGTTTTTAGATTTACCTGTTAGCAGATCTCTTGATGATTTTTAGGTGGTGCAACACATTTCCGGCTAGGTGGCAGTCGTATCTTTCCACCTATCATCAAGAGCTTAATGGTTCTGCTAAATTTTAACAATACAACTTAAACTTTGAGCCTATAATCACATATAGAACTATAATATTTAACGGTAGATATAATCGTTACACGCATCATTACCTAACCGCCACTACTACACTTCATTAGCAGAAGTGTCACACCCCTTATTTTTGGTTGTTACTCCAACATCACTATAGCAAAAACTTTTACTTCTTCTATTCAGAAGACATTACAGAACACTTCAAACACTGCAAAATACCGCTACCCACTGTACAATATCATTAATAACCACGATGACCACAAAATTTCCAAGTAGAAAACGATTATTTTAGAAAAAAAAATTAAAATGAACATACATATATATATTGATAACACTATTTTGAATTTTGTTTCAATTGTATAATTAAATGTACTTTTAATTGTGTCGTTGAAAACAAAACAATAATATCATTGGTCTAGAGATTTCCTAATGATAATTAAATAAATAAATAACTAAATACATAAATTAATGATAATGATGTCTTCGATATTTTTTTTAATAAATATAAAAACAACTAATAAATAAAATATGATGCTTTCTTTGATTTTTTAATAAATGTATAAATAACTAATAAATAAGTTATATCTAAGTAAAGGGTCTTCACAGGGTGCCCCTCAATTTTTTGTTATTTTGTGATGTGAGTGCATTTTGACGAGCGATTGTAGAAAAACTACTCAATCGATTTTCATAAATGATATGCCGTTGAATAGGTATTAGAACAAAGTTTTTAAACTGTTAATTTTTTGAAATAATTTTTAACGGTGTAACATAAGAAAAAAACGGTGTAATTGAACAAAAGATGGCGCCAACCCTTTTTTTTTTTAACTAAAGTGAAGCTTATTTTATATCTAACTACTTGTGAAAGCTTAGGACTAGTGATATTTTTTGTTTTAAAGATAAAATTCGTTGTGCATATGACTGTTGGGAATCAGTTTTTTTTTGTTCTGAAGGAAAATTATAAAAATGGCGTTATAAGCTAAGGGATTTTTTTTTATGTTAAATATCAAATATTTTATTATTAAATGAACTTTTTAAAATATTATAAAAATTATATATGTAGTACAAATAAATACAATTGTTAAAAATGATTTACTTATTTTACAAACAGAAGTTTCTTTTGAATAGGAAATCACTTCTGCAATTATTTTCTTTGTATTAGATGGCATAAAAAAATGAAATGTTTATTTGTCACTCAGTAGTAATCACTACAGTAATCACTTGTCACTCTTATAAAAAATAATTTGACAGTCTCGACTGCAAACAAAAAAGCCGTATAAATAACTAAATCTATTTAGGAACTTTTGACTGGAGAAGCATTATGTTCGTATTATGTTATTATGGAATCATAAAGTAAAAGATTGTATTTTAACATTAAATTACAAATATTTTATTATTGAATAAACTTTTTAAAATATCATACAAATTATATATGTAGGTTTAAGAAAATAAATATAGTCTGTAGTGTTTAATATATTTAAATTTAAATAATTAATCACCACAAACGCAAACGATCATTTTCTTGTGCCATCTACCATCTAAACATATACCGATAAAATCATATTGCAGCGCTAAACAATTAATTAACTAATTAATTAAGTTGTTCGAAAAACGAACCAAAAAAATCAAAAATCGATTTCAGGTTCAATGGCTTTCGTTGTCAATTTTGGTTGGCGCTAAAATAAAATAAAATTTCGCTTCTTTTCGAGCTTTTAGCAAGTTACTACATTTAACAAATTTAATGTGTATTCTAAAAATCCGTGCGCTTGGATATTATTATGTTTAAAATTCCTAAAACTGTTTATAGAGTTAGTTATAAAATAAACTTGTATATTATACATATATACAAATATTGTTTGTAATAAATATATTTCGAATACAAAGTGCTGCTGTTATAAATTATTATAAATTTGCAACGAAATATCATCATTGGTGACGCCGATAACGGTTTTTACCGTATGCAAGCAACATATAATTACAAGTATATTTGCTGGACAGTCTGGTACATTTATGTGCCAGGCTTAGAGGTACGTATTTTTACGATATTAAAGTACAGTGTGTGTTCTTTAAAAAGTTTTATCATTTTTGGTGCCGCAATTTATAAACAAAAATCTACAAACTTAATCGCAACAACTACAGCAAGATTTATGCTCCGTAATTTAAAACGGATACAGTATCATCATTTAAAAACTATAAATCATATGAAGGATCACCTGGATTACAGAAGAAATTGGATATATTAAAATTATAAATGCAACAAAGATATTTTTTAAAAAAAATCAACTGTAATCTGAATATAATCAAACATTACTTATGCTAAAATTAATATTTTTTACATCGAATCAAAAAATTTTAAATCATTAACGCCATCGTTGGATCAATACAAGTATTACGTCATCAATCATAATAATTATAAACATTGACGTCTCATCTTTGTCAACCACCGTTGGACCTATACAGATAAACATTTTTTTTTCTTATTAAGAACATTTATTTTTTTGCTGGTTATAATAACTTTGAAAATTTATATTGATTGAAATAATATAACGTAATTTTAAATTTGATTCATTTTATTCATAATTAACTCTAATTCCTTGTTTTGATAATTAAATTTCATTTCATTCATTTTTCGAATCCATAGTAAATTATCGTGTTGGGAAAATAACTTATCTTTAAAACAATAAAAAAAAAGATTTTTTTTAATTTTTTTTTTCATTTTAAATTAAAATCAGTTAAATTTGATAAATAATAAAATAATTAAAGAACATTACGGTGTTGGGTAATTAATTACATAAATTTTTTTTGCTTAAATCATATTTTTTTTTGGAAAAAAATTATTTTTTTTATATAAATTTTTAGATATTTTTATTCAGGTATTTTAGTCTTCTCTTAAATTTAACTCTCCACTATTTGTTTTGTAAAATAACAAGCGCACTGAACCACGAATCAGTGGTATTCACAATACACACGGAATATCGCGTTTACTTATTTGTTTTAACGTTAACGTTTCTTTTACGCGTTTACGTACATTTATTTTACCTTACCGTCAACCAAATGTCGGACGACGAAAAAATGAGTCCAGCTCAAGATATGAAAAGAGACGACTCTTTAGAGCTTGGCTCTGCCTCTAATATGAAACTGCAGCCGTTGTGGGAACGACGACCACAAATTTGGTTCCAAGTCGCAGAACAAACTTTTGAGATGCAGGGTATCAAAAGGGATACCCAAAAGTATCTGCACGTGCTTCACGCACTTAACCCTGAAATTTGCGAACTGGTTTCAGATGTGATTGCTCAACTGAGTGAAACCAACAAGTACGAGCATCTTAAACAAAAATTGTTGGATCGGCTTGCACCATCGGATGAGCGACGCTTAGAAATGCTCTTAACAGCACAAGATTTAGGTGATCAAACACCATCCGAAAAGCTACGGCATATTAAACAGCTAGCTGGTACTAATTTTAGTGAAAAATTAGTACGATCGCTCTGGGTTCGCCATTTACCAGAGGTAATAAGAATACCACTAGCTGCCATACCCGATTCAACAACAATCGACACCATGGCGACAATGGGGGATAAGATGTATGAAGCGATGGCAGTTGGCAATAGTCGAACGCAAATAAATGAGGTTCGTCAGCATCGCTCAGTCAAACGTGACACCGTAGAAGATCGACTAGAAAAACTAGAACGACAGTTCAACCAACTAACTCAGCGATCAAGATCTAGTTCAAGAAATCGGAACTATTCCAACAATTCAAACTATCGTGGCAGATCATCATCTCCATACCGACTACGGCCGAGATCGCAAAGTAGACCGAGGAACAAGAATGGTATATGTTACTACCATCAAACATTTGGAACTGCAGCACGCAAATGCAGATCTCCGTGCATTTGGTCAGGGTGCATCCAAGAGCACTATGGAGATAGACCAATCCCTAAATACAAAAAACGGTTAAAGCTCGAGGTCGAGACGGCTGTGGTCGATACCAAGTATTCCAGTCGTCTATTCTTATATGACAACACCAACAAACAAACCTTTCTTAGGTTAACTCAGGTTAGGTTAACTCAGACCTTTCGGTGCTCCCAGTCAATCTTTATAAATCAGTAACATTCAGTTCAAAATCTCCGGATCTAATATTATCAGCTGCCAACGGCACGATAATCAATACCTACGGAACAAAGCTCCTACAGGTAGATATCGGCTTAAAACGAACATTCACACACGCTTTCGTGCTAGCGCAAGTGAATCGTCCAATCATTGGCGCTGATTTTCTCAGTAAATTTTTCTCAGTAAACGAAAACGGCTGATTGATTCAGCTACACAGCTGTCAATCAATGCCACAATGGTTAACGTAGATACGCCTACTCCCATTCATTTCACGATCGACAACGATTACGGCCTGCTACTAAAGAAGTATCCTTCCCTAACAGCAGAGCCGAACTACAATTTACCGGTCAAACATAACGTGGTACATCACATTGTTACCACTGGGCATTTGCCTGTGTCAAGACCACGCAGACTAGATCCTATTCGTCAAAAAGCTGCGTTCACTGAATTTCAACACATGGTTGAACTCGGAATTTGTCGCATTTCTTCTTCCTCTGTATCTTGTCCGCTTCACATGGTTCGAAAGAAAGATCTCGACTGGAGATTATCGCAGGTTAAACGCGGTCACGATTCCTGATCGCTATCCGATACCGCACATACAAAATTTTTCGATGAATTTGTATGGTTGCAAAATTTTTTCCAAAATTGACCTTGTTAGAGCCTATCATCTCATTCCTGTCGCGAATGAAGATATACACAAAACGGCTATCACAACTCCATTTGGCCTCTTCGAATTCACTCGAATGCCATTCGGTTTACGCAATGCCGCACAAACGTTTCAGCGTTTCATAAACGAAATCGTTCGAGATTTAGACTTCGTATTCGTCTACATCGACGATATATTAGTGGCATCAATAAATGAGGAACAACACAAACTCCATTTGGAACAACTCTTCCAGAAACTTAGCGAGTTTGGCGTTCACATAAAGAGTTCGAAATGCGTTTTTGGCGTAAACACTCTCGAATTTCTCAGCCACACGATAACACCTAATGGTATTCTGCCTTCTCAAGAACGAATTAATGCCATTACGGAATTCCCAGCACCAACATCAATCAAACGTATTCAGCAATTCGTCGGTATGATAAATTATTATCATAGATTCATACCGAAACTAGCTGAAACACTTGCCCCAATTCATACACACTTGGCCGCTTTACTAAAGAAGCCCAAGACTCCAAAAAATTTTACTTGGCTAAACGAATGTCAACTAGCATTCACCAAGCTAAAAACCGAACTGGGCAATATCACGTTGTTAGTTCATCCACGTAATGATGCTGCATACAGTATCACTACGGATGCATCGAACATTGCTGTCGGAGCAGTGCTACAGCAACGTAATAATGATTGTTGGGAACCACTGGGATTTTTCTCAAAGAAACTTTCAGACGCTGAAACTAAATACTCTGCATTCGATCGAGAGCTACTCGCAATTTACCTAGCTATAAAACACTTCAGGTATTTTGTCGAAGGTCGCGAATTCACAATTTACACCGACCATAAGCCTCTCACTCGTGCAATACAATCTAAAACGGAACGAAATCCAAGGCAATCTCGCCATTTAGATTTTATTAGTCAATTTACTACCGATATCCAGCATGTGCAAGGTAAAGACAACACAGTCGCGGATGCATTATCTCGTGCATCCGACAACGAAACTGCATCAGTTGAGACTCACTTCAACTACGATGCTATCATCGCTGCACAAAAAGCAGACTTAGAACTTCAGAATTTATTTTCTGGTTCCGTATGTCACGCTAGTTCATCAATGAAACTAGAGCTTTTTAAACTTCCAGGATTCGAAATCGTCTGCGAAACATCAACGGGTAACAATCGCCCATACATCGCAGAACCATTACGCAAAACTGTCTTTAACACTTTACACAACTTGTCACATCCTGGTGTCAACGGTACTCGTAAATTGATTACAGCTAGATATTTTTGGCCCAGTATTAATAAAGATATTAATCATTGGACAAAATCTTGTTTATCTTGTCAACGCTCTAAGGTCCAACGGCATACAAAAAGTCCAACTGGACAATTCGAAATTCCACAATCTCGATTCGAACACATCCATATAGATATCGTAGGACCTCTTCCTCCTTCTAATGGATGTTCTTATATTTTAACTTGCGTTGATCGATTCACTCGATGGCCAGAAGCTTTTACTATGTCTGACATGTCTGCTGCTACCATAGCCACGACATTTGTCAATAACTACGTATCACGATTCGGTGTTCCACTGCACATCACAACTGATCAGGGAACACAATTCGAGTCAAAACTTTTCTTCGAGTTAACAAAACTTTTAGGCTCACATCGGATACGTACAACGGCCTACCATCCACAAGCGAACGGAATGGTAGAACGGTTCCATCGACAATTAAAAGCTGCACTTATGGCCAGAGGCAACACTACTCAGTGGAGCTCCGAAATACCAATAATTCTTCTAGGTATTCGAGCTACAGTGAAAGAAGATCTGAAGTGCTCACCCGCAGAACTTGTCTACGGACAAACACTGAAACTGCCCGGTGAGTTCTTCGTTGAAAATCCTCTTTCACAGCTGCCTACTCATGATACAGTTATTGATCAACTTCGAGATACAATGCACAACTTAATTCCAACAGCTACACGACAAACCAAACAAAACGACATATTTGTTCCAAAGTCGCTAGAGAACTGCGACTACGTTTTCGTTAGGGTTGATAGAGTACGCACTGGTTTACAAACCCCATATGAAGGTCCTTACAGAATCATACGACGTCTACGAAAACATTCCGTTATCGACATCAAAGGCAAACAACAATCTGTCTCGATCGACAGGTTGAAGCCAGCGTATGGTATCTTGTGTTCAGCTGATCGTTCACCAGCTTCTCGAACACACAAAGCTGTTCATTTCGAACAGACACACTAAACGGGGGCTTTCATCTACGAGCGGGGTACTGTAGTGTTTAATATATTTAAATTTAAATAATTAATCACCACAAACGCAAACGATCATTTTCTTGTGCCATCTACCATCTAAACATATACCGATAAAATCATATTGCAGCGCTAAACAATTAATTAACTAATTAATTAAGTTGTTCGAAAAACGAACCAAAAAAATCAAAAATCGATTTCAGGTTCAATGGCTTTCGTTGTCAATTTTGGTTGGCGCTAAAATAAAATAAAATTTCGCTTCTTTTCGAGCTTTTAGCAAGTTACTACATTTAACAAATTTAATGTGTATTCTAAAAATCCGTGCGCTTGGATATTATTATGTTTAAAATTCCTAAAACTGTTTATAGAGTTAGTTATAAAATAAACTTGTATATTATACATATATACAAATATTGTTTGTAATAAATATATTTCGAATACAAAGTGCTGCTGTTATAAATTATTATAAATTTGCAACGAAATATCATCAAGTCATTAAAAATTATTCACTTATTTTACATTCAAAAGTTTCTTTTGAGTTGGAAAACATTTTTGCAATTATTGTTTTAGTATTTAATGGTACAAAAGAATGAAATTTTTGAGTTCCACTTATAGTAATCGCATTTATATATCGATTTTGTAATTTTTCTTTTGTTAATTGGTATTCATTTTTATCGGCGTATCCAAAGTTCATGGTAGATTCCTATTTTAAAGCCCATTCGAAAAGTTTTTTTGGTGTATCAATAATATCTCTGCTCCCCATACTATAACGGTGTGCAGAACGCCTCAGTGTACCAACAATCCCATCGCAAGGTCCTTGCCATGGCTGGTAGCATTAAAATGCCATTCTGCATCAACCTTAAAGTCTTTTTTATGGTGGCATAAGTTAATTAGGTTATGTTTATTTTTGTATTGAGAAGGTGCCCCGTCGCACAGTGGGTCATTTTCACAATCTAGCGGTACTAAATTAATATTTTGAAAGGAAATATTAATTTGAAAAAATCTTGAAACACGTCAATTTTTATTTTGAGTGGAGCGTACTTTGAGAGTAATAATAAACGCATACGAGTCACCCCCATAGGGGGGAGGCCCCCTCTCAAAAAATCTTAAACGGCAATATGGTCGAGTAATACATCATTTTAAAGGTCTTAAAATATTTTATACAGGTGACATAAAATTTTCACATTTTCATGATTATTTGAAAATTTAAAACATAAAAATTTAATAATATCTCAAACATTCTATAAAATTCAAAAATTTTGAAACCAAACAATAATAAAAAACTGGTCAATTTTTAATTTGAGTTAGGCGTACTTTGAGAGAAATCTTAGTATATACGAGTCACCCCTAAGTGGGGGAGGGCCACCCCCTAAAAATATTAAACGAAAATAGGGTTGAGTAATACATCATTTTAAAGGTCTAACAATTTTTTTAAAAAGATGTTATAAAATTTTCACATTTTTATGTTTATTTGAAAATTTATAACATAAACAATTAATAATTTCATCAAATCAAAATTGATTTTACCTGTTTTACCTGTTCTCAAATAAAGGGAATATTTACAGGGTTGCCGTTTGACTCCAACAATCCAAATTTTTTCTTTGAAGAAAATACATATATAAAAAAATAAAAAATAAAATCTAAAATCAATATAAACAACATAAATATACACTATACAGTATACCCCAATTCTGAGAAACGATAATATTGAAAAAAAATATGGGTTACCATTTCAAAATTATGTATCCCTATGAAACTACCATAAAACTCCATAAAAATTAAAACCCCATAACATTATTAACTCTCCTTTTTAAAAGCCTACAACTTTTATTCGATTTTTTTTTTTTTTCAAAAAAGCTGGTTAAATTGCATTAAATGCATTGTATAATTCTGCCACGTATTGTTTATGTACTTATCCAGTTTTTCATTGAAAATTTCAAATGTTGATTATTTCATAAACATATTTTTTTCAAAAAGGGGGACGTTTTATAGAACCGGCTTAAGCGCTCAAACATCGCTCCTTTATGCGGCGGGTGTCAACCCCCAAAAATCTTAAATGGAAATTTAGATTGAGTAACACATCATTCGAAAGCTAGTTAAAATTGTAATTCAACGGTATAAATTAAATTAAAATCGATCGATTAATTTTCTCAAAAAAAATTAAAACTTTTTAGGTTATCAGGAAACCTTTAATAAAAAATTGTATAAATTGTCCGCAACTTTCCGCACGTACATTTTTTGATAGTGTGGTGCACAAATGTATAAATATTTATACTATGGCAGTTTGAAAGTGGGTACACAATGAGCAATTTCAGCATAAGTCCCACAAAAGCGCTTATTGCTATGTACATTAAATGAAGCATATGTGGAGTTTAAAAATAAGTTTCCTGATGTGAAAATAGGATTTACTAAATTCACGTCCCTTCAACCACATGAATGTATAAAATTATCCCAAGGAGTTCATAATGTGTGCGTGTGTACCATACATCAAAATATAAAACTAATGATTCAACACTCTAAGATGTCTTGGATTACTGATGCTGCTTTCCAGAATTATAAAACATTAATTGACTTTGTTTCATGTGGTGAATTAACAGAAGATTGTCATACTTTGAAGTGCAATGGATGTTCAAAAAAACTTCAACAACTGGAAGAAAGATTACTAAATGATTTTGACGTTAAAGGAATCCTTCAAGTCAAATATCAACAATGGATTACCACTGATCGATGCAATTTGGATACTTTAATAGAAACTGTAGAAGAATTTATGAAAAAATATGTTTACCGTTTACAAATTTTGATACCACACAACTTTATAGCAAAACAGCAATCTACATTCATTGAGGAAAGAAAAAAAATTAGAACCAGGAGAGTGCTTCGTTCAATGGGATTTTTCTGAAAACTACGCCTTCATAATTTAGGATTCGGTTCAAGGCTATCATTATAATAATTCACAAGCTACTATTCATCCATTTGTCATTTATTTTAAAAGTGCTGCAAGTGAATATATACAGCACCGAAGTTTTATACTCATTTCGGATATAAACGATCACAAGAGTACTACAGTCCATCTTTTCATTACAAAACTTATTTAATTCATCAGAACGCATATAAATTCTAATATTAGAAAAATAATTTATAACACCGACGCACAGTGGGGCATTTTCACAATCTAGCGGTACTTAATTCAAAAAATCAACTTTTGAAAATTGATAAAATTTTCACATTCTTATTTAGTTAATACTTCAATTCATCTTAAAAACCAAAAATTTAAGTAAAAATGGTAATGGCCTTAATGTGAGAGCGGCTAAGAGTCAGAACTATTTAAATACTCAACGAACTGAAAATCATAGTTCTAGTCATAGTTCTAACAGTTATAGAGGCAGTACCTAAGATAAAAAAAAATAACCAATTTATCTAATATTATTATTCTGGTTTATTCTAATGAATTTCAAATTTAAATGTAAAAATAAAATTTTTTACCATTTATATTTTGCTGTTTTCACTCAGCGTGCACTTTAAAAATAAATTTCAGTTTTGAGTTGAATTATAAAAATGTATAAAACAAAAAATATCGCTAGTCCTAAACTTTCACAAGTAGTTAGATATAAAATAAGCTTCAATTTAGTTTAAAAAAAAAAAAGGGTGTAGTGCCATCTTTTGTTCAATTACATCGTTTTTTTCTTATGTTACACCGTTAAAAACTACTTCAAAAAATTAGCAGTGTACATTTTTAAAAACTTTGTTCTAATACCGATTCAACAACATATTATTTATGAAAATCGATTGAGTAGTTTTTCTACAATCGCTCGTCAAAATGCACTCACATCACAAAATAACAAAAAACTGAGGGGCACCCTGTGAAGACCCCTGGTCGAAAAAAAAATTCTAAGAGAACTTGTATTTTTTTATTTATGAAAGACTATCTATAAACAAAAAATAATCAAAATTAAAAGGGGTCAAGTTAAAATTTCCCAAAAATTTGCTGAACTTGCGTGAAATTGCTCATATATTTTGCTGTTTTACGCTTACCAACTAACGGATCGTCCTTTTACTCATCAACAAATGGCATTATTCTAACCACCGATCGATCCGTTTCTGAATTATTAATAAACAAAAGAAAACACAATTACTGGGCTATTATTTTGAAAACGTACATCGAAAAAAAAACAACTATTTTTTAAAAATCTGAAATTTTGATATTTTGTTGGTATTGACGAAAGGAAAAAAGTTATTTCTGCTTTTATTTTTTGTGTACTCTGAATCGGAGTTATGCGCGGTTGAATTTTTGAGGTTTTTTCACGTAGTTTTGGTAATGCTGTCAATGTTTTGTGAATAGGTGCCACAAATTTCATCCGACTTACGTATATTTTTGCAAGTAAAAGGAAAATAATTGAATAATTGAATAATTGAAATAAGTAAGTTTAAAATTAATAACTTTTCTCTTTTCCGCTAGGCGGCGCGTAAAACCTTGGTTTACTTCAAAGTTCATATCTCAAAAAGTACCTTTTTTTCTGTTTTTCACAAATTTTAAAGTAAACATATGGCAGCTATGAAATTGAGAAATAAAAAGTCAGCAATTCAATATGGATTTTTTCTTACGATTTTTTAAAGTTTGGTATATGAAAAATTCACATGTGTTTTTTTATTAAGCTAATAATCCTGTACTAGATGTGGATCTAATAAATTAAACATTTCATATTTTAACACCTGCAATAAATTTGAACCATTTTCTGTGTATTTCTGATTGAGAAACAGGTTTTTAATTCAGGGTTGTTAATATACAGGTATAAAACGTTTTATACGTTACACGTATAATACGTAACGTATAAAACGTATAAAACGTATATAACGTATAAAACGTATAATATGATTTTGTTTTTGAAATTCATTCATAAAAAATTAAAAATGCTTCTTACTTCAGATATTAATTATATTTTTAGTAAAAATATATATATTTTAGTAAAAATATAATAACGTAGTTATAAATTATTTATATATTTTATAATTTATAACAAAAACTATTTAAATTCTAGATGTTATTTGAATGTAAATGTTTATACTTTATACGAAAGACTATGTTACTGTACATAAAACTGGTTAATAATCTTTAATTCACTAGATTTGAATATTGAAAATTTTGAATTATATATTAGAGATTTTTTTGAGCACATCAACTCAAGCAATTTAATTATTTTTGAATTTTTCAACACGTAGGTATACTATATGATTTTCTTTCATTTTGATTCCAACATTTACTTAATGGGAAACATTTTGGATTAGAAACATTTGGCTCATGAACTTAATTATTTGGCATCATGAAATGTTATTGAATATATAAAATATGGTTCAATTCAACTTCAGCTCCTCCCATCTAATAAGAACAGCTGGGAAATATTATGTTGTTGCAGAATAAATGTCTTTTTTTTCATAGCAGTTAGAAAAATTATTAGAGATTATTAGAGAGATGTTTTTAAAAAAAATTTGTTGTGTGAATCCGGGTTGCCGATAATAGGTATGGTTCGAAATGTCAACTTATTGCAGACTAAATTTGTTTTGAAAATAAATAATTATATTTTGAAAAGAAGCATTTACGTTAAATGTGGAAGTTTTCTGAACTCATAGGAATAGTTGGGTAAGAAATAATTATCATGACGACGCTATATTTTCTAAAGTAGCTGTTTCTATTAGTCCCGAAATATTGGTTTATAAATATTAAATATCACGAGTACGATGAATAATACGCCCGCGATAATGTTATATAAATGTATTTTTATTTATTAAGGATTTTACTTTATTACGGTATAAAACGTAAATAATTGTGTGTTTTATACTGTACGTTTTATACGTTTTATACGTACGTATAATACGTGTTTTATACGTTACCGTATTATACGTTACAACCCTGGTTTTTATTCAGAATAAGAATTGGAGATCCCAACGATCGAAGATTTTGTTATAATTTCAACATCACCAACACTAACATTAGAAAAAAACATTAAAAAAATATTTTTTCTATAAACATTATAATTTAATCAATATTATAAATAAATACATTAAAAAATTAATTTATATATTTTTTTTTTGCCTTTAAATTGAAATATTTATGATCATCAGAAAAAGAAAACATTTTGGCAATTATTTTATCGGGTGTAGTGTTACCGGTAAAAATCAGTGGAATCCTTGAGTTCCACTTATGGTTTTAATGTCCGAAAACCGCACCGAAAGAAATTGTTCCTGTAGTTCGATATCTTCTGAAGACACACATGAAAACTTCATAACGTGGTTTTTTTTCGACCAAATTTCCGCCCATTCAAACAATTCCCTTGCTGTTGATATTTTTTCTCCTCTAAACGAAGCTCTCCGGGCTTCTCTTTTAAGTGTTCCTCCAATCCCATCGGATGGACCCTTTCCGTGGGCAGTTGCAATGAAATGCCATTTTGCAGGTATTTTAAAATCATCAATATGTTTGCAGAGATTTATGAAATTCTTCTTATTTTTATATTGAGCTGCTGAACCATCAGTAAAATATAAAATTTTTTTGATACTTGGATATATTTCTTGCTGTTTTTCAATGAATTCAATACACCTTTCCTGGTATTTATGAACTGCAACTGTGTTATGCATTAAATGATCAGATATAATGACAAAAGATAAGACCTCTAGTTTATCATTACATGATTTGTAGTAAACTACGATTGGGTGGATTGTGGCTTGAACTTTATTCAAATGTGCAGATTGAATGTCATTCTGCGTTATCATTGAGTAGTTTTCTGAAAAATCCATAATAAATATGTATTCGCCGTGACGTAAGTTTTGTTTCGTATCCTTAAGAAACTTTGATTGCTGCCTTGCGATGAAATCATGAATTTTTAATTTGTTTACCGATGTATGTACTAAATCTTCTACAAATTCTTCCTTATTTTTTTCCATGCGTTCTAACGAATATCTATCTTGCATTAACCATTTCTCATAATGTATTTCTTCGTAAAATTCAAGAGATTCCAAAATTGTTTCTGTGTAAGCTTCCACGATATTTTTACAATCATTGCATATATTTGTTGCACAATCCACTGTATTATTATAGAACAACTCAGTTTCTTAAGCAGATCTTTTTCATATTTGTTTGACACTTGTTTTTTACGCACGTTAATATAAATTTTTAAAAAAATAAAAGATTAAATTTTATTTTTATGATTACTCTATATATTTCGTCTTTTTAGGACATCCTCAGGAGTAATGTCGTTTAGTTTGATATATCGGTGTTTATATACAAGATAATTTTAACTAATACTAACAATCTCAAAATTTTGTGACTCTATATAAAATTATCTTGTATATAAACACCGATATATCAAACTAAACGACATTACTCCTGAGGATGTCCTAAAAAGACGAGATATATAGAGTAATCATAAAAATAAAATTTAATCTTTTATTTTTTTTTTAAAAATGTATATTAACGTGCGTAAAAAACAAGTGTCAAACAAATATGTTATTCAACGAATTACGCCAAGAGCCTACGGCAAAAAGTGTAAGCCAGATCTTTTTCATTTTTTACTAAATTTAAGAGCGACACATTAAACGTACATTTTCATGTATCATGCATATACAGACATTGTGTGTTCCGGTAGGTCCGGCTAAAATACATTCCTTCGGTCGCAACGTAGTGAACTTTGAGAAGCTGATTTTGAAATCTTTGTTTTCTTCCAAGAACATTTCGTAGATGTCGGTGAGGGTCCATAACACCAACCGCTTTAATTTCCTAATTTTTGTTGATCCTTCTGTAATAGTAACAACATCTTTAAGGCCAGTCATTGTTCTACTAATTTCCTCTGATAAGAAGTATGTTTGTATTTGTTTTACTATATTTTATGACAAACTGTGCACTTGTTTGTTTTGAAGCCAACTGTAAGGACCTACTGTTTCCAACAGATCCATGGCGAATTCTACCAGTCGTCTTGATGCATTAAATTCATCCTGGATACGCTGATTTGACCAAAATTTACGTGGTAGAGTTGTCAACAAAAGCACTTGTTTTCATTTACAGCTGGCATCTTTAAACTCTTTTTTAAGGTTCATAAGCCATGATGTATATTCACATTCCTCGTTTGGTGATAACACTTTAACTGAATCCACTTGAAATATTCTTTGACTTATTGCCGATGTGACACTTGCATTTTTTTTATAACTTCCTGTTGTAATATGATTTTGTTTGATAGGAGATTCGGCTAACCTTCCAAGAACATTGTTAATATCTTCTAAAATGTCATTAAGTAGTTCAGGAACTGGTGGAGATATAGTATCAACCGAGACTGGTGATGGATCTAAAGATGCTGGAGGTATTTGAATATTTTCGTTCGTTGGAACATTTTCAACATCCTGATTTATAGAAATAATTTCACTATCGATAGTTTCCGAACATGAAAGCTGCTGTATAGAAAATATTAGTTGCATATGAATTTTTATTCATTTTAATAAAATAATTAAATTCACCTTATTTTTATAGATATAAGTGCGACATGTTTCACATATAAACTGGTCATCACGCAAAGTAAAATTTAGGGTCGCAGCTTTTTGAATAACAGCTGGTGTGACCAGTTTCACATTTTTTGATGTCCGCTGATGATTTTTGAGACCGTACAAGTTACAGCACAATTTGAAAGGCATTTCTATTATTATCTTTTCTAAACGTTATGTCTTCTAAATATTTTGGAATATAATTGATTATAAGGCAATCCAATCAATATATATATATACCCTTGAAATAGTTTTGACATAGGTAGAATCAGGTAAAATTAGGTAGGTACAATTTAATATATTTTGATTGGATGCAAGTATAATTTGGTCAAAAACCGTTTGTGGACGTCATTAGAAATTTTAAATGTTAAAATTATGAGTCTCTAATGAGATTTTAATTAGTAAAAAGGGGCTGAATAGACATTTTTTAAAATGAATAAACATTTTACACACCCTTTTAATAATTTAAATTCCTTTATTTTACCACTTAACTTAAATTAATTTTTAATAAGTTTTTAACCATTTAACCGCACAGAAAATGGTTCAAATTTATTGCAGGTGTTAAAATATGAAATGTTTAATTTATTAGATCCACATTTAGTACAGGATTATTAGCTTAATAAAAAAACACATGTGAATTTTTCATATACCAAACTTTAAAAAATCGTAAGAAAAAATCCATATTGAATTGCTGGCTTTTTATTTCTCAATTTCATAGCTGCATATGTTTACTTTAAAATTTGTGAAAAACAGAAAAAAAAAGGCAGTTTTTGAGATTGAGCTTTAAAGTAAACCAAGGTTTTACGCGCCGCCTAGCGGAAAAGAGAAAAGTTATTAATTTTAAACTTACTTATTTCAATTATTCAGTTATTTTCCTTTTTACTTGCAAAAATATACGTAAGTCGGATGAAATTTGTGGCACCTATTCACAAAACATTGCCACCATTACCAGAACTACGTGAAAAAGCCTCAAAATTCAACCGCGCATAACTCCGGTTCAGAGTACTCAAAAAATAAAAGCAGAAATAACTTTTTTCCTTTCGTTAATGCCAACAATATATCAAAATTTCAGATTTTTTAAAAATCAAAAATTTAAAAATCAACAAAAAAATGTACGTTTTCAAAATAATAGCCCTACTAAGTTATTTTGGTCGTAATTTAATTTAAAAAGAAAACACTATGCAACTTTATAGTACATAAAAGAAATAATTGTTTACCTGGTAAGCGATTTTGATAAAAATTTTCCACTTGGTTGGTCACTTTAATCACAACGAAAAATCAACTACTTTAACTAATTTAACAACAAATAATTTTTAATAATTTTCAAATTTATTAGTTGATGTCCAAATGTTTGTTATCGTACTGACCGAAATAAATAAACTTCTTCAATTCTTAAACAATTTATTGTTTAAGAGCAAAGTTGCCATACCAGTTGCAATTGAGTTTTCATTGTTTTATAAATTTTACAGTGACAGCAGTTCAAAGCCGTCTTATCCAATAGGCACCATAGGCACTGTGCCTAGGGCCTACGATTTTTAAGGGGGCCTACGAAGAAAAAATAAAGTATGTACATATGTATACAAAGAAAATAAAATAATTTTATTTCAATATTGTTATTAATTTTTAATTGAAAACACGATTTAAAAAACCTTTTATTTAACAATAACTATTTCACTTTAAAAATAATAATAAGTAAATGGCGTTTTGTTTGTTTACTAATTTGAGAGACATATAATAGTAGTTTAATCAATGAGTGAATAATGAAGTAGTTTATTCTCAAGCAAAAGTTTAAAATTTGAGCGAGGCACGAGCGAGAATTTTAATTTGCGAGAGAATAAAATTCATTATTCACGAATCGATTACAATACTTTATTCTCTGACAAAGATTTTATTATAAAAAAGAATTGTATATTATAAAAAATAAAAACATTTTCTTCAATTAAAACAATAAATCTTTATTGTTTTAATTGATAAATCAAATTTCTTAATAAAAAAACCCTGATGATAAAAAACGCCCTTCTCATACAATCATCCAAGTTCAACTAAACGAAATAAGAGAATTTAAATTAAAATTTGATTTTTGAACAAAACTTATCAAAGCAATTGTGATTATAATTTGAAAATGATTTTAATGAAATCAAAACAATTTGACCAATTGGAATCATACCAATTGAATAAAATTTTCATTAGACAATAGGTTAAGTTTATTCGGCTATAGGTTAGAAAACAATACAATAATACATACTATTATTATCGAAAAAACATACAAATAAAGCTGATATAACTAAATGGAAGAGAATAAATGTATTTTGTACGATTAAACTGTAAAATGCACTTTTACGATTCAAAAATTGTGCGTAAGGCAGGCCTTTTTTTCCTATTGAAAAAACAATGTCTAAAATTGAAATAACAATGCCCCAACACGATTACTATTTTACGCCCTAAAGTGTAAATATTTTAGACAACATCAAATGAACTCAAAAGAACAAAATACATAGTGGTTATTTCCAAAAAAACATACATATATTTACAGACATATATGATTTTTTTTTTTTTTAATAAAATGTGATGTGTAGTAGGAATTAAGGTTCAATTAGACGATATCATTTAAGTAAAATCTCACTCCAAAAATTATGAGTCTCACTCGATGATAACGTCTAAACTAACATCTCATTCATAAAATGAGACACAACTTTTACGTCATCTTATAATTTCAAAGTGATGTATCACTTACCATGTGATAACGTGTAAACAGAATCTAAAGGCAAATTGCATCTCACTTTACTTTTTAAATTTGTTTAACTTTCATCTCATTTTATGGTGTCTTGTTTGATTTTTATGTTTATTACCGGAGCAGTTACTACAGTTGCATTGTGTAATTTAATTACACTACCGCTCAAAAAGATAAATACAACAGTGAATTTTGAATTTTCCAAGAATTTTCGTATAAGGCACAATGAACAACCACTTCAAATAACAAATTATTTCATTTTATTACTATCTATCAAATTTCATATAAAAAAAAACAAATATTGCATCAATTTTCTTAAATTCGAGATTCCTCAAAAAATCCACCTTCTGCTTCTTTGTGAAAGTTTACTCAGAGTTTCTGGAGTTATTTGATTCCAGCATTTTTGTAGCAGCTCCCAGAGATTTTTCTGCGATGTTGGACCTTTCTCTCGAACATTACGATCAAGTTCCTCTCATAACAACTCTATCGGATTGAAATCCGGAGACTGTGGAGGCCATACCATATAATTTAGGAGTCTTCGACCCTCATATCTATGAACAAAAACTCGTCTATGTGACTCGAAAATTTGAAATTTTAATTCGTCGCTTCATAAGACTTTTCTCCCCTTTTCTCAACAGACCAATTAACATGTTCTTTAGCCCATATTAATCGTTTTACTTTATTTTGAGGCCGTAATAGGGGCTTCCTCATCGCTATTCGACCACATAAAGCTACAGCTTTCAATCGTCTCTTTGCAGTGGAAACGGAGACGGGATATGAGCGATCGTTATTCATTTCAGCGGCCAGCTGGGGTGCTGTGCTTCGTCGATTTCTTACGCTGGAGCGAATAAGTTCATTATCTTCCCGGTTTTGTGGTTACTCTGGGTCTACCAGTCGACTTACGACTCTGGCTTACGACTCAGTTCCCCGTTGTGCCATATATTCTTATTGCGTTTTGAATAGCACCTATGGAAATGTCTAATTTTTTATGAATATCGCGTATAGAATGTCCAGATTTATGTAGAAAAATGATTATACTACGTTTTTCAGGCGTTATATTTTTCGCCCCATTGATGTTGCCGTTCTTATGGAAACACTGCATAAACACAAGATTTGAAGAATACAGTTAATAAGTAAAAATGAAATTTCGAGTAGGCAATGAAAATTGAATAGACAGAAAATTTTTGAGCTCCGAAAAATTTATTTATTTAAATCGTATAATTTTAATTTATATCAAATTGTATTATAAACATCTGCTAAACATTAATACTAAAGATGATAACAAGAAATAGTTTTCTCAATGCAAATTCAACTAATTTCAAGATTGAAAATAAATCTAATTTGGATGATGAAAAACTGAAGCAATTGGATGAAAAATTCAAGTTACTCGAAAGTAAGACTTTAAAGAAATTGGATCAATCAATTGCCTTATGGGCTGAAGATCAGCGTAATACAATTTCTAATCATTTCTCGGATCTGAAGAAAGCTTTCTTGGAAGAAATTAACCAAGAAATTGAAACTCTCAAGAAAAAGGTTGTTACCCTTGAAAACAAAGTCAATTCATTTGAAGATAAAGATAGTTTAATGAATGATTTCAATAATAACCGGACAAAACTGGTCATCAATGGAATCCCCAAAATTGTCAATGATTCAAATGAAATTATCGTGTCTAAGATTTCAAGTGCTGTTGGTTTTGAAAATCCTCCAAGAGTCAGAGCTTACCGGACCAAGTTTAATGATCAAAGTGATTCTCTATTGTTAAACTTTGAATCTGAATTTAACAAGGATGAATTCAATAATCAATTCAACTGTAGTGAGGTGCAGTTGATTATTACTAGTAAGAAAAATAAAAATTTAATTCAAAACAATTTTCTAAGAAATTTTATTAAATTATAATATTAATGAGAGGTGGATTAACATCATAATTGAAATTGGTATATCTTTTTTAATCAAAAAGTAATATTATTTATGCGTGTTAAACAGCGTAAAATCAATTCGAAAACCGTAATTGTCATTTAAAACAGTGCATTTTCAATATCAGTAAAGTAAATCTTAACAACGGTAGTTCGTGCTAAACAAAAAAATTTAATCGAACATTTGAGTTATTTTGTAAAATAAAATAAATAATTAGTATTAAACGGCTTAAAAACAATTCGAAAACCGTATTAATCATTTAAAACAGTGCATTTCCAATATCAGCATAGTAAATTTTAACAACAGGAGTTCGTTCAGAACAAAAAAAAATTTAACAGAACATTTGAGTTATTTCGGTGTACGATTAAATGAGAAATTAAAGGTGTAAAATAAATAACTAGGCGAACATTTGAACATTTTAGTAGTTTTGGTAACAATATTGTGTATTAAATGTAAGTCAAACTACTTGTTGTATCGTCCATAAAAAATAGTTCACAAAAAAATTATCTGAATTAATAACAGGAATTAATACACAAATCGTTTTAACAATATTAAAACCAGTTCTAGTTGCTAAAAAACAGTAAACATTTCAAAATAATTAACATTCATTTAATTGAGGCCCAGTTTTAAAATGTTGTGCACAGTTTGTGGTCTAAAAATAAATAGAATTGATGGAGTTAATAACATAGATTGTAGTAATTGCAAAAATTTTCATCATGCAAAGTGTGTGAATTTGCAAGTAAGTGATGTAGAGCATATAACTAAGGAAAAAAAACATTGGCTATGTAAAAAATGTGACGTAAAATCTAACCAATCTCTTAATGAGTGTGACCCTGAACTCAATATAAATAATCTATATGTTTACATAAAAAATAGGTTTGACGGGTTAGATCGAATGATGGAAATGGTGAATTCGCTGATCAATGAAAATTCTTGTTTGAAGGAGAAAATTACTACGTTAGAGCTAAGGATCGATACTCTTGAACAAAAAAATTTAGCATCATCTCTTGAGATTGTTGGTATTCCATTGTCAGCAAATACGAAATTGGATGTATTTACTTCTTCTATCTTATCAAGTGTCAGCAATGAAACAATTACCTGTGATGTGATCCAAGATTGTTTCTACATAAAAAACAAAATCACAGATAAACCCGGAAAAATAATAGTGAAATTTAAAAGTGAAGCAGTTAGAAATAAAATAATTATAAATTCAAGAAAGCAGCAGCCTAAACTAGTAAAACATTTTTTTGGTGATACTCATCCATATAAAGAAAACCGCATCTACATAAATGAGAGTTTAACATACAATAGACAACTCCTGCATAAAAAGGCGAAGGAACTTAAAGAAATAAAAAAATACAAGTATTGCTGGATACGAAGAGGTCAAATCAAGATGAGGAAGGTGGATGGTAGTCAAATTGTTGTCATAAACTCTTTGGCAGACTTTGATAGATTATAAGCGTAAGAATTTATTTAATTTTTTAAGTTTTTATACTAAATTTAATATGTTTAATCAAAGTCTTAATATTATTCATCCTTTTTCATCTGATTCCTTTAATGAAGATTCCTTTGCTTTCCCAGTAGAGTCACCTATGTTTTGGATCCTCCAACAAAATATTAATAGCATACGAAAAAACTTAGATAACCTTGTTTGTAGTTTAGATTGTTTCACTACGCAACCATCTTTAATATTCTTAACTGAAATTTTTGTTAAGGAACATGAGTTAGACAATTATAACATAGATAATTTTACGCTTTTTGCTAATTGCAACGCAACAAATAAAAATGCTGGAGTGGCAGTATATATTAAATCAATAATTCCACATGAATTTTCCAAACTTGCTTTTGCTAGTGCTGATGGACTTAAAGTTTCTTGTACTTTTAATAATGAAGCATATGTGTTTATTTGTCTTTACAGACTGCATGCTTATGATTATAGGTTATTCATCGATGAGTTATCAAACCTTTTAAGAAGCATTTCTGTCAAAAACTTGATTGTACTGGGTGACATTAATATCGATATTATGAAAGATACCACCATGAATATGGAGTACAACAGTATTTTAGCTTCGAATGGACTAACCTCTTTAATCAATCAACCAACTCGTATTACAGAAACCTCTGAGACCTGTATTGATCACATATTTGCTAGACAAAAACTAAATAATAAATTTGATATTGAACCCAAAGTATTAAATCTGGGCGTTTCTGACCATTGCGCTACACTATTAAATTTCATTTCAGATAAAGATCCAAACCATGAATGTATCAATGTAAATGTAGCAGAGAAACATTGTGTGGACTATTTGGCACTTAATCGTCTTTTGGATAACGAGTCGTGGTTAGATGTTTTCAATAAAACTTCTGTAGATGATGCATATGACACTTTCATTTTCAAACTTCAAGCATTTATTAATAGTTCAACTTTTATTTGTAGGAAACAAAAAACAATTAAGAAATTAAAAGTTTGGAATACGGATAGCCTATGCCAGTTAATAAGTTTAAAAAACCGTATTGGGAGGAAAGTTGTACTGCATCCTTTAAGTCTTTCTCTAAAAAATCGTTATAGTAAATTGAAACTGAAAGTATCAAAAGGTATAGCATCAGCCCGGGGGGAATATTATAAAAAGCTCTTTGATAAATATAAGAACAACCCAAAAGCTCAATGGCGAACGGTTAATACAGTATTGGGCGAACAACGAAGTCAGGTAAATAAAAAAATAAATGTTTTGGATAAAATGAACATATTGCAAAGCGATGATAAAATAGTAGCTAATTTATTTAATGACTATTTTGCATCCCTCCCAAAATGCCTTTCCGAGTCATGCCACACTAATTATCTTTACAGTAATCATGAAATTGATTATCTTAAGTTCTCTAAACTTTCAGAAATGAAAAGCTGCTTTTTTGCCGCAACAAATGAGCAAGAAGTATTTAATTTGGTGCAAACTTTACAAAATTCTAATACAGCTGGCCATGATAACATTTCAAACACTTTAGTAAAAAACGTATGTCATAATATAGTTGAGCCTTTTACTTATATCTGTAACTTAAGTTTATCGAGTGGTGTGGTTCCATTATCGATGAAACGGGCAATTGTGCTTCCCTTGCATAAATCAGGTAAAACTTCTGATATCTCCAATTATCGACCAATATCCCTTCTGCCAGTTTTCTCTAAAATATTAGAAAAAATTGTTAAAAAAAGAACATTAGATTTTCTTGAGAGTACTGGTTTCCTATGTAATGTGCAATTTGGATACCGGAAAGGCATGAGCACGGAAGATGCACTTCTAAATTTTATATGCAACATTTTTCGAGAATTGAATAAGGGCAAAAATCTTACAGGGCTTTTTATAGATATCAAAGGTGCTTTTGATACAGTAGATCATGAGATTTTGATTGAAAAATTAGAACGGGCTGGTTTTCGGGGAATCGTCCTAGACTGGTTTATATCGTACCTAAAATCAAGAAGTCAAGAAGTAAAAATTAATGACCTTAAAAGTTCTGTAGTTACACTACATACTGGTGTCCCTCAGGGTTCAGTAATTGGGCCAATTTTGTTCTTGATTTATGTTAACTCTTTGTGCAAACTTAAGTTTTTTGGGAAGCTGACAAGTTTTGCCGATGATACAGCTTTTTCTTACTCTTCGTTTGATCCTAATGTCATTCCATATCTAATACAATCTGACTTATTTCTACTTAGAAAATGGTTTAATATCCATCATATGGTCCTTAGTCCAAAAAGTAAATTTATAAATTTCAGAATGAAAAATGAACCCATTCATATAAACTGCTTACCAAATGTTTATGTTAGTCATTCGCTTGATTGCCCTGGTTTTAATTGCAATGAGAATTGTGTTAAAATTGAAAGCGTCTCAGTTTATAAATATTTAGGGATTCTAGTCGACCAAAAGCTAAAATTTAAGCAGCATATCTCAACAACAAAAGGTAAACTTCTATGCATTATAAGAAAATTGTATATATTAAGATCGGTATGTCCAAGAAATTTACTGAGGTCTTTGTATTTTTCGCTTTTTCATTCTCAACTAGAGTACGGTATCAGTGTTTGGGGTGGTAACTATTACAACAATGTTGCACCACTAAGTATTGCTCAAAAACATGCTATTAGAGTAATTAATTTCAAATGTCGCTTTGAATCTTCACTACCGTTGTTTCGTTTGTCAAATATACTTCCTCTCCGCTACATTTTTATCTACAAAGTTTTAAAAATATTTTATTCAAGAAGTGGCTATATAATTCCAAATATAGATAGGCCTTACTCTTTGCGTAATGCTTATAATTGTGTTGTTCCTTTTACACGAAAGGAATACTGTCTTCGTTCATTCTACTTTATAGCACCCTTCTTGTTTAATGTATTGCCCAATTGTGTCAAAACGTCACATTCCGAAAAAATATTTCTAAAAAATCTAAAAGTTTGGCTTTTAAGTCAAGATAACATCGAGTATCTATACAATAGAGTCTAGTTATACTTGTCAATACGTAAACTCACACGATTCCAGTTAAGTTAAATTCATTCATGTTTAATCACCAAATTTTATTTTAATTCCTGTCTTAATCCTAATCCTGTTTTAATCCTAATTATTCACCTCACAACGTTGAATTTTATATTTTAGTGTACAAATTTGACGGTGTTATTTTATATAACAAGTGCGTTTGCACTTCTTAAATAACACCTACTAATGAACATTTGTATTTAGTATAACAATTAATGTAAGAAAACATGTATGAAATTAATGTAATGTTCATTATGAATAAATAAATAAATAAATAAATAAATAATCTTCTTCAACTATATGAAAATTGCAAACCGTCTAACCGTTGAAAATATCTTTAACGAACCAGGAAATTTCAATAGGATCTTTATTCAATTTGCGATGTCCAAAAATCAATTTGCACTTTTCAAAGAGGCCATGAAATTTAAAAAGGAACGAAAAATTAGAAATGTCAAAGTTGGACAAATCGGTCTTGATGTTACTTTTAACAATGGCAGAAAAGCTAGTTTCTCATCAATTAATGATCTAAATCTTATGATTATCGCAAACCAAGTTTTTTAGGAGCTCTCTTTTTCCGAAGATAATGTCAAAAACAAATATATATGAAAAACTAACCTTTTTTATCTTCAATCTGGTGAGTGTTATTATGAAATGCTTTCTTTTGTTTCCTTTTTTAATTTTGTTGTTTATTTCATCTCTTGATTTTTATTTCTGTGCCTTTGATTATGCCTTTTTCATGATATCTAAATGTTTGCCTCTCTTATTGAGGCTATCAAAATTTAATTTCCCAGATTAATTCATTTAAACTTTCCACAAATACTCTTAACATTAATAATATTATTTTAAAATCAGCTTTTAATAACAATAATAATTTCAATTTTATTCATATTAATCCTGGAAGTCTTAAACCAAATCTAAATGAAATTCGTTCTGTTATCAATAATTTAAACTTACATGCACTTGCCATTTCTGAATCTTGGTTTAATGAGAGTATTAATGATCGTTTAATTGCAATTAATGGACTTAATTTATTCAGACATGATCGTGTTGGAAAACGTGGTGGGGGTGTTGCTATTTATTTACTTAATAGTATTAAGGGTAAAATTGTATGCAAAAGCAGATCAAATAATATTTATTCATTGAAATCATTAATAATAATAATGAGAAATTGTGTTTTGGAGTCGTTTACAATCCTCCCAATAATAAAATTTCTGATAATTTGAAGCGTGTTTTTTCTGATTTATCAATTAGATATCCTCATTTAATTATTGTTGGAGATTTTAATATTAATCTTCTTTCTAAATTAAAAAAAACAACTAGTTTTATAAATTTTTTGTCATCAATTTCCTTAAATATCTGTTCTGAAGAACCAACTAATTTTGTTGACGGATGTAATCCAAGTTTAATTGACCTGTCAATTGTCAAAAATCGTAGCTTAGTTAAAAGTTTTTCCCAACTTTCTATTGGTAGCTTTACGACACATGATTTATTATTTGGTTCTTATTCAATCAACATGTCTTCTTTTGTTAATAATAGTTTTAAATTTTATCGTAATTTCAAAAATATTAATTTAGATAATTTATTATTTTGTGCTTCAAAATGTGATTTTGATAAAATTTATTGTCTTTCTAATATTGATGACCAAGTTCAAGTTTTGACCGATGAATTAAAAAAATTAATGAATATTTTTGCTCCTTTGAGGAAAATTAAAATCAAGAAAAACACTGCTGCACCTTGGATGAACGATTCACTAATAAATTTGATTAATCGTAAAAATTTTTACTATTCATCGTTTAAATCTGAAGTGAACATTCACCTTAAAAACAATCATCTCATAATGTTTAAAAAACTTCGTAACAAATGTACTAATCTTAGAAAATATCTTCAACGTGAATGGTTTAATTCTAAAATTGATCCAGACCTTCCTTCTAAGACATCATGGAATAATTTGAAAAATAATGGTGTTACTAAAGATTCTAATAATGTTATTACCAGTTTTTCGGCTGAAGAATTCAATAACTATTTTTCAAATTCATTTTCTAAAAAAACTGCACATCTGGTAACTTTTGATAATGATTGTGATGAAGCTGGTTGTTTTGAATTCTCTACTATCACTGATATCGATGTCGATTTTTATCTTAGTTCTATTAAAACTAATGCTTGTGGTGTTGATGAGATTCCAATATTTTTCATAAAAATGCTTGGTTGTTTCATCATCCCATTTATCACTTATATTGTCAATAACTGTATTACACAGTCTTATTTCCCTGAGCATTGGAAATGTAGTATTATAAAACCTATCCCAAAAAAATCAAATCCAACTAATCTAGAAGACTTCAGGCCAATTAGCATTTTACCATCATTATCAAAAGTTTTGGAAAAAGTATTGAAAAACCAAATTCAAAGTTATGTTGATAATAATTCTCTTCTCTATAAATTTCAATCAGGGCTTAGAAATGGACTCAGTACTAATTCAGCAATGTTTAAAGTTATTCATGATCTTTGCCTTGCCTTTGAAGAGAATAAAGTGTCAATAATTTGTTTCCTTGACTTCAAAAAAGCTTTTGATCTTGTTGATCATATGTCTCTTTTGTTGAAACTAAGAAATAAATTCAAATTCTCAATCAGATCTTGTAACTTTATTAAATCGTTTTTATCTAATCGCAAACAACAAGTTTCTATTAATAATATTTTATCACATCAAGTTGAGATTAGCTCTGGTACTCCTCAAGGTGGCATTTTATCTGCTTTATTATTCACTATTTTTATTAATGACCTTCCTGATTATGTTGACATCAATACCCATCTTTATGCGGATGACTCTCAGATTTATTGTTCTTTTCCGTTTGATCAATTTAATTTATGTGTTGATAAAATGAATGCTTCTCTTTCTTCTATTTCTGATTGGACAAATTTGAATCATGTTTATGTTAACCCATTAAAATCACATGCTATGATTATTAGCAGAAAGAAAATTAATAATCCTCCTCCCATTTTATTTGATGGTAATGTCATTAATTATGTTGAAAAAACAAAATCATTAGGTTTAATTCTTAATTATGATCTCACTTTTGATGATCATGTTATTAAAATTTGTGGTGAAGTTAACAGTTGCTTATAGGGATGCTTTATCAATCAGTTAGTTTCACACCTGTCAATTTGCGTTTAAAACTTGTTAGAGCTTTAATAATACCCAAATTACTATATTGCTCAAATATTTTCCATAATTGTTCAAGAAAAAGTTGGGATTTACTAAATGTAACATCTAATAACTGCGCAAGATATATATTTAATCGAAACAGATTTAGTTCAATTTCTACCTTTCTTTTCAAATTTTAAATTGTTCTCTTGAAAATTATCTTAAATATCGTACTTGTCTATTTTTGCATAATTTAATAAAATATAAATGTCCAGACTATCTTTATGAACTTCTCATTTTTCCAAGATTTCAACGAAATAAGTTACTGAAACTTCCAAACAGTTGCCTTTCTTCACAATTTAGATCATCGTTCTTTGTTGAGAGTATTAGATTGTGGAATAATCTTGAAGCAGGCATTAGAATTCTTGAATCAACTTCTGACTTCAAGAGGAAATGCTTGCTTCATTTCTCCTCATGTTAAGGGTTTGGTCATTGCACAGAAGTGATGATCAATAAGTTTAGGCTTTTTGAACTCCAATTGCTATTTATTAAAGAAAGCAGTTCATTAATGTCACCAGATTGATTTTGTAACATTTTCAATAATTCTTTTTTTTTCACAATTATTTAATTCTTTTTTTTTTTTTTATTAATTAATCAATGAATAATTAATTTTTTAATATTAAACTCTGTTCACGATAAACTTAGGTTTAAAAAGGAATTCCTTATGTGAAACTACACTGGATAAATAAATAAATAAATAAGTACATAATTACTTATATTTTAAATCTATACTTACAGTAACAAGCTTATTAATACACTTATTAATACAAACAAAACACTTTTAAAATTATTTTTGAAGAACAGGACAGCACACTTAAAAAATAAAAATGAAATTGCACTTTAAGAAAAAATAGAAACAAAATGCATCAAAACATAAAAAATACGAAAAAGTTGCATATCATGGCCCTCTTAGGAAAATTATATTGTTACGATTACAGAAAAATCTAGACGATTACGGTCACTTCCAGGAAAATCAAATCAACAAAATACTACAGTGTTGTTGTTGTACTTCGTGGAACTTGGGTCGACAAAATAAATAAAATTGAATGATTTTATGAATCAGGTCAGCATAACGTGAAGTAATCAAATATTCTACTGTTTTCTCAAGGTTTCTAAAAAGATACCTCGAATTTTCTAGAACTTAAGCAGAACTGTATAAAAGCGATTGCCTCTTGTAGATTAATAATTAGTTTTATTTTAAACGTGCGACAGTGAAGTTAAAATTATAAAAGTGATTTTTAAATTAGTTTTTGTGTAAAGTAATAAGTGTAATAAAGTTATAAGTGTTATTATGTAGAAATAATTTGTGTATTATTTTGAACGTTGTATTACTGGAAATTTCTACAATAAACCGTTGGAGTTTCTGAAGCTGTTGAAAGAATATTCTAGTTTGCTGTATTGCTTTCCTGTTGTTGTGGAACAATTAAGGTGTTGAATACTTAATAAAACCTGGTGTTTGTGGTTACTAATCAGTGATCGAACTCAGAAGGAGATTGGGAATTGCGTTTATCGAATTCTCAATTCGTAAGGCCAGTTCGAAGTAAGGTTAGAAAAACGTAACAATATTAAGGAAAAATGCCACAGAAGTAATTCATACATACATTAACGTTATTGACATTTACTAAGTTGGAAATCATCAGTATATCAAAATAACGGTAAAAAGTGAAATGTATTTATCTTTTTGAGCGGTAGTGTATGTATCTTTATTGTTTTGAATCAGTATCCTATACGTTGTTCAAAGCTATTGATTGCAGTTAATTTTATATAAATATTTTTCACTAAAAACATGGATAATGCTAAACATTTGTGGGCGAGACATGAGATAATCCTATACTTATCCAATTATATGCGAAACACAACTGCTTATGGCAGATTGGAATCACGGACTACAGCAACAAAATTAAAAGAAACTCAGCGATAGAAGCAATTGCGGCAGAATTAAAACTAAGCATGCTAGAAGTAAAGGCAAAAATAAATCGGGTACGTTCTTAGTTCTGGAACGAAAAAAATCAAATTAAAAAAAAAAATTGGGCAACGGAACAAACGAAAATTATATAACTAAATGGGAATTCTTTAACAGTTTACGATTGCTGGATTCGCATAGTAGTGAGATGATGGAAACCATCGATACGTTGCCTTATGTAAGTTTAATAGTATATTATGCTACGATCATGTAATAACCATTACATGAAAGTGGCAAAAGCTATTTTTCCTTCACCCGGTAAATAACGAAGAACGAAAATTACAACGCAAATTTCAATTTTCAAATTTCAAAGTTCAATTTTTTTTCCCATACGAAAATTTCAACAAACATCAAATGCATAGCATGTTTGATTGAAAAACTATGGGTTTCTTTCTATTGATTAAAAATCTGTATCGTAATAAAATCTGTATTGAAATGAATATCATTATAAAACGGATTTCGGTCATATAAGTGTATTTTTATAGTACGGGTGTAGAAAAACATTTTTTTAATACAAAATTTATTTCATTTATTATCTGTTGATATTACATTAAGTTTATTGATTTTTATTAAATATTTGACTAATATAAATTATTTATATAAATTCACCTTGCCACGGAAACTGACCTTGCTCATAAAAATAGTTCTTAACCTCGTTCCTTATTTTCTTTGCAATATCTGTAGAATTTTTTGTTTGAGAAGACTGCAGGTTTAAAAAATTTGATTTTCGTTTCTCCAGTTTCCAGGAATAAATTTTCCATTTTCGCTTTCACAATCAAACGTTCCCGAAGGCGCATAGACGTTTTTTTGTTTACGAAGAAAAAAATTATGGAGAACGTAAATAGCGCTCACTATAATTTTAACTTCTTCCGGTTCTAGTTCAATGTTTTTTCTCAGCAGACGAAATCTAGCTGATGCAATTCCAAATGCATTCTCCGCAATTAGCCTAGATCGAGACAGCCTATAATTAAATACTCTCTCAGGAATGGTGAGATTCTTAAAAGGGTATTGCTTCAGCAAATTTTCAGAAAATGCAAATGCATCATCTACAACTATAAGAAATGGGACGGATACGATTCTATTTGGTAGCGGTTTAGGTTTTGGCAAATGCATTTTGTTATTGTTTATTGCATTAAACAAATTGCATCCAATATTTATGTACATAAGTAAATTTATAATTCGCATCAACTAAAATCATTAATACAATACTATGGGCCGATTTGTAATTAAAATATAAACTGTCACTGTTTTTAGGAGCTTTAATATTAATATGCTTTCCATCAAGTGCTCCGATACAGTTTGGAAAACTCCATTTTTCATCCAAATGATTTGCAATAATATTCCATTGTTCTTTTGTATTTGGTGTCTAATAAATGTAACTTTATTTTGTCTTCTTTTACGTTTTTGTATAAGTAATAGGGCGAAACAAGCTGCAGATTTAATAATGCTATTAATTAATGTATCGACTACAACCAAATAATAAATTATTAACACTGAATTAGATCTTAATAAAAAAAATTTTTATCACAAAAGTTTGAACGTTTAATCAGGTTTTTCACTTTAGCGAGTGATGCGAAATTTTACAAATGATATATCACTTTTATTTTTAGATTTGACCTCACTTTTGTCCTAGTATAAACATGCATCTCATTTACGTGAGATCTCACTCAAAATGATACCTCACTTAAATGATATCGTCTAATTGTACCTTTACAATATGTGTCGCAACAACACATAAAAACCTTTTAAGACCTAGGTCCCACAACAACATGCGTTCTAAGGATGTTAATGGACGCAAATCTGTTTTTTTTTTTGTTTTTTTAATTTTTTTTTGTTCAATAATGGATAACTAAACCATAAATCCTATCACATATAAAATATGACATAGGCCAATATTTCGTGATAGGATAGAGAAAATAAAAATAAAATAAGATAAAAAGCAAATTTGTTTTAAAAATTTGCAGGAACAAAACTAAAATTGGTTTGCCAATAGTCCAGCTAATGGCATAATCCTTGATTATGGGACGCAGTATATTTTTCAATGATTAAAGCTCAGATATATAGTTATATGAAGACTCGTTTCTTCGAGCAAGCTACAGCGTTCCAGCATTAAGGAATATTCATTAGCTACGACTGAGAGTGCTACCGTTGACTGAATACAGTTCATCCGCCAGCACCCCTAAGATATCACCATGGCTAGTGATATCTCACTGCTATTGCCAGTGGTATGTGATATCTCACGTTAACTCATATGCCAATAGCAGGGACTGGAGTACGCGGGGTTGTCACACCCGTGGATCAAAAAATAGAAAAAAATTAACAAATTAATAAAAACTGATCCCTCCATGCGTACCGTTCAGTGTTTCACATTCTTTGTGAAATTTTACTTTGAGAAAATTGTTTAATCTACGCATTTGTTTGTTTGTTGTAATTTTATATGTAATTAAAATTAACGATTATTCAAAATATAATTTACAAAACACGATACAGGTTTTGCAGTCCAAATTCAACATTTTGCAAATCAAATTCAACTTTTTCAAATCAAATTCAACTTTTTTCAAATCAAATTCAACTTTTTGCAAATCAAATTCAACTTTTTGCAAATCAACTTCAATTACTTTGCTCTTCAATTTTATTTGCAAAAAATTGAGTTTGATTTGCAAAATAAATTGAATTTGATTTGCAAAAACTTGAATTTGAAATGCAAAAATTGAATTTGAATTGCAAAATGTTGAATTTGATTTGCAAAATGTTGAATTTGGACTGCAAAACCTGTAATATACATATCTATACGATAGCTCAAATACAACTGAAAAACAAAATGTTTTAAATAAATTAATATAGAAATTTAAAAAAAATTGGTTGCTATAGAAATTTAGAAAATAAATATGAAAAGCAAAACTACTTGGATTAAACAATTTTCTCAAAAACTATTGTGCTGTTTTGTGTAAATATATGTATTTTAATATGTGTAAGTAATACAGAATCTTACTCGTACAAAAAATCTTGTATGCAATTCGGGCATAAATTATCTTTTTTGCTTTCGAGTGATTGTTGCTCTCGGCTAACGCCTTGAGTAACAATTTCACTCTCGAGCGGAAAATACATACTTTACGCCCTTAATACATATATAGCTATTGTGTTATTTATCGTATTTTATGTTTTGCTCTAGCTAAAAATCTAGATTCAAAAATATCTTTTAGGGCAAAAAATATCACTTGTTTGGACATATAGAACATGTAATGTCACAAAAAAATTGATCTGCGTATCGGAGCAATTTTTTTGGTAAAACCAATTCGACATAAATACAAAGTAGAAAATTAAACCTTGAATGATGTAAGTTTGAAAATTCGCACGCTGAGATCTGTTTGAATAATGCACATAGTTATTCACATGCGGGGCATTCTTTTACAAATCTAAGAGATTTGGACAAAATCTGACCGACACATTTTTGATTTGGCTGAAATTTTTTTAGGGGTTTTATATCGAAAAATATAAACGTGTTCGAGGATTTTTTTGGAAATAGAGCGGTTTCAAATTTCGAGAATTTCGTGATTTTTGGCTTGAAGACTTTTTTTCAAAAATTAATAACTTCGGTTCTATTAAAGATAGAAATTTTTGTTGTGTTTTATTTTAAAGTTAAAAGATGCTTTTTTTGAAAATAAGTCTTCAAGCCAAAAATCACGAGATTCTCGAAATTTAAATCCGCTCTAAATTCTAAAAAAAAAAGAAAAACAAAATCCTGGAACACGTATATTCTTTTTTCGATATAGAACCCGTAAAAAGCTGAATCAAAAATGTGTTGGTCAGAATTTGTCCTAATCTGTTCGGTTTGTAAAAGAATGACCCATTTATGGAATTTCTTGTCGTCCCGCGCTCGATAAATTAATTTATTTCTAACAGTAAAAATAATTTCTCCATTAATAAAAAATACGGTTTTTGTAGAAAATTAATCTTAGAATACGATGGTCATACTAAAAACTCATCACGTGGGTGGGGCAAAGACTAAAAATCGATTTTAACAATTTATTTGAAGAATTTGTTAATTATTTTTATTGATTTAATTTTTTAGTTTAAATTGCTTCCTTTTACTTTAAAATAAATTAAAATAGAAGTTTCTATCTTAATAGAACCGAAGTCGTTAATTTTTTAAAATAAGTCTTCAAGTAAGAATAAGTCTTCAGGTTTTAAAATAAGTCAAGCAAAATATAACGAAACTCTCGAAATTTAAAACCACTCCAATTTCCAAAAAAATCAAAAAAAATCTGGAACACGTATATTTTTCAATATAAAACCCACAAACAAATTTCAGCCAAATTCAAAATGTGTTGGTCAAAATGGTGTTCGGTTTGTAAAAGAATGCCCATATTCATAAAATAACACAAATTATGCAAACTTATATTTAACGGTGCTATGCGCAATCAACTATTCCAAGACAATTGAAAATTCAAATTACAATGTTGAAAATCCAAATCCAAATTATGCTGTTCAGAAAAAAATTCTGGTGTACTAATTTCTTTTTCATAATATATATTGTAATGTGCCTAGGGCCTACGAAAGGTTTAAGACGGCTCTGCAGCAGTTAATTCATTGTAATCAAAAATGTTCCGTAATATGCAGTGAAACAAAAATGAATAAAAAAAACTTCAAACTGTCGGTGCTCTGGAACAGTCTACTGTTACACATCTACCTAGTTACTAGTATCAAGTAGTATCCAAATTTAAAAAAATGTCATTGGTCACTCATGGTTTTATGAAATAGAAAGATCATATAAATTACACAATTTATCCTAGACCTTAAACCTTGACTTCTACTTAAGGTCAAATGCGTCAGATTTAAGAGCGGGTAAACTTCACTTTTTCTTATCACAGTAGTACTAATATATCCTGAAAGTTTTAGGAAAATCAAAAGCGAAATATCAAAAGCGTCCAACCTTAAAAAAAATCACTCTTACTTAACTTTTGAATTTGGTTTTAGTTTTGATTTATAAATTGCATATGTAATAATAGGTGTAAACCATTTTATGTGAACTTGAACGTTGAGTTAAAATTGTAGCTTACCGATGCACCAACTTTTCCAAGAGCATCATGCATAGAATAAAATTTTTATTTCTATCTATAATTTTTAGTAAAAGTAATTATTGTGCAATAGCGATAGTTATTGAGCACGACCAGTGAAAATATCTGCGTCTACTATATACTATACATTAAGATTCATAATTTCATAACCTTGGAATCATTGGCGTAACTAAGAAATTGTTTTAGGGTGGGCCTGGCCCCGTAATATTGATGAGTAAAATAATAACAATTTCCCGTTTTTCTTTCTTTTTTTTTATACATAAAGGGGATTTGAGGCTAATTTTCAATTTGAATATCATTTATATTTTTTTACTTGAGTGCAATTGCAATGTGCTATTTAACCCATTTCGATCCTCTGTTCGTTTCATCGAACAGTGATATTCCTTTTTTTCTAAAAATTATTTACCTATGATAGTAATAGTTATGCATGGTGTCCTTAGTACGATAAGGTGCCTTGATGTGTTGTGTATTTGACTAACAAATTGTATGGTGGCCGAACCCCCCCTTCCCACTACACCTCCTCTTCCAAAAAAACCTTGTTTTTAGACATATTTTTGAATAATTATATAAAATACTAAACGAACAAAAATCGAAAAACTAATGATGACGAATTTGTGCCAATGGATGAGATTACTCATAGGAATAGTTTTCATATTTATTGGAAACCTTGGGGTGCTTCCAGGTGTACGTTAAGTTAAGTGTTCGTTTCATCGAACACTGGCATGAACCCTCTAGTTTTGTACTAAAATTGGATTTCATAATTTTTCTGACATTTTGGTTATTTGTTGGCACTATTTTGAAAAGAACAGACGTATTTTATTTCGTGTGATATTATTTTGTTAAAATCGAATACTTATACAACAAAAAAGGTTATAAGGACAGGTTTTTATATATTACATTTCTTATAATGTTCATTCTTTACATGAAATATTTATTTTTTGTATATAATATGTAGTTAATAGTTATAATGCCGCGTCGAAAATTATTGACAATGCGTGAAGCTAGAAAAATTATTGAAAATTAGAACGACGGAGATGAAGAAGTTGATAATATTTCTTTAACTAACAATCTTCCGCCTAATCGTGTTGATGGATTAAGCGATAAAGAAGATATTAATGATAATTTTATATAATAGAATCGTGATGTTAACAGTGATTTTCGGCGATGTGGCCAGATGTGTTTGGTTAAAACTTCGAGAAATATTGATGAAGATACAGAAAAAAATGAGTTCATCGTTGAAGAACTCCAACCTGGACCATCTAATCATTAAGAACAACGACAAAAGAAAGTGAAATATAATTATTAATTATTGACTTCTTTTAAAAGTAAACCAAAATATGGTCAAGAAACCAAAAATAATTTCAGTATATATACTACCTAGCTCTGCGCCTTTAGCTGATATGAGAAACAAGCTATGTGAAAAATTGAAGGACTTATAACGAAAGATTAATAGCATAACGTAGAGTTTTCTGCGAATCACGAGGTGTTTTTGGCAATTATTTCACAAGTTATCATTTGCTATATTATTGGCTTAAAAACGAAGTGGCATTGACTGCTATGGATTTCTGCTCTTAATTTTTCCATGGTCAATACATGGAAGATGCACTGTCTTATCGCAAAATATAAGACTAAAAAACATGGATTCAAAATTCAAATTGGTCACAGAAAGCCTTTTATTGACAAACGAGAATATAGAGAATATAGATGAATAACCAGGAGTTTGAGATACCGCGTCATTTACCAGAGGTTTCTCAAGATCACATTATTGTCAACTAGAAAATAAGCCTCGTAGGTGTCCACTAAAAAGGTGTGGCAAACCCACAATTTTCATGTGCCAAAAATGCAAAAAGCATTTTTTTTGTAAATAAATTATAAATAAACGTCTCTGAATATCCGATGATACCATGCCAACTAGGGATTAGGATTTTGTTTAAATAAATTAGGTTTTTTTAAGAAACTTATGAACGCTAACTTCAAATTTTTGAGGATTAAAGGTATCGAGGAAAACCCACGAATGCAAGGCATAGTGGTCTGCATAAATGCATTTAAAATATAAACAATTACACAAATGTACTTAAATACAAATCATCTACGAGTAAAAGTGTTACAAATATTTATATTCTCAAGTATAAAATAGTCTAAATACAAACAAAAATAAATATCCGCTTACTTTTTACAAAATATCTTTTCTATTCTCACCACTAATACTTATATTTAGAATATGTAAACTGTATTTGGGTAGTTTAGAAACAAATTATAGTAAAAGAAAAAGCTGAATATACTCAAATATTTGAAGTATTATCATAGAGAAACATATATAGAGAGAAATAACCTCTATTCACACAAATTGTATATAGAATACTGATAATACAAATAAAAGTACAACCAGAGATGAAGGGTTAAGCAATATACAAATTTTACAAATTTTGTATTGCATTCTTTCTGTCTTATATGAAACAATAAACAAAGCAAATCAAAATAAAAAAATGAGAATTTATATTTGAAAGAGAAATATTTCTTTTGCTTTATTTTCTATTTTACTTTATTTTCTATTTTACTTTTACTTAAATACGAAAAAATACGATAATTATAAAATAGAAAATAAAAAAAAAGTACTCGTATGTATGAGTGTTTAAATATATAATTTAAGAATTGTATTGAGATGATAGTTTTTTATATTTAACAAATATAATTTCATTAATTGATAATTTAAGTACTCGTATGTATGAGTGTTTAAATATATAATTTAAGGATTGTTTTGGGATGACAATTTTTTGTTTTTGTATATTGAAGAAGCAAATGATTGAATTTGTTATTTGGGTTACGAATTGTGTGTTTTGTTGTCAAGATTTTTTATTTATTTTTTCATCTTTTTTTAAATGGATTTGAACTATATTAAGTTTTTATTGTCCTAGGTCGATGACTTTAGATTTTAGAATATATCAATTTAGTTTGGTCAGAGTTTGATTTAAATTGATTCATTTGGTCGTGTTTGATATAATTACTTCGGTCTGAAAGACCTGAGATTACTCAATAGAAAGAGCCGAAAGGACGATGTGTTCGATAGCTGTACCGGAAGCGTGTCAAAAAAATCGTCAAGTGTGTCAAAACAAGGAAATTTGCATATTTTTTGCTTAAAAAACGTTCATTTTAAGTGATTTCGAGTAGGAACATTGAATTTGGAGAAATCTTGATGGTCGGGATTGGTATGGGAGACCAAAATCTAGATTTTTGCATTATAAGTTTGTCAAAAAAATGTTGTCAAGTGTGTCAAGAAAAAAGAAAGATTTTTATTTATTTTTTTACTCAATTTTTTGGAAAAAAATAAAATTAATAATATGTATGCATGAAAATATATTATTATTATAGAGAATTATGGCATTATAAGATTGTCAAAAAAATAATGTCAAGCGTGTCAAAAATGATTTCATTGATTTTTTTAGCCAATTTTTTGGAAAAAAAAATTTATGTTCTTATGAATTGGTTTTATTGAATTGGTTATAGTTTTTGAAATAGTTTTGGAATTTTGATAAAAGTTTGTATTTTTGATTTTGTAATAATTTTTGCTATATTTTTAGAATTTTGGAAAAACTTTGAATTCTTAAGAATTTTTGGAATTTTATTAGAATTTAGAAAAAGTTTAAATATGTGATTTTATTCTAATTTTTGGAATGTTTTTGGTATTTTTCAATTTTTGATTTTGTTATAATTTTTGCAATATTTTTAGAATTTTGGAAAAAGTTTGGATTTTTAAGAATTTTTGGAATATTAATGGAATTTAAAAAAGTTTAAGTATTTGATTTTATTCTAATTTTTGGAATATTTTTGGAATTTTGAAAAAGTTTGATTTTATTTAAGGTTTACAATATTTTTGGAATTTGAAAGAAATATGAATTTGTGATTTTGTAATATTTTCTCGAAACGCTAAATGGAGATGATTTTGAGTAGTTTGCTGAGTGTATCATCTTTTCACTAAATTATGTTAATTTTTGATCTGTTATAATTTTCCGGCAACGTATTGATGTTTCGTGTTAGTTTTGAAATAAATTTCTAAACAGAGATAAAAAGTACTTATACTTTAACAAATCAAAATAAAAAAAGAGAAATATTTATATGCATTTGAAATTTCTTTTGCTTTATATTCTATTTTACTAATGAGACAACAAAAAATACGATGATAAAATACAATTAATAATTAAAAAAGAAACTCGCATGGATTAGTGTTTCCTTTGACATGTTTATATAAAGGTTTTTAGAATTCATTGATAATTTTGGTTTGTTTTTGTAAGTTAAAAATGGTCAAAATAATTTTTCAGTTTTTGAAGAATTTGGGTTACGCGTTGTTGTTGTTGGCTACATAGATTGATATTTGATTTATTTTTCATCTTTCAAATGCACTTTAACCATATGTTAAAACATGTCAAGAGTTGAACCACATAAAGAACTTTCAAAAACCGTTCTCTTAAATCTTAAAAACTTGAAACGAAACACACCAAGATCTTCCGAATATTGTCGCCCTTTCACCATCAAAGAGATTGCAGCTTCATAATCGGACATGAAATCGGGCAAAGCAGCTGGCTTCGATAATGTCTATCCAGAATTCCTTAAAAATTGCGGAGAAAATACCAGAAAATGGCTTGCTCGCTTTTACATAATGGAAACTGCAATATTACCAAACGTAGACGCAATTGCACAGATCAAGTATTGCCACTAACCAACTATATCGAACTTGGGTTCCAAAAAAAAATAAAAATGTCTGTTGTTTTCATAGACCTAACAGCGGCTTATGACACCGTTTGGCGAAAAGACTTAATATATAAGCTGCTCAATATTATTCCATGCCCTAAAATTGCTCAAGTAATCAACAATATGCTCACAAATCGCCTTTTCCAAGTCTATCGAAATAATGAGAAGAGTTCTTTCAGGAAATTGAGTAATGGTCTCCCACAAGGATCAGTATTGGCTCCATTATTTTTCAACATCTACGTGATCGATTTACCAACAACTCAACCAAGAGTGGGGTGTGTTCCACTCAACCAAGCAGAAGTGTGTTCAGAATATTGTTAAAAAGATGGACGTCTGCTATCGTAGTCGTGATGAAAATTTACCAAATATTACTTTTTATCCAGAACGGTAATATAACATACTTCTAATGAGATATTATAGAATTCTTTCAAAATCTATATTTCTTGAACAATAGAGGAACAAATTCCTGTTGTTAGATAAGAACTTTAATTATGACCCCACTAGAGTCAAAATAAGTCTTATCTGCAAAAAATAGCAATATACTTGACATCTCGTTTATTTCAGCATTTCTCATAAATATGTCTTTGCATAACTGACGGCATGAATTAATTGAACAAATCTTTTATTTAATCCAATTAAAAATTAATTTCGCTCAACCATTATATTTTGTTCACAAAAAATAATTTATTTTGAAAATAATAAATAAAGGATTTTTTATAATAATTCTATTAAATAAAACAATCAATGAAAATTTTATGCATTGACGTTTGATATTTAGTGAGTCGCCTACTTACTATAAGATTTTTTAACACTTACATCGCACATAAATTGCATATAGAATCGCAAAAAATGTTAAAATGATAAAAATTTGGTGATAAAATCGAAATAAAGAAATTTTTAACACTTCACCACTTCACAGTCACAGAATTTGGCTGCAGGTGTTATAATTATATCACAAACAACGATCTACTGTATCGCTTTGATATGATTAAACATTAATTTTAAGGTAAATGTATTTTTGAGCCATATAAAGTAAAAAAGTTTTTAGAACACATAACCGCATAACTACTTTAAACCCAATTTGTTTAAAGTTATCATAAGACAAATTATTGGAAAATAATATTTTTAAATTTCATAATCTATTCTTTTAGAACTCATGTATTCAAATTTAAAACATTAAATTGATACAAATTTTAATACATAGATTTTGAAATTTAAAAATATTTTTATCCTACACAACCAAATCAAATTAAATCAATTTCGGACCAAAAAAAATTGGCTAAAGTCAACAACCTAAACATATGGTTAAAGTGCATTTGAAAGATGAAAAATAAATCAAATATCAATCTATGTAGCCAACAACAACAACGCGTAACCCAAATTCTTCAAAAACTGAAAAATTATTTTGACCATTTTTAACTTACAAAAACAAACCAAAATTATCAATGAATTCTAAAAACCTTTATATAAACATGTCAAAGGAAACACTAATCCATGCGAGTTTTTTTTTTAATTATTAATTGTATTTTACCATCGTATTTTTTGTTGTCTCATTAGTAAAATAGAATATAAAGCAAAAGAAATTTCAAATGCATATAAATGTTTCTCTTTTTTTATTTTGATTTGTTAAAGTATAAGTACTTTTTTCTCTGTTTAGAAATTTATTTCAAAACTAACACGAAACATCAATACGTTGCCGGAAAATTATAACAGATCAAAAATTAACATAATTTAGTGAAAAGATGATACACTCAGCAAACTACTCAAAATCATCTCCATTTAGCGTTTCGAGAAAATATTACAAAATCACAAATTCATAGTTCTTTCAAATTCCAAAAATATTGTAAAACTTAAATAAAATCAAACTTTTTCAAAATTCCAAAAATATTCCAAAAATTAGAATAAAATCAAATACTTAAACTTTTTTAAATTCCATTAATATTCCAAAAATTCTTAAAAATCCAAACTTTTTCCAAAATTCTAAAAATATTGCAAAAATTATAACAAAATCAAAAATTGAAAAATACCAAAAACAATCCAAAAATTAGAATAAAATCAAATATTTAAACTTTTTCTAAATTCTAATAAAATTCCAAAAATTCTAAAGAATTCAAAGTTTTTCCAAAATTCTAAAAATATAGCAAAAATTATTACAAAATCAAAAATACAAACTTTTATCAAAATTCCAAAACTATTTCAAAAACTATAACCAATTCAATAAAACCAATTCATAAAAACAGATAAATTTTTTTTTCCGAAAAATTGGCTAAAAAAATCAATGAAATCATTTTTGACACGCTTGACATTATTTTTTTGACAATCTTATAATGCCATAATTCTCTATAATAATAATATATTTTCATACATACATATTATTAATTTTATTTTTTTCCAAAAAATTGAGTAAAAAAATAAATAAAAATCTTTCTTTTGACACACTTGACAACATTTTTTTGACAAACTTATAATGCAAAAATCTAGATTTTGGTCTCCCATACCAATCCCGACCATCAAGATTTCTCCAAATTCAATGTTCCTACTCGAAATCACTTAAAATGAACGTTTTTTAAGCAAAAAATATGCAAATTTCCTTGTTTTGACACACTTGACGATTTTTTTGACACGCTTCCGGTACAGCTATCGAACACATCGTCCTTTCGGCTCTTTCTATTGAGTAATCCTATTTTTAGAAAAAAAAAATTTCAAATCCGTTCAGCGGTTTTCTAGATTTCGTAGGTTGTGACGGACGGACGGCGGACGGCCGGCCGACAGACAGACATACATTTTTGTTTGTTGCTTTTTTAGAATCAGTAGGTCCTAAAACGTCGAGAAATGCCAAAAAAGCATGGGTAAGAATTTCACTTTGCGCTCATGAATGTAATCTCAGGTCTTTCAGACCGAAATAATTATATCAAACACGACCAAATGAATCAATTTAAATCAAACTCTGACCAAACTAAATTGATATATTCTAAAATCTAAAGTCATCGACCTAGGACAATAAAAACTTAATATAGTTCAAATCCATTTAAAAAAAGATGAAAAAATAAATAAAAAATCTTGACAACAAAACAATCAATTCGTAACCCAAATAACAAATTCAATCATTTGCTTCTTCAATATACAAAAACAAAAAATTATCATCCCAACATATTTAAACACTCATACATACGAGTACTTAAATTATCAATGAATGAAATTATATTTGTGAAATATAAAAAACGATCATCCCAATACAATTCTTAAATTATATATTTAAACACTCATACATACGAGTACTTTTTTTTTATTTTCTATTTTATAATTATCGTATTTTTTTGTATTTAAGTAAAAGTAAAATAGAAAATAAAGCAAAAGAAATATTTCTCTTTCAAATATAAATTCTCATTTTTTTATTTTGATTTGCTTTGTTTATTGTTTCATATAAGACAGAAAGAATGCAATACAAAATTTGTAAAATTTGTATATTGCTTAACCCTTCATCTCTGGTTGTACTTTTATTTGTATTATCAGTATTCTATATACAATTTGTGTGAATAGAGGTTATTTCTCTCTATATATGTTTCTCTATGGTATTATTATGTATTTGGGAGTACAGAAACTTTTTGAGAAAGTATGTAAAACGAATAATTATCCCTAATGGATCATGTGTACTGTAATAGTTATTGATTAAGCAATCGGATTTTAACATGGACATAGATTCAACTATTAGTCAGAATAGGAGTTATATTTTTTGGTAATAAAATGTGTTGTGTGGAAGGCATTACAATTTACGTCACAACACATGAAAACCTTTAAAGACCAAGGTCCATCAACAACATAACATGCGTTCTAAGGTGTTAATGAACTTAAATTTGTTGTTTTGTTGTTTTAAAGAATGGATAAATAAACAGTAAATGTTATCACATCATAAAATATGATAAACCAATATTTATAGGATAAACGAAATAAAAATAAAACAAAAGGAACATTCCATAGCTAAGATTGAAGGTGCTACCGTTGACTGAATACAGTTTATCCGCCAGCATTCCTAAGATATCCCCGTCGCTAGTGATATCACACTACTATTGCCAGTGGAATATTTGATATCTCACGTTAACTCGTAGGTTAATAACAGGGATTGGAGAACGCGGGATTGTTTCCCTTAGATCACAGATGAAAACAAATTTACAAATGAACAATACTGATTTTTTCATGTCAAAAAAACTTAAAATTAAGTTTGGAGGGTTTTTTTGTGAGCTATTAAGCATAAGTATATATCGGAAATCCTAATAAAACTTCAACTCCTGATCAGAACAGATCGTTAAAAAACAAAAAATAAATCAAATATTTTTTATTCAAAGTTAAATAATAATATATAATAACAAAAACGGATTTTTAATAATTCATTTTATAACCCAGACCATGTTAAGGATTTTGATATAGTTTTCGGCAAAAAATTTTTATGAGGACATAACATACATACAAAACATACAAACATAACTTTTTGTTAAAGTACATGTATTTTTTATCACTGTTTAGATATGTATTACAAAACTAACACGAAACATCAATACGTTGTCGGAAAATTACAACAGATCATATACTAACAAATTTAGTGAAAAGATTATACAATCAGCAAACTACTCAAAAATCTCTCCAGCGTTTCGAGAAAATATTACAAAATCACAAATTCATATTTCTTTCAAAATTCCAAAAATATTGTAAAAATTAAATAAAATCAAAAATTCAAACTTTTTTCAAACAAAATTCTAAAAATATTTCAAAAATTATTACAAAATCTAATTATTAAATATTTGTAGTCTTTTATTAATATTGATATTTCTCAGTAGTAGCTTATTTATTATTTTATAAAAAAATATGTTTATTCCAATATTTATTATGACCTTGCGGGTCATATATTTTATTATATTTAATATTACCTACAAAACAATTAATTAGAAACAACACAAAAAATTAACATAAAACTTACATAATCAAAAATTTTTTATAAAAATTTTTTAAAAAATACTTGAAAAAATTAACAATAGTTTAAAAAAGGATAACAAACATAAGATGTTTAAAAGAACAAATTGCACACATATTCTACAAAAACTTTAATAGAATCATTATTATTATTAATTCAAAATAAAAATTATTTTATATCTTTCAATCACAACAGAAAAAATTTTTTGAATGACGGAAAATCAAATTTGAATAAGAAAACTCGATGAAAAAACAGTTCCTAAATTGAATGTGACTACTAAATTTAATATCATCTTATTGTTGATTTAATAATAGAAATATAATTTGAATGTAAACCATTACAATCTGTTTTATAATTAATTGATTTATTTTCCAAAGAAATGTGAGCCATTTGTTTAAATACTCTCTTTAAATGGTTAATTTCATAATCAAGAACAACAGGATTCAAGAATCAAAGAACTTTTTTCAAAAACTCTAAAAATATTGCATAACTTATAGAAAAATCAAAAATTGTAACTTTTTCCAAAATTATAAAAATTATAATAAAATCAAAAATTTAAAATTTTTCAAAATTCTAAAAATATTCCAAAAATTCTTACAAAATCGAAAATTGAAACATTTCCAAGATTCCAAAAATATTTCAAAAACTGTAGCAAATTCAAAAATTTCCATTTTCAATTATATTTATGTAAGCAACAGCTAAATTTTTTTTTCCAAAAAATTATCTAAAAAATAAATGAAATCATTTTTTTGACACACTTGACAATTTTTTTTTACAAACTTATAATGCAATAAAATTCTCAATAATAATAATTTCAGGTTCATTATACATTTCATTTCATACAAATAACTAATATTATCATTTTTCTAAAAAAAATAAATGAAAATCACTCTTTTGACACACTTGACATTATTTTTTTGACTAACTTATAATTCTCAATAATAATAATAAAATTTCATGTCGTAGGTACAAATAATTAATTTTATTTTTCCAAAAATTGAGTAAAAAAATAAATAAAAATCTTTCTTTTGACACACTTGACAACATTTTTTTTGACAAACTTATAATGCCATAATTCTCAATAATAATAATAAAATTTCATGTCAAACAAATAATTAATTTAATTTTTTCCAAAAACTAGGGTACAAAAATAAATAAAAATCTTTCTTTTGATACACTTGACAACATTTTTTTGACAAACTTATAATGCCATAATTCTCAATAATAATAATAAAATTTCATGTCAAACAAATAATTAATTTTTTTAACTACTAACTTGAGAAATCGTCATTATTTACTCGAATGCCCCAATGAGAAGTAATTTTTATCCACGACTACTAAAGAATTTATGCTTTCCATGCGTATGTCTTCCATTGTAATTGTATTCATTCCACAACTAGTGATTATTAAATAAATTCTTCAACAGTTCTATAGTTTATTAAATATTCCCCTAACAAATTAAAAACTTCATTTGTTGGTATAGTAATATCAAAAGGTTAAAACGAGAACAATACATATAAGGTCGTTCAATAAGTCCGTAGGATAAGTAAGAAAAAAACAACATTTTGACAAAACTCGATTTTTTTATTCAACATAGTTGCCTTCGAGGGCGATACAACGAGTATAGCGATTTTCCAACTTTTCTATACCACTTTTATAGTACGATTTCTCTTTCTCGTCAAAATAGGCCTCAGTTTCAGCGATTACTTCATCATTGGAATTAAATTTCTTTCCAGCAAGCATTCTCTTGAGATCTGAAAACAGGAAAAATTCGCTGGGGGCTAAATCTGGAGAATATGGTGGGTGGGTAAGCAATTCAAAGCCCAATTCATTCAATTTTGCCATCGTTTTCATCGATCTGTGACACGGTGCATTATCTTGGTGAAACAACACTTTTTTCTTTTGCAAATGTGGCCGTTTCTTTGCGATTTCAGCCTTCAATCGATCCAAAAGTTCACAGTAATACTCGTTGTTGATGGTGGTTCCTTTTTGGAGATAGTCGATGAATATTATTCCGTTCGTATCCCAAAATACAGACGCCATCACCTTACCGGCCGACTGTTGCGTCTTTGCTCGCTTTGGATTCGGTTCGTCGACTGCTGTCCACTCAGCTGACTGTCTTTTGGATTCTGGTGTGTAATTGTGAAGCCATGTCTCATCCATTGTCACATATCTACGATAGAATTCCCTTTTATTGCGGTTTAATAGCGCCAAAGACTCCTCTGAAGCATCGATTCGTTGTTGTTTTTTGGCGACTGTGAGCTCACGCGGCAGCCAATTTGCACAGAGCCTTCGCATACCCAAATATTCGTGTAAAATGGTAAAAACACTACCATTTGCTACCTTTACAATGTCAGCTAGCTCATGCACCTTCAATTTGCGATCGTTCATAACCAATTTGTGGATTTTTTTTATGTTTTCTGGAATAACAGCCTTATTTGGGTGTCCACTGCGCTCTGCATCTTTTGTGCTGGTACGACCACATTTAAATTCAGCCATCCACTTCTCTACCATTTGTCTCGATGGAGCAGAGTTTGGATAATGTTTATCAAGCCATTGTTTGGTTTCCACTGTATTTTTTTTTCATCAAAAAGCAATGCTTTATTAAAATTCGAAATTCGCTTTTTTCCATTTTTTTTCAAAAACAAAAGTTGCTTCACACAAAATGCTATAACTCACGAATAAATAGTCAGATTGCTGTCAAATTTATACACGTATCGTTTGAAGGTTAGTACTAAATAAAAATCATATGGAAAAAATTCTAGTAACGCCATCTATGTGTCATCCTACGGACTTATTGAATGACCTAGTATAAAATATAAAATAAAAAAGTTTTTCTATGCTATCTATGATGCATGTTTTTCAATATGGTGATAAAAACTTTAGCAGCCAAACTGGAAATTAATCGAAATATTTTGAAGTCGTGGATAAAATAGCATCTTGTATTCGCATAGGATGATGGCAATTCTTCACTCGGATGATTCCCTACCCTCGCTACGCTCGTTTCGGGAAACTTCATCCTCGTGAAGAATTGCCATCATTCTCAACTCATACAAGAATCTACTATTCTCAACCTAGGTCAATAATAATAACAAAAAATTACGTAGGTTAATAATGACAAATTTTCTTTTATTTTTATTTAATTGAAATGAACAAAAAAACACAAACAAATAATAATTGCATTTCTTTGTTTCGTTTTATTTGTATGAAACTAAGCTTCCAGGCTACTTGATATTTTAAGATAATTAAAAATTGAAATGGAAAATAACTAATATCAAAATCTAATCAAAGCAAATGTGATAATTAGTTTTAATAGTTAAAAAAATTCTATATATACCTCGGTTGAAAAGACTAATATAGACCTCGAACATTATATCCCTCGACGCTACGCGCCTCAGGATCTAAAAGTTCTCGGTCAATAATAGCTTACTTCTTAACCTTGTTATATAATGTTCTATTATTTTTTTCCAAAAATTGGGTAAAAAAATAAATAAAAATCTTTCTTTTGACACACTTGACAACATTTTTTTGACAAACTTATAATGCAATAATCTAGTTTTTGATCTCACATACTAATCCCGACCATCCAAATTTCTCCACATTCTTTGTTCCTACTCATTATCACTTAAAATGAACGTTATTTAAGCAAAAATTGCATATTTCCTTGTTTTGACACACTTGACGATTTTTTTGACACACTTCCGTTACAGTTATCGAACACATCGTCCTTTCGGCTCTTCACATTGAGTGTGCCTACTTTTAGAAACCCAAATTTTTAAAATCTCTTCGGCCGTTTTCTAGATTTCGTCGGTTGTGACAGACGGCCTAGTTGAATCTATGTCCATGTTAAAATGCGATTGCTTAATCAATAACTATTATGGTACATATGATCCACTAGGGATAATTATTCCTTTTTCATGCTTTCTCAAAAAGTTTCTGTACTCCCAAATACATAATAATACTTCAATATTTGAGTACTCAGTTTTTTTTCCTTGCTATAAATTCTTTTTAAACTACCCATAAATTTTACGTATTCTAAGTACATTCACACTACATAGCTAAGATTCAGGGTTGACTGGATACATGTTCATACGCCAGCGTCCCTAAGATATCACCTTTGCTAGAGATATCTCGCTACTATTGTCAGTGTACCTGTATTAGGAATTGACAGGTATCTAATCATCCTTTTCTCTTTTCTAAATACATCCAATGTCCAAACACATCCAAAATTTAAAGTGTTTTTAATATATTGCATATATGTATAATCTAAAAAATTTCATCCAGATAACGACTACTGAATTTGAATATCATTATTTTTGTACTCTAAGTACAGCCAAATACATTCAAATACATCCAAATACTTCAAATACAAATTTTAACAAAGCCAAATCCTTTTAATCACCAGTTATAAGTATAGTAGTTTTTATATAAAGTATTCGTAAATACTCTACATTCAAATATATTTTTTATTCGCCTATATGTTAAAGTGTTACTTTATTACTGTGATTTGCGGCTTTAAAGTATCACTTTTCAACTATTTATTTTGTCGTCATAGCTACGTCCAAAAAAGTAAAAAGCATTTGTATTTCTTTAAATTCTATGAAAAATAAATTTTTTTATCAAAGCAACCCGCAAATTCGAAATTTCATTATCCAATTAAAATAGTTGTTATCATTTGTTGTCATAGAATTTGGAAAAAATAATAAATATTTTTTCAAAGGTTACTTGTTCCACATATTTTTATTTTAAAATTTATGAAAATAAAAATGAAGATAAATAATTTTAATTTAGAATAAACAACTTTTCTTAAAATATTTTGCTTGCGGCGAATAAAAAATAGTATATGATGCACGGACGTAAGCTATTTTGGACTTAATGTGGGTGCAAATCTCGGCTAGCGCCTCGATTTGCAAACTCCACATCCGTCCAAAATCTTTAGCTTTACGTCCTAGCATCATAATGTACTATTTTTTCAAATATAATTTCAGTTGAGTATAACATTTTTTGTTTCTTTTTTCTTTGTACGTATTTTTAGAGTACAATAACAAATACAAATAATTTGAGTATTTGCAATAATTACGAATAAATTATTACTATTTGTGCAGTGCTCTGGTAAGGCACTCCAGAGATGAGAGTCTCTGTTGTCATTGCACGCTGAAAAGCAATAGTTCTGCAACTTTTTATTGAGACCGTAAAAGCATGGGCCACAGTATTAGTTCTGGTGAAACGCTAGAAGTTTGCTAGTTCAGGTAAAGTTGTTTTAATCTCAGAGGAAGTTCGTTCATCCATAATGTATTTGTAGAAAATTGTCAAATCAGCTACATTTCGTCTGTGCGGCAAGGAATCAAGCTCATTAGTAAGAGATTATCATGTTGATTGTTTTAAAAATGTCACTGTATCTAAATTTTATCTAAACTAAATCATTAAATTTTTTTTAAAAACAAATTTTTATGTAATTACATGGACTCAGCGCCAGAGTTCGATGAAACGAACAGTAAACTTTTCCATTTTCCGGAAAAACGGTAAAAGTTTACTTGTTTTTTTTCTCAGATTTGAGCTTATGAGCATCAAATTACTATAAAAAAGTATTTGGTTTTATCCTTGAAAATAGTTTCTGCAACTCGGTTCGAAATGGGTTAAGTTAAATTAGACATTTATTTGGGTAAATAATAAATTTTTAAATTATAAAAAATAAAAGAAAAAAAAGTTTTTTTTAAAATGGTTATGTTTCACAAATTAAAATTGAGAAAAATCATATAAAAATATAATATTTTCTTATCAGTACAAAGTTTTTATAAAGCCTTACTTAGGCTTAGTACCTTTCAAATAAAAAAAATATTATAATCGGCTAACCCGTTCGAGCACAATTTAATTTTAAACTTTCCTTATCTCTAAATTTTTTAACATATTTCGTTCCACACGGTGCTAAAACAGAGGAAAAATAAAATCACGTATTGCGTCCACTGATTTATTGTCAAGCCTTTCCATTTGGAAATATTTCCGGAGGCTGAAATAGCCCGTTCCGATTCCACACTTGTTGTTGGAATTGTCAATCTGTAATTATTATACATTCGTTGTATTATTATTATACATGAGCACTTTTCTGAAATATTTTCATTTATCTTCCATTTGCGGTGACCAGTTTAATATTTTATGTAGTTGTATTCTGACCAAAATGGTTTAATAAAGACGATACGCTTGAATTAATACGGCGTTGCATTTTATTTTTCCAAATTGTTTTCCTCTAATAAATCGATCGGAACCACATCCTCAGTTGCACTATCGTTGTAATCTGTGCTTGGTTATCCAGCAGTATGAGAAGCTTAATTATCCGTTTAACATCCCTTGTGTGTTGCTCCATGTAACGTTAAATAATCGTTAAAACAATCTTTTATCCGGCTTCAACTTAGAATGGTAAATTTGTTTGATATACCATCGAAAAAAGCAACGTTTCCGTTCTAGAAATATTTTAATACTTTAGATGTTTCGTTTTTCCTCTCCTTTATGCGTTTTATTGAGGCATTAGTCAATCTACGAGCTAATGGGTTGGTTTGGTTTTCTAGTTTACTCAGTACAAGCTAAAGAGATACAAATATTTTTATTAAAAAATATACAATAAGAAAACTAAATTTGGGTTACCAATATTCCAAATGCTAGTCTTCTTCAAGGACTCAAGCCCGCATATATAGAATTATATGAAAGTTTATTACTTCGAGAAAGCAATAACGTGACATCCTCAAGACAAATTTCATAACTAAGATTTAGGATGCTACCGTTGACTGTATAGAATTGAACCGCCCTAAGGAATCATCTTCACTAGTGACCTAGTGATAACTCAAAGCTATTGCCAACAATATAGAAAACCTCACGTTAACTCATAATGCCAATAACCGCGGCTGCAGCTACATTTTTACTATGAAGCGGTGAAGTGATAAATTTTCAATGAAAAGTAATAAAGAAATTTTTAACGCTTCACCGCTTCACAAACAAAAATCTACAAATCAACAAAAACTGATCTCTCCATGCAAACTGAATTTATATAACTTACTTTTTAACAGGATATCGTGTTTTCGTCGATTAAACCCGGCCAATATGGCTATATCGTAATCCCGGAATTTGCTTTCAATAGTCCCGGGATTTCAGGATCGTAAAAATGTGTCCTGATCCCAAGTGCTAATCCCTAGTGCTAGTGTTAATTAAAATCCAAAAATACCAATTCTTCATCGTTCACACTTCACAGTAATAACACATTCCATTTACCATTTAATGCATTATTTTTCACAACGTTCTTCATTCCCAACCATAGACAAAATTCAAATGACTCAAGATATAAAGCCATCAGACTTCGAATGGCGTCGTCAATTTGCTAATAGTCATACCAACAAAACTTAAAAGTGAGAAATTTTTTGGTGTTCCAAGGTTCTGGTGTGGTTTTAACTTTTAGGTCTTATGGAGTAATCAGTCGAACTTTTTTAAAACGAAGTTTGGATTTTTTTTATTACGAAGTCTTTCGTTGCAGAAATTAGAAGGCTTTCCAAAAGGTATGAATCTGACATCATATCGTTGGAAAGGAAATGTTTTCTCTTTTTACCTTCGCTAATATATGGTGAACCAATTAGATAAACGAACATTTTATACATACACTTTTGACAACATTTTTGGTTTGGAGAATGGACCGCTGTCGCCTAACCCTCAGGAGAAACGACAAACTTTTTAAAGTTGAAATTTACTTATTAATTTGAAACGAAGATCAATGGTATAAACTGTAAGTTCTTTTTAAAATTGTCAAAATCTAGTTCGATTTGATTGATTCCATTCAATACTTCAATGGTAAATGGTTTTTTCTATCGTATAGTGATCATGAAATAATTGTAAAAAGTGATTTACTTGGATTTAAAAAAATACAATTTCATTTTCTCTAACAAACATATATGTTTTATTAACTTCATTTTGTAGAGGGGCCAAAATTCGTCTAGGGGGCCGGGTCCTCTGGGCCCCTACCTAGTTACGTCAATGCTTGGAATTCAATCGTTTTTTTAAATCGTAGAATTATTCCTTTTTGTTGATTTTAGAGATGGAGCCTAGTTTTACGATTATCTTTCCATTAAAATTTACCCCTGCAGGTTTGTAAGTTAAGCCATTCCAGAGATAATAGTTTTTCAGATAGAAAATGTCCAAATTTGATAAAATTATGAATTTAGATCGTAACGGAAAAGCGAAATACAAAATTCTACGTCCACGCTGTGCTACCTGGATAACGCTTACAGAATTAGGTTGATGTAGTTGAGAAGGGGAGAGCAAATACTGCTTATAGTCAATTATTCTTCACCATGGCGAGTAATTGGCGCCATAAAACCAATGCAACTCAAACGTTTGTTCTCCATATTAGGAGCGGCTTGAAGCGGGTGTCTGTCTTGGATCAAGCGGCTCGCTATATAAACGTGTAAAACGGTTTTTCTGAGAACCAGGGCATCTGGACGGTCCCATTGAAGGCGATTTCAGTTGGGCGAAAGGCTAACCCCTCATATCTGTAAAAAAAATTATTTTTTATGAATTTTGTACACTGGCCTCGGATTATCTCGGACTCATTCAAGAACGACCTCTGAAACTATACTCGGACTACGATTTAAAAACGGGAACCTGGAACGTGCTATGCCTTAGAAGACCAGGAGATCTACTAAAACTTAATAGATAGCTACACACTAGATATAGTGGCATTACAATAACTAAGATGGCCAGGGAGTGGAATCCACGAAATAGCAAAGGGATACACTCTCTACTATTACGGTCGTCAAAGCGGAGGAGGATTTGGAGTTGAATATCTCATACATCGTCGCGTGAATCAACATGTTATTGACCTTTACCCAATTCATATGCGAATATGCGCAATGAGAATCCACACGCAAAAATTTAATGTAACGATCATCAATGTTCATGCACCTACTGAAGGCAAAGCATAATAATATAAAAGACCTGTTCTACCTGGAACTCGAAGAAGTCATCAATAACACGCGGCACGATATAAAAATCGTGGTATAGGTGACTGCAATGCTCAAATCGGTAGAAGTGCAGAACTTAAAACACATATCGGCCGTAACAGCTTATGCATCATACCAGTAACAATATCGGCGTTCGCGCAGCTGAACTGGCTATGATGTATGATATAGTAATTTCCAAGTGTTGCAAATTACTAGATCATACATCATAAGCGAATCCACAAAGCAACGTGGAAATAAAATGATGGAGGAATTGAAAATCAAATCGATCAAGTCATGATCTCCAAAAGACACTCTACAAGTGTAACTGACGTTCAAGAGGTGCTGATATGGACACCGATCATATCCTTGTCATCTTTAAGTACAAGTACAAGTTCTCATCTACATTTAGTAGACAAGCAAAAAATATATCAAGAATAGATATTAAGAAATAGTAATGCAAAAAATAGAAGAGCATTACTTTCTGTCTAAGATACCATTAAACATACAAGCAGAATGACAAACGCTTTAATCAACCATTATATCAACCATTATCAACCATTATATATCAGCAGCACAAACTACAGTCGGAAAACGACCACCGAAATCACGTAACGAGTGGTTTGATGACGAATGCCGCGACAGCGTTGAACTCAAAATAAAACTGCAAGAAAAATGGCTAACAAGAAACACCCGAGCTCTCAATCTGATTTTCTATGCTCCAGAAAAGCCTCAGCAAAACTTTTCCGAGACGCCCCCCAGAAAAATTCTTTGTGGTCAAAAAACCATAACGGCTTTATTTTTTTTTTTTTTGTGAAAAGAACACGTGCCGCAAAATCATCGAAGTTTATTTTTTGATAAAATTGTTAATATCTCATAACATATGCAGATGTAAAAAAAAATCACTTAATCATTTTTGCAGGAAATTTAATTCTCTACAAAAAAGGTCCATGTCATTTTTTTCCTAAAACCTATATTTCTGATGATATTTTGAAATAAAACTTGAAATTCTTCGAAACTCGTAAAACCAAATGATGAAAATTTCGACGAAAAAGTACTAATTTTGATTTTTTTTGTCACGATTATTTTTTTATACATTTCATTCTATAGCATTAGAAGAAAATTAGGAGTTTTTCGTCATCTTTATTTTTTATGTTTTTTAAAAATTACGAAAACTTACAAGTTCATTTTCAAAATATCATGAGAACTATGCGTTTTCGGGAAAAAATGACTTGGAACTTTTTTGTAGAAAATTAAATTTCCTACAAAAATGATTATGTGATTTTTTTTGACATCTGCATATTTTATGAGATATTTGAAAAAATCTACGAATTTTTCAAAAATCAACTTCAACGATTTTGCGGCACGTGTTCGTTTGATTTAAAAAAAAAAAAATAATGCCGTAGTGGTTTTTTGACCCCAAAGAATTTTTCTAGGGGGCGTCTCGGAAAATTTAGTTTTTAAAGACCAGTCTAATATATATATATATATATATATATATATATATATATATATATATATATATATATATATATATATATATATATATATATATATATATATATATATATATATATATATATATATATATATATATATATATATATATATATATCAATATTTTGGTGTTTTCTTTCAGCACATAGCAAAGCGTTGCAAAGCAAACTGCTAATGGCAAAAATTTCGGTTTGAAATATGGTTGTTGTGATGCTTAGGGCAACCGTTTGCTTTGTTCTAGGACCAAACACTCCTGCTCCCTTTCCCATATTGGTTCGAGAACCATCTGTGTACCAGATGCTGGCGTTATGTGGCAGTGGCCGTATGTTGTTTTTAATACGATCTCTGGCCAATATCTTGACATCAAAGTGCCTGTCTAAATCTATTGTTTTTGGCATACAATCCGAAATATGGTATGTATGCATTTCAGCTTGTAATTCAGAAAGGATTTTAAGGTGTCCGGTTAGATTGCCCGGCTTAAACCCTTCTGCGAGCTGCAGTCTGTAAACGCTCAACACCGCTACAGATTTTACATGTAGGTGCAATGGAGAAAGCTTTAGAAGAATTTCCATTGCTGACGTTGGCGTGGTTTTGAAAGCACCTGTGGCACTAAGACACACAAGCCTTTGTATTTTTGTAAACATATTTTGAGCAGTTATTTGGCGCGTTTTAGGCCACCAAACTAAAGTTGCATATGTAAGAATTGGTTTAATAAGACTTTGGTGCAACCAAAGTATCATTTTTGGGCTAAGACCCCATGTTTTCCCAAACAGGTTTCTGCATGTGAAGAAAACTTTGTTTGCCTTATCGGAGATATATTTCAGGTGTGAGTTCCAGGTTAGTTTGCTATCCAGAATCACACCCAAATATCTAACCTCTTTTGATGTTTGTAGTGGATCGCCGTTTAGAACAGGAGAAATGAAATTAAAGTTTCTCCTGTTTGTGAAAACGACAATGCTTGTTTTTCGTGGGTTGATCGACAGTCCCAATCTGTTGCACCACTTTGATACAATATTAAGAGCTGTCTGAGTTCGACCAGCGACAATGGAGTCAGGTTTCCCTCTAACCATGACTGCCAAGTCGTCGGCATAGCCTACAGTGTTGAAGCCGGAATCATTTAGCTTAGTGAGGAGATCATCAGCCACCATTATCCAAAGCAGCGGAGAGAGCACGCCCCCTTGCGGGTAGCCTCTAGATGCAGTAACAGTCACTGAATAATCACCTAGTGTAGCCGTTATCTTCCGACTCTGTAGCATCTTGATAATCCACGCAATGATAAGCGGGTTTATATTTTTCTCTGTGGCCATTTCAATGATAGCATTGAAATGGACATTGTCAAAGGCTCCTTGTATGTCCATAAATGTACAAACAAGTGCCTCCTTATAGTTTAGGGTGCTCTCAATTTCTTTCACCATTTTGTGCAACGCCGTTTCAGTAGATTTCCTAGTCTGATAGGCGTGCTGGCTAGAGTTGAGAGGGTTTTGTTTAAGACATACATGACGGATGTGATAGTCCAACATCTTTTCCATTGTTTTTAATAGAAAAGATGTAAGACGTATAGGTCTGTATGATCTGGCTTCATTAGGTTTTTTTCCTGGCTTAGGTATAAAAACAACTTTGGTTTCTCGCCATATCTGAGGAATGTAAGCAAGGCGAAAGCTTGCTTTGAACAAACGCATGAGATATGGAAGAATGATTGTTAGACCCTTTTGCAGAAATACCGGAAAAATTCCATCATCTTCTGGAGATTTATACGGACCGAAGGATTCTATAGCCCATCTCGCTTTGTTGGGGGGTGAAAATTGTGTTGGCTAAATGATCTGCAGTACTTTTAGTTGCGGGATCTAGAAGATGTACGTCTTCGTTGGCCCGGAAAGTGGGTTTGAAGCAAAGTTTCTAGTGTCTCAATGCAGCTGGTGGTATACGTACCACTTGGTTTGCAGATTGAGCTTAGAGGGTTTGTGTGATCAGACGACATCAATTTTTGGAGTCGAGCTGCAGCAGGCAGATTATCTATCGTATTGCGAAGCTCTTTCCAGCTATTTCTTTTTGATTGTCTGAGTTCTTTATTATAATTGGTTAGAGCTACTCGGTACTCTGTCCAATTATTTGTTGTTTTTGCTCTGTTGAAGAACTTGCGAACTTTATTCCTTTTCCTCTCCAAGTTACCATTCCACCAAGGTACATCTCTGCATCTTTTGGATTGAGTTATTGGAGTATTAAGGTTGTATGCTTCAGTAATAATTTCTTGTAAATTATTTGCTGCAGAGTCAAGCTCAAATGTAAAGTTGATACTGCCGCAACTATTTACATTATCATTAAGATATGTTGTGTAAAGTTCACAGTGGGTTTTTCTTGGGTTTCTAAAGTACTGGATGCTATTTGGGTAGTGTTCTATGTTGAAACATATATAAGCATGATCAGGCATAGAAGCTTCCTTCGAAACATGCCAGTTCTTAATATGGTTAGTAGCGTTTATGTTAGTTAAAGTAAGGTCAAGGACCTCGCCTCTGATTGCATTTCTAACTACCTTTGTTTGCAATAAACATATTGTTTGTATACAAAAATTGAAGCAGACGCTCGCCTTTTGTGTTAATGTTGCTACTCCCCCACACGGTGTGATGAGCGTTAGCATCACACGCTATTATGAGGTTATAATGGTTATTGTTGCAATACTTGATGAGTTTCTCTACCACTTCTGGTGGTGTCCCGTTCTCATCCCACGGGAAGTATGCAGAAGCTAAAATGAATTTACGAAATCCACCTTGAGGAAGATGAATTTCTATCTGGACCGTTGTAAGATCTCTACAGATAAATTCATTCAATGGAAATATTTTCAGATGTTTGTTGAAGAGAATCGCGGTTCGCGGTCTTTCCACATCTGAGAAATAGATCAGTTTTGTATTTTTGTTTGACGACAAACCTTTAATTTTTTTACTGTCTGCCCACGGCTCCTGTATAAACGCAAGATCGTGAGCATCCTGTTCAATTCACCGGTTCAAATTAACTGAGGCCATTTCTGATCTGTGCAGATTAATCTGAACGCAACTTAATTTAGGTACCATTGATTTTTGTCTATATCGTACAGGTCTTCTGTCTGACTTAGAGTAAGCTGGTGAATCAGACATTACCCTAGAGTAAGACATGGTGTGTGTACTATCCGAATTAGGATAAGCTGATAAATCAGGCATGATCCTAGAGTCAGACATGGCATGTGTGCTGTCTGGTTTAGAATAAGCTGATAAATCAGGCATGATCCTAGAGTAGGACATGGTGCACAGTTTTGTTGTTAGTTTATGTGATGCGTTTGGAGAAGCATCGCTCTCATCTAAAACTTTATAGTTTTCCATACAATATTTATGGAGAAAGTAGGGAGGTACATTGGTCAACCACAACAGAGCCCTGTGCTGTGGTAAGGCTATTGAAACAGGAGGACGCCCGGTATCCAGAGTTCCGTACTAATAATCAAGCACCCCCTTGACCATGCTAAGCTTTCGGCGTACGTGTCTCACCTTAGCTTTGGGTTTGGACTTGATCTTAGCTTCGATTCTCACCGAGGAACTAACGGCATGGGTGACCCTACCGTTGTAGCTCCTAAGATCACTGAGTCTCCTGAGCCCTATCACTGCGTCAAAGTGCCAAGTCCATTAGATGGGGAGGTAACACAATAGTATTATTATATAACCAAGGTTATTTAGATAAAACATATGATTTTATTAACAATAATGATATAAAAATTTTACAAAAAGATCCAACAAAATCATATGTCAAAATTATAAATAATATTATAAATAAAAGCACAAATTTATTTGATCATTACACCCAAATTAGTTTAAAACAAATTCATGCAAGAGCACCCTAAACTACGTCTGGACGTTCTCCTTACTAACGCCCTACGTATCTGCTAAAATAAAAGCATATGTAACAAAAGTAGGGAGACCTCTACAGGGTCATACCAAATCATAGGCTCGGTGGCCTTTAGACCTCTTGAACATACCTCTTATTATTGTCGAAATAAAACTCCCAAATTTTATAGTTCCTTTTTAATTTTATTATAAATTTCTATATGAAATAATGTTTTCTCCTGAAGTACCTTACTATACTTTTTAGATATAAAATTATACTTATTCTATCTTCTGAAAATTTCTTAATATATATATCCAAAAATTCCTCATCACACGTTTCCGTGTACATACATCTTAAACAAGAAATACAAGAAATACAAGAAATCTTGTTCAAGCTTTATGTTATGAAATATCATCATAACATAATTCTTGAACAATTTTTAAAACAAAAAAAAACAAACATCATTGTGAAAACAAAAATTGTTTGCTTTTTTGTTTGTTTACTTCAAAAAATTTATTTTTTAGTTAAAGTAAGTAAACAAAACAAAAAAACAATATTTCCGTAAATCAGCAGTTACAACTTTTATTTTCACAATTTAAATTCCACGATAGGTAAATAAACCTATAAACATAATTTTACATATTTATTTAATTTGCAATCTGTTCATAATTTATTATGATTATTACATAATTAAAGAAAATATGAAAATATTCAACCTTCATAACTATGTCAAAAATATACGTACTTGGACTTAATTTGTAATTCATTTTTGACTAAACATTTATGCGTTCGACTTTGACTTATATGATTTTTAAAAAAGGGTTGAAAATCTTCACATTATCTTGTACAAAGGTTTGACTTAGGAAAATGGATATAAGAGTAAATGGTTCCTCAGATACCATTACATCCGGGACCTTTAGAAGTGAAACAAACTATCAGAAAGTTTGTTTTACTCTCTTTTTACTTAAACTTTTGGAAAAAATTAATCAATAACATTTACAAATTTACAAAATTTTGACTTATCTATATACATATTATGCTACATCACAATTTATAATATTTGAGATTATTTATCAGTATAACAAGCACTATTTCTTATCTTATGTTTTATTATTTTATGTATTTAATCTGAGAAAATTTTATAATATCATCAGCTTAATTCTACTATGAGCCTAATCTACCTTACATTTCTTTTTTAATCTGTTCTTATGAATAAATTTTTCTATATTGCCTATCTTAATTTTTACATTGCAATCCTTAATCTCTAAAACTTCATATGGTCCACTAAATGGTGGATCCAATTTCTTCCTCTCTCCTTGTTTTAACCAGACTTCATCACCTATGCTAATATCTAACGGATTTATGACTCTATCGTACGTGTTCTTTCTATTAACCTTTGCCGCAATTAGTAAATCTCTTGCTCTATTATGAGCTTGCTGCAAGCGAAATCTCAGTTCATCAGCGTACTGATCAAAATTATAGATTGGCGCATTATTTACAAATCTTTGATCTGATGGGAGAGTTATTAACTTCCCAAAAACTAACTCATATGGACTATAACCAGTATCAGAATGTGGGGTTATATTATAACAAAACACAAAATATGGAATCCATTCTTCCCAGTTGTAATCATTTGTGAACGACAACAAGTATTCATTCAACACTCGATGGTTTCTTTCGATAGAACCAAGTGTCTCATGATGATACGGTGTCGAAGTTACATGGGATATTTTAAAGAATGTACATACATTTTTCATTATTTCGTTTACAAATTCTGTACCCAAGTCTGTTTTTAAAGTCTTAAAATTCCCGTACTTTAAAATAAATTTCTCTGTTAACGCCTTGGCTATGGTTTTCGCCTCTTTGTTCTCGATAGGTATTGCTTCAACATATTTCGTCAAATCACATTGAATAGTCAAAATATACCTATTGCTACCCGTTAATCGCAATGGACCGACAGTGTCCATCGAAATTGTCTCGAAACTCGACGTAGGTGTGTCTGTTATGGTTAATTCTTCTTTTGTATTCCTTATCTGTTTATTCTTGGCACATAATTCACAATTTCTAACATAACTTTTTATCATCTTGCTCATATCCTTCCAAACATATTTCTGTTTCAATTTATTCATGGTTCTTTTGACACCTGAGTGCCCGCCTGTATGTGGTGTGTTATGGTAAATCTCTATCAACTCTTCCATTTTGCCTTTATCCATAATCCTTTGTGGAGCTTCATATAATACTATCTTTAAATCTGTTTCCTTTTTATCTATATTATTTAATTTATACTGCAGTTTATTAAATTCTTCCTTGAATTCAGTGACACCTAAGTGTTTGAATATATTATCGTTTATCTCTAGCGCTAGATAATCTATATTTTTACTTTTCATTCCAAATATAAGTTTCTCCAATACATTCCCTAAGGTGATGCGCGGATTTTCACTGTATATTACTAAAATTCCTTCTTTCATTTTCTTACTTAGTTTTCTTATTTGGAAACCTTGTTTATTATCTTTGTAATCCATACATTTCTTTAAAATCTTCTCACGTGAGTTTATATTTTCAAATGACAATTTTCTCATATTTTTAACTTCTGATATCGAGGTACAGTTCCATGAATACAGCGTGCACTCCGTTTTCATCTCTGTGGTCTTATCCTCAATCTTCTCCTCCTTTCTTGTCATAGCTCTCGTCTTTACGGCATTTACAATGGAAGTCGGTATCATCGCCTTCAGCGTGTCCGAATTTATCTCTATTCTCGACAATGCATCTGCATTCGTATTAATTTTACCTTGTTTGTAGACTATCTCGAAGTCATAATCAGATAGATCTAGTCTGATTCTTGTTAATTTTGATGATGGGTTCTTATGTGTGAATAAACTCACCAGTGGTCTGTGGTCTGTCACTACCACAAACTTTCTTCCATAGACATACGGTCTAAAGAAATTTATAGCCCAGTGTATACTTAACAACTCCTTCTCTATTATCGGCTTATTCAACTCATGCTTGTTCAATGACCTACTAGCATACGAAATTGGTAGATCTTTCCCTATCTCGCCCTGCGATAATACAGCTCCAAGTGCAAAATTTGATGCATCTGTAGTTATAATAAACTTCTCTTCAAAATTAGGATATCTTAAAATGGGTGGATTGATTAATTTGTTTTTTAGTGTTACAAATGCTTCTTCACATTCTACAGTCCACTCAAATGGTACATCCTTCTTACTCAATCTATTCAGGGGTTTTGCAATCCCTGCGAAATTTGGAATAAATCTTCTGTAATAATTACAGAATGCGGTGAATCTCTTCGTTCCGTCTGCATCTGTTGGAACAGGATAATTCTTGATAACTTCGAATTTCCTTGGATCTGTCCTTATTCCTTCGCTCGTTATCTGATGACCTAGATACGTCACCTCTGTCTTCAGGAAATTACATTTCTTTGGATTCAACTTCAAATTGTACTTCCTCAGCCTTTCAAAAGTCTTAATCAAGTTCGCATTATGATGGTTTATACTGCATCCAAATATTATAATGTCATCCACATAAAGAAATGCCTCGGCTTCTAGACCAGCTAGAGCTATCGATAACATCCGTTGAAAACTATTAGTTGATATTTTCAAACCAAAAGGTAAACTTTTGAATTGAAAATGTCCTTTATTTGTTGAAAATGCTGTCAATGGTCTTGATTCTTTTTCCAGTTCTATTTGGTGAAACGAGCTTGTTAAATCTAAAGTTGAAAAATACTTTGCTCTACCAAGATTATCCAAAATATCATCTAATCTTGTTAAGGGGAATTTGTCATCCATAATCTTTTTGTTCAATTGCCGAAAATCAACAACCAAACGCCACTTCTTTTCCAAAGAATCACTGTGTTTTGGCACAATGAGTAATGGTGAATTAAAAGGACTCGTTGAGCCTTCCACTATGCCATCTTTTACTAATTCATCAACTTGCTTGTTAATTTCCTCTATTTGCGATTGCGGTAGTCTATAATTTTTTATATAAACTGGACTTTTATCTACTGTAGAAATTGTCTGCTTGTAGAAATTGTTAGTTGTTAACTTGTCCCCCGTTAAGTGGAAAATATCTGCATACTGCTCACATATTTTCAAAATCGAATTTCTTGCTGCATCATCTAAGCTGTCTATTTCTAGTTCTTCCAATAACCTCTTATACCTTTCTTCTTTATCTGACTTCATGACGTTTTTCTTCTTGAAAGTGTTGATCACGTAATAGTCACGTAATGGTGTCATCTTTGGTGAAAATTTTTCTACTATTACATCTCTATCTAAGGTATTTACAATTTTTACATGCACAATTCCTTTTGATGGAACTAAGGAATTGGCAATAAATACACCCTCTTGTAGCTCCTCGTTAAGTATCACACTATCCTCAGCAACGCTCATGTCCATAGCTTTAATTATCTGAGTTCGTGCTGGTATCACAAATCTATTATTCTCTGGTAACTTCGTCTTCATTGGAACAAAAATTTCTTTGCCGTTCACATAAATTGACAATGTAAATGTCTCATAGTCAATGATACATAAGTTCCTTTTCAAAAAATCTCTGCCAAGAATTCCGTCCGTGCCTATCGGAAATTCTTCGTTCACCACATGTAATTTCTGAACCACTTCTACATCATCAAAATTTATTCTTACTGTCGTCATCCCTAATGTATGTGACTCCTCTTTCGTTACACCAATAATCTTACACCGTTCATCTATCAGCTCTATATCCCTGCTGATTACATTTTCTTTAATGAGCGAAATATCCGCTCCCGTATCAATCAAAAATGATACCATTTTTCCCGTTATGTTAGTCTTTGTGATTACAAAATTTGATGTGCTACTCCCTATATTAAAAATTTTTAGTGGTTCTTTATTATCATTAAAATCTACTATTCTTGACTCTCTGAGCCTCTCGAAACCACTTCTTCGGAGACTAACTCGTCGTTTCCCGAGCTAACTACATTAATTCTCCTATTTCTATTCTTATTACCACTTGTATTATTGTAACTATTATTACGGTAAGTATCAGACCTTCCTTTATTATTATTATTATTATTATAATTTTTATTGAAATTATTATTATATCCTCTTCTGGGATTAAAATTCCTATTTACTACTTCTCTTTGATGGAAATTATTCCTATTATAATTCTTATTTTTCTGGAACCTAGTTCCATAATTCAATACCTGGGCTTGGTTTTGGTCATCTATCTCTCTTGCCAACTCAATAGCATCCTTTAAGCTACATGGCCGCGACGCGTTTATCGTTGTTCTCAGTGGCTCATTTAACCCTGACTTAAAAATGTTCAACCCTATCTGGTTGTTTAAGTCTGAGATTATGTCCCTGTTCGTTTCGCCCTTTTCTGCGATTTGAACCGCGTTGAGTTTTGCAATTAAACTTTCTATCTTGTGACCATACTGGTCTGCAGACAAATTCGCTTGTCTGACATTCGATAATTCAGCATGTATCTTTGAAGCTGAAACACGACTTTTAAAAGCAGTTTTAAATAAGGTTGTAAACTCTTCCAAAGAGTTGGGTTTTTTATACGCAGCTAGTGAAATTTTTGCTTTTTCCGATAACTTGGTTAGAAAAATAAAGTCTATTAACTTCGATTTTTCCACCTGGTCCCTCAAAGTATCGTGTAGAAACTTAACTAAGTTTAGAAAATTTTCTACCTCTGTGTTTTTGCCTTCAAACTGAGGAATCAGTTTGTAAGTAGCAACAATATCGAAACTAGACATTTTTGCACTTTCACTAGACTTTATCGAATATTCAGATAATAATTGCTTCACCGATCTGAAGCTTGTAGTGAACCGCTTCTTTAGTTTATCAAATTCGGCACTATCAAGTTCGAGAATTAAAGTCTTGGATAAATCCCCAAATTTATCCCTTAATCCTTCTAAATCTTCAGAGAATTTCTCTAACACATGCGGTGTTACAGTTTTGTCTTCTTTTAAAATTGACTCGATGACACAAACCTCTTTAATCAATTTTTCAGCCCTAATCAATGTATCCATCAAAATTTAAAAATAAATAAAAAAATGTAATTTATCTTTTTCTATATATATTTTGGTCTGTTACAAAAATAAAAAAAATTCTTTCTAATCTAACTTATATTTATCTATTTATAATATTGCTAACGCTTTTCATTCTTCAGCATTTTCTTATATTAACACACGCTTTCCGTGGCTGCGTTGGTTTTCACCACAGCTCTGACAATTTTCTTATTAAAGTAAGCTCTCATCCTATGCATAACGTACAGTATTATCAACACTATTATCACCACGATCGTAATTATCTCAATCTTCTTTATTTCATCCGTGCTAGCTCCAACATTCAGGTTCGTTGCTGAACCAGCCCCATTTGTGATAATCACTTCTTCTTCTTTCTCAGGTTTCTGTGAGTTGTTTCCCATAACTTATTATCTTAGCTTGTTGACTTCTTTTAATTTGATATTGCTGACTCGTTACTTGATGTTCCTTTATCTGCTGCTTTTGCTGAAGATTCTTGTTGGTCCGTTCGCTTTTTAGGTCGCCATAAACTACGTCTGGACGTTCTCCTTACTAACGCCCTACGTATCTGCTAAAATAAAAGCATATGTAACAAAAGTAGGGAGACCTCTACAGGGTCATACCAAATCATAGGCTCGGTGGCCTTTAGACCTCTTGAACATACCTCTTATTATTGTCGAAATAAAACTCCCAAATTTTATAGTTCCTTTTTAATTTTATTATAAATTTCTATATGAAATAATGTTTTCTCCTGAAGTACCTTACTATACTTTTTAGATATAAAATTATACTTATTCTATCTTCTGAAAATTTCTTAATATATATATCCAAAAATTCCTCATCACACGTTTCCGTGTACATACATCTTAAACAAGAAATACAAGAAATACAAGAAATCTTGTTCAAGCTTTATGTTATGAAATATCATCATAACATAATTCTTGAACAATTTTTAAAACAAAAAAAAACAAACATCATTGTGAAAACAAAAATTGTTTGCTTTTTTGTTTGTTTACTTCAAAAAATTTATTTTTTAGTTAAAGTAAGTAAACAAAACAAAAAATAGTATATTATTGAATTAGGAGCTAAAGTCGTACTTTTTGTGTTGAGTCTATAGTTTGGCGGCCGACCGTAGGGAGGCCGACAATTATAGACGAAACACAAAAAGTCACTTTAGCTCCGAATTCAATACACTATTTTTTCGGCAAACGTTTAAATTTGTTTAAAAATATGAAATTAATGCATCAAATTTTTTAAAAATATGTTTTAGGTAATAAATTTTCTGAAATTAATTTTTTTTATTTTTATTCATTAAAATGAACTGAAATGCATTCTGTTTTGAACAAATTAATAATATCATTTTATTTTACTTTACTGCCGCCGTAAAAATATGAAAATTACTTTACAGCCGCCGTAAAAATATGAATATTACTTTACAGCCGCCGTAAAAATATGGAAGTTACTTTACAGCCGCCGGCAGAAAAAGTAAAAATGACGTCACTTTTGCAGCCGCCGGCTAAAAAGTAAGACTTTAGCTACTCCCCAGCGGCAGTAAAGTTAAACTTTACAGCCGTTAGCCGAAAAACAATATTTCCGTAAATCAGCAGTTACAACTTTTATTTTCACAATTTAAATTCCACGATAGGTAAATAAACCTATAAACATAATTTTACATATTTATTTAATTTGCAATCTGTTCATAATTTATTATGATTATTACATAATTAAAGAAAATATGAAAATATTCAACCTTCATAACTATGTCAAAAATATACGTACTTGGACTTAATTTGTAATTCATTTTTGACTAAACATTTATGCGTTCGACTTTGACTTATATGATTTTTAAAAAAGGGTTGAAAATCTTCACATTATCTTGTACAAAGGTTTGACTTAGGAAAATGGATATAAGAGTAAATGGTTCCTCAGATACCATTACAACCCGAATTTAAAGGTTTACTAAAAATTCACAAAGAAAATATACCAATTAGACCTCTTATAAAATAGCAAAATTTTTAATCAAAATTATTACCAATAATATTACATTAATCAATAACCAATCTATTAAAAACAATTTACATTTAATAGAAAAAATAAATAATATTAATTTATTATTTCAATATAAAATGATATACATCCAATATGTATACAAATATTCCAGTTATTAAAACTATTAATATATTAATTAGAAGAAAATTTAAAACACACTGGTACTTTAGATATACTTAAAATTAATGAATTGATTATTATAATTCGAGTTATTCTACAACAAAATTATTTTAATTTTGATGATAAATTTTTTATTCAAGAAAAAGGGCTTGTGGGATCTCCATTAAGCGGATTACTCGCTAATATTTTATTAAATTATTTTGAAAATAAATTTATATTCTCAAATTTAAATAAACAACAAAATTTAATAATTTCGTACTCAAGATATGTTGATGATACCTTCATTTTATTTAATGGTACATTCCGACACATAGAAATTTTCAAAAATTATTTGAACAATGTTCATCCAAATATAAAATTTACTCTTGAAATTGAAGATAATAATCAAATAAATTTTTTGGATTTAACAATTTTGAAAAACAATAATAATTTTGAATATAAAATTTACCGGAAACCTACAACTTCTAGCATTACTATAAATAAAACATCACATCACCCACATTCACAAAAAACAGCAACATTTAACTCACTAATTCATCGTATGCTAAATATTCCAATGAATATTCTAAATTTTCAAGAAGAACTAAACACTATAAAATTTATTGCTTTAGATAATGGATATGACTCTAAATTTATTGATAAATTACTTTCAAAGAACATAAACAAATTAAATAATCCAAATATTAACAATGAGAATAATATAAAATATGTATCAATGGAATACACAAATATCTTACCAAATATTTTACGAAACCATTTTAAAAAAATATAAATATAAAATATCCTTTCGCACAAACAATAATTTATACAAAATGTTTAAACCAAAATTAAATGTTAAATTAGAATCTTGTTTAGGAGTGTATAGAATTAAATGTGATTCTTGTGGAAAGTTTTACATCGGGAAAACCGGCAGATGTTTCAAAGATAGATTCAAAGAGCATCTTCCAATGAAGAAAAACAAACAAAATCTAAAGTCTATTTTTGAAAACCATTTAGTCGATAACAATCATAATTATAACAATTTTGAACAAAATTTGAAGGCTTTACATTTATGTAATCAAGGTGTTTTGATGGACTCTCTTGAAGAATTTGAAATTTACAAAGGGTTCAAAACACAACCAAATTTTATTTTAAATGACAAACTTTCTTTTAATTCAAATATTTTGTACAATTCTGTTTTGGAATAATTCAATTAAAATTTCTGTTAAAAATCATATTTCATTCATAAAATTAAAATAGTAAGCTTCTAAAATTTGTTTCTTCTAATAGTTATTTATTTATCTAGAACGAAAAGTGAAACTTTAAAGTACGAGCTAGTTGTTTACTAGTGAGTACCATTAAGAAATTACTAGTGAGTACCATTAAAAACACTTTTCGTTTGAGGTGAATACAAAATTTTATTTCATACTGAAAATTTATTAAAAGAAAAAGAAATGAGTTTTAAATTTTGCTCAAATTATTCGTAATCTTCTTATATATATATATATATATATATATATATATATATATATATATATATATATATATATATATATATATATATATATATATATATATATATATATATATATATATATATATATATATATATATATATATATATATATATATATATATATATATATATATATATATATATATATTAATACGCTAGATTAAAACTTTGTGGAGCATAAGGCTTTTTTATTCGCAGATGGATTCAATTCAAATTTTCACAGCTAACTGATATTAGTGTAACCTATATTGGGATCCGGATTCAAACAAATCGGATCATAAATAAAAAAGTTATTATATACGGAAAACTTTTTCTATACATATGCATTATAAGTTTACATACATATAAAAATATATTTGCTATCGAACAACGAACAACAAAAACGAAACTTAAAACTTTATTTTGTTATTCTTTTTTATATTTAATTTTTTCTCAGCTGTTAGTATATTTATTTCTTTGAATGTGAATAAACGTACATATTGTTTTTCTATGTTTTAAATTTCATTTCGAATTTTTTCTTATGCGTAAGATAGGTTTTGAGTTAGATCGTGTGAATCCTTTTGTTCGTTCTTTTAAATCAATGCATGAATTTTGTAAAAGACCTGAGAATGTTACTGCTGATGTGTCAATGGTTATAAAAGTTAACAGAGAATGTGATATTCGTCGTTTTAATGATGCTGTTCAAACTGATGTGGTTGCTATTTTTAAAAATGATGAATTTTGTTAAATTTGTCAGATGAAGATAGAATTGATGGAAATGAAATGATTAATAAATTTGTATGTACTGAAATCCCTGATCCCATTCTTTTTCCTAAATTACATGAATATGTGAAACGTCATATGATGCATGAACCATGTGGTGCTCTAAATCCCAATTCTGTTTGTATGAGAGTGGTAAATGTAGTAATAATTTTCCAAAACCTTTTTCTGAAAATATTAAAGAATATGTGAATGGTTATCCTTTGTACCGTCGACGTGATAATGGTATGAGTGTTGATGTACGTGGTGCATCTCTTGATAATAGATATGTTGTTCCGTATAATATTTATCTTCTTGCAAAATTCAATTGTCATATTAACGTGGAAATATGTACGACTGTTAAAAGTGTGAAATATGTTTACAAGTATGTATATAAAGAGTATGATTCTGCCAATGTTGAATTGAGCGTGAATGGAGAGAATGCAGTGAATAATGATGATGCGATTGTGGGAAATGAAATTCAAGATTTTTTGAATGGACGGTATGTTGGTTCGACTGAAGCTGCTTGGCGCATATTTGAATTTCCAATGCATTTTCAATCTCATACAATTATTCGACTTGATTGTCATTTGCCTAATAGACAAAATGTTTATATCAGGAATGGTAATGTGGGTGGCACAGTCGCAAATGTATCAAGAACAAAATTGTTAGCATCTTTCCATTTGAATTCCATTGATAATTTAGCTAATGAGTTTTTGTATACAGAATTAATTATGTTTGGTATAACCAAAGTAAATCGTGGAAAAGAAGACAACGTGGGGCTGATAAAGTTGTTGCTCGATTATATATGGTTACTCCAAAAGATATAGAATTGTTTCATATGCGTTTACTTCTGTTGCATGTTCGTGGTCCAAAATCTTTTTTTGATCTACGTATGTATGAAGGTGTACCCTACCCTACTTTTGTTGCAGCATGTGAAGCTCGAGGTATTGCAACAAATGATAATGAATAGCGTGAATGTTTACTTGAAGCTTCAGAAATTCAATCACCAAAACAGTTTCGTCAATTATTTGCATTTATCTGTGGTTTGAATGTTCCTCCGAATGCTTTAGCTTTTTTTCTTGACAGCTCATGCAGGTTGTGGCAAAACTTTTGTTCAAACGGCAATCATTCATAAATTTAATTCACTAAATCTTTCGTGTATTGTAACTGCCTTCAGTGGTATTGCATCAACTCTTTTGATTGGGGGGCGAACTTTGCATAATGTTTTCAAATTACCAATTCCATTATTAGAGAATTCAATGCCAAATATAACTCCAAACAGTGTACATGGCACATATATTAATAATGCATCAATCATTATTATAGATGAAATTTCAATGTGTTCTATTCATGCTTTAAAATTAACTAGGAAGGCCCGGCGTGCTTCGCTACGCTTATAAATAAAGTTTTTGCGTAGACATTTTGTTGACGTAGAAGCAATGATTTCAAAAAGTGGTAACGAGAAATGCTAGCATATAATTTTTAATTTTTCTTTTTAAATATATGAATGAAAAATAATCAGAACTCTAGCTGATCAGTTCGGATATATGAAAAATTAGCGATCAAATAAGTTAGAGATAAAATAAGCTTACTTGAAAACTTATTTGATCGCTAATTTTTCATATATCCGAACTGATCAGCTAGAGTTCTGATTATTTTTCATTCATATATTTAAAAAGAAAGATTAAAAATTATATGCTAGCATTTCTCATTACCACTTTTTGAAATCATTGCTTCTACGTCAACAAAATGTCTACGCAAAAACTTTATTTATAAGCGTAGCGAAGCACGCCGGGCCTTCCTAGTAATAAAGTAAACGGCAACCAACCTAATATTTAGTAAACAAACAAAATAACATATAGCAACCAAAAAGACCCGTCAATTGTTTTTGAATAATTTGTTATTTTTGAAAAATTTGTTTTCAATTATTTGTGTTAAAATGGATGCAAATGAGCTTCGCCGTAAAGAAGAGTTTGCTGTCAAATAAATCACGGAATCAATACGAAAAGGAATACGAGTTGTTTTGTGAGTGGAGAAAGGAAAAACGCATTCTGATTGTAAATGAAGATGTCCTTTTAGCTTATTTTTCTAATAAGGTAAGTACCTAATTTTGAAAAGTAGAAAAATAACATTTAACATTAACAAAAAATTATAAAATTATAGTCAAAAAAGTTGAAATCTTCCTTATTGTGGTCAAAATTTTCTATTCTGAAATCAACACTCCGTGCTAAGGATGATATAGACATTGCCAATTATTGTAAATTAAAGGCGTTTTTAAAACGAGGAATGGAAAAGGTTTTCTAAAAGTTTGAATTATTGTTATAGCAACAACTGACGTATAATTTTATAAAGTTCTAGTACTTTAAAAAAATTTTAAAGTACTCTTCAGGCGCAAAAATGTATACATAAAAACAGTACAGTTTACGTACAGCTTACGTACATAATTTTTGCGGATATCGGTATTTTTTATAAAGACACTTCTAAAACCACACTAAAATTCATATCATCAAATTATTTTCATATCATCTTAAATTGTTCTCATCTAAATCGTTATTATCCTAAATCTTTCTTCAAATAAACAAAATACATAATTCTAACTCAAAATTAATAATCTTTAAATATAAATAAAAAAAAATAAATTAAATAAATTGTGCTAAAGTGTTAATTAAATTAAAAGCCGTAAGTTGTATTTATAAATTCAAAGATACCATTTTGTAGGTTATGTTTATTAAATAATATTTTTCAATTTATTTAATTATTATTTGATTTCGTTATAGTTTCGTGAATTTATATTCGATCGGAGAACTAAACCAATTTGTTTATTGCTGAAAATTTGGTGGATTCGAATAAACGAGCTTATTAAAATATATAATAATAAATATACAAGAATATACATTTATTTTATTGCCAAATTATGTATATTATTAAATCATATTAAATTATTTATTTTTACATTTATTATATTTTTCGTTTTTATTTCATTTCAATTGAAATGTATCATATATTTTATTTAATATTAATTGCGATGAACTATGCTGCACGTAAAAGAAACACATAAGTATCACGTAAATGATACGTTTTTACGTATCATTTACGTTACGTTTTAGCGTACATATTTTGAACACTTTTGTATATAACAAATTGGTTTTTTGTATATAGTTGCAAGTTTCCTTTTTGATTTAACATTAAAAAAACTATTTTTCAAAATTCAAAACAAATATATTTTGATTTTATTTTAAATATATATTTTAATCTAACTTCTAAAAAACAATTTTAATTTTCTTATTTCTCTTACACGTGTTTCAATCTTTCGATCATCCTCAGAGAGAAAATATTTACAACTAAATCTAAAAATTCCTTCCTTGACAACGAAACTTCCGTAAGCTAATTAAATTAATGTGGGAAAACCCGAAATTTGAACATTTTAAGAATAACAATTGTTTTAAGTATAATAAAATAAGGATAAGTACAAAAATTGTGGGCGTTGTGAATTTTAACAATACAAAATAGAAATGAATTTATGAATTAAACATCTTAAAGCTAAATATTGAGAAGTTACAGTTTGATTATGAATATTTTTTAAAATTTTATTTAATGAGGTTAAATAAGTCTGATGTTATGACGTTTTGTTTTTCTTCGCAGTTCATGATATTTGGTTTGTGTTTTTCAATATATAGCGATTCATATGCGTCTAGTTCCCAATTTTTCCGAACTGTTTTTATAATTTTGGAATTGGCTAAATCTATTGCATGTGTTGGGTTTTCGACCATATGAAGCGCAACACTGGATTTATTGACGTTTCCTGTCGTAACTGCTTTGCAATGTTCTTCTAACCGGGTAGAGAATTTCCTAGATGTTTGCCCCACGTACTTTTTCTCGCAGCTCTTGCAGCTGATTTAGTAAATGCCCGACTTTTCTGAAGACTGTTCCTGGTCCTTATAGTTATTTAGTAAGTTCCCTAAAGTTGTGCTTCTTGTTGCGATCTGGATATTGTGCTTTTTTAAATGGTTTCCTATTTTATTTGTGATGCTTGGATAAAACGGCAGACATATTCTTCGTTGACTGTTGTTTTATATCTTCTTTAAAGTTGTTAGATTTCTTATTGTCTGGTTTCTTTTGTGGTTGGTGAAAATTTGTTTGATGAACGTTTCTGGGTATCCATTGATTCTGGCTGCATCCATTATATATTTTTCTTCTTCTTCAAACTCTTTCCTTTCCATGGGAATGTTGTATAGTCTATACACTAAAGAGTTGAAGGCTGCTTTTTTATGACTGCCATTATGAAACGAATCAGATGTTATAAACCGTTTGGTGTTTGTTGGTTTCCAAAAGATGCCCAGGTTAACCTTGTTTCCTTTTCTTATTACTTTGATATCCAGAAAGGGTAGAACTCCGTTGCTTTCTTCTTCCACTGTGAATTTAATAGTTGGATATTTGTTGTTGAGGAGGCTTAAGACAGATGTTATATCTTCTCGTCTGATAACTGCAAAAATATCATCAACGTATCTCTTCCATATTCTTGGAAAAATTGGCGATGTTGCTTCCATTTCCTTTTCAAAATGGGATAGAAAAACGTTGCTGAGATATGGAGCGATTTTGCTTCCCATACATGTTCCAAAATTTTGTTTGTATATCTTTCCTCTAAATTGAAAAAAATTTTGTTCCATGCATGTTTCTGCTACTTTAGTAATTACTGCTATCTTTGGCTCCGCAATGTTCTTGGATATTAGGTGTTCTTTCAAATATTTAATCGCTAGATCAACTGGAACGTTTGGATACAAAGCCGTTACGTCGAAAGAAACCATGATTTCTTGATCTTTCAACTCGATATCTTTGATTTGGTCAGCAAATTCTTTTGAGTTTTTCACTGAAAATCCTTCAGGGGGTTCAATTTGGTTTAATTCTTGTATGAACCAATATGCCATTTTCTCCGTTGGTGTTGAAATGTTTGATACTATTGGTCTTATTTTTCTTCCTGGTTTATGTAATATTGGAAGAGCATACAGGAATGGAACTTTTGGGTTGCTTACTTTCATCTTCCAATTTAAATACGGGATATTGAGCTTTTTTTCCATATACATTGCGGTTTCCTAGCAGCTTGAGCCATTTTAGGCAACGGGTTTTTTGTTTTTCCATTTTTAAACTTGTGTTCTGTGTATGGTCCTTCTTCTATCATGTCTTTCACTCGTTCTGAGTAATCTTCTTGGTCCATAATGACTAAAGAGTTACCTTTGTCCGCTTTTATATAGATAACAGGTTTTTCTTTTAAACCCTTTAACACTGGTTCTTCTGTGCTGACTGGAGCTTTTCTTTGATGTTTTAGGGCTCGATGTCCAAGAAATACTTTTTCGGTGTTATATCTGATGTTCTGTTTCTCCATATTTTCCATTCTTCTTATGCCTGTTTCTAAATTAGCTATTAATTCAATATCTGGCGTTTTCTTTAGATCTGGTGCATACTTTAAGCCTTTGTTCAAAACCATCATTTCTTCTTCAGAAAAGGAGATGGATGAAAGATTATGAACGAGGTCTGGAACATTTTCTATTGTGTGCAGCGTTCTTGGGTCTCGGTGTTGCCTTGGTATACCTTTTAACTTTTTTAACTTTTTATTATGATTAATATTATTTCTCTTGTACTCAGCATCAATTTCGTGTTGAACAATCTTTTCAAATATTGGTCTGGAAACGTTGAAATCAATGTTGTTGTTGTAGTACAGTTTTAAAATTTTAAGATGAAGGTTGTATGTCAACAGTTCCAACTTATCTAGCTGCGTGTGTTTTATTTTTAGTTCTTGTTGAATTATCAGCTTTCTGGCCATCTTGGTTATCGCTTCTCTTTGTTTTGGTTTTCCTTTAATGTTTATTTGTGCGAAACTTGGCGTTAACTTTTGTTTTAAACACTTCTTCAAAAACATTACATGAGATCTGGTCCGGGTAATTTTTATCTTAAGTTGCAAAAATTCTTTTTCAAACTCCTTTAAATGGGTGGAATCCATTGTAACTAAAATTTAATTTTTGGTTTTGGAGTGCGGTAAAATCACTATAGTATAACAAATTGGTTTTTGTATATAGTTGCAAGTTTCCTTTTTGATTTTACATTAAAAAAACTATTTTTCAAAATTCAAAACAAATATATTTTTATTTTATTAAAGATTAAAATATATATTTTAATCTAACTTTTAAAAATTGCCATTGATTTTATGGGTCCCTTACCCAATGGTGAGAATCTTTTAGTCATCGTGGATTATTTTTCACGTTATAAGGAGGTCAAAGTGATGTGGAGCATAACTTCTGAAGCAACTTGGAATGAGCTGGAACCGATTTTCATCCAATTAGGATACCCGCGTACCATTACACTCGATAACGGGAGACAGTTTGTTAGTACAAAATTTCAAGACCTTTGCAAGAAGCATGGAATTGCTCTCAGATATGGCACACCTTATTGGCCACAAGAAAATGGCCTTGTCGAGCGACAAAATCGATCATTGCTCAAACGATTGAAGATTAGTTACAACTCGGGACGCGATTGGAAGAAAGATCTGAATGACTACTTAATGATGTACTACACGACTCCACATAGTGTGAAAGGAAAAACACCAACCGAATTATTAATGAAGCGCACAATAAGATCGAAAATTCCACAGTCGGGTGATATTGGAACACAAGTAGTGGATACTGATTTTACAGAGAGAGATGGAATTTTAAAACAAAAAGGGAAAGACAGTGCTGACGAAAGTCGAAAGGCTAAGGTCTCGTCATGAGAAGTCGGCGATACTGTGTGGATGAAGAATTTGTTACCACAGAATAAACTGGCTCCAAATGTAATTCCCAGAGATCTTGAAATAGTGGAAAAACAGGGTTCGCGTGTTACAGTTGAGGATACTGAGACTGGCAAACAGTATCAACGAAATTCAGCACACTTGGTACGTGTTCCAGAAGTAGTGGAAGAGACGATCAAGGAACCAGAGTTGGTGGTTCGTAAATCAGCGAGACAACGACAACCGTCCAAACGGTCGGAAGATTACATACAAAGAGTCTCATGAAGAAAAGGAGATGTGGTGGCAACACAATAGATGTATTGACAACACCAGCTGTCATTAGAATTATACTATATTACTTTATTACACAAAGATGTACGAATATTGAATAAAGATAAATTGACTAATAAATGTAGTAATTGATTAGTTAAATTGTTTATTACTTTGTTTACTGAACACTACATCACCTAAAGAAATAAGGCGGACTGCGAAGTGCTTCTTACAAGATGTTAGAAACAATCAAGTCATCGGCAACAACGCCGAGCCTACGTATAAGACGCGCTTAAAAAATATACATACCAAAATGTACATATCAAAAACACAAAAACAAACTACGCCCCGAATCGGGTTCTTAATAGGCAATAGAAAACCACCACGAAACGTTGCCGAAGTAGTCAAACTACAACGCAGCACCAGAAGCAGCCTAGCGCAGTTAAGATCCGTTTGGTCACGCATCTTAAATAACTACATGAGTAGAATTGACAAGGAAATTGTTGACAAGTGTTCCGCAATTCTGGGCATGCCACATGATGCTAGCCACCGATTCAATTGTCCAGAAAAACCTACCGACCTGACGAAGGAAGATCTGTGGTACCGCCCAAAGGCATTAGCAGAGTTCCTGAATCTGGACTTGGAGCGGGATGATTAACACCACTCGTCGCTACAACAACAACTATTAAAAACGATTCTAACATATAGAAGATACAATTCCAATAGTTTGTACATTTAAACACTGCCTTTAAAAAAAGGTCTTTTTTTGTAATAAAGTGTTGGTATAGGAATTACAATATGTGTCACAAAAACACAGACACCTTTTAAGACCTGGTCTCACAACAACATGTGTTTTGAGGTGTTAATGTACGCTTTTTTAAACCTTTGTGTATTGAACGCCCTCGAGACTATTGATTCGGGCAAAGCATTTGCGTGTAAAACAATATGGTTGAGGCATGATGAATCCGATTTCATCCGAGTACTGCTGGTGACGATATTTAACAAATCAACGAGATTAGCAACAGTGCGACGATTTAAGGGAAATCTATCCAACCCGACACAGCGACTTTTCAATTACTCGATGTCACTGAGTAAATCTAGTCAAAATGATTTATAACTAGGTAAATTTATAACTAGGCAAACTCTGTGCAATGAACATCCATATTCTACAAATACACATTAACCTATATACAAATACAATAATTTATTTTACTGTTGTCAAGAAAAATATTGTAACGAATTTTAAAGAATCAATCTATAAAACATTTAGAAATCAATATTTGAATAAAAAAATTTGTCGAAAAATATAATAATTATAAAATAAAACTAACACATAATTGTTACATACAAAATGTCCTCGTTAAGATAAAAAAAAATACTAAACGCGTTATAATCAATATGATTAGTAAAGGCTTCATAGCAAAAATGACTTCGGTCACAAAAAAAAACATTAGAATGTTTTGATTAAGGTCAATATTTTTAAACGTACATTTTTGTTATGAACCCTTCAAACAATTTATCTTATATTAGGTTTAAATGCGCTTGGTTTAATTCGAACCGTTGTTGTATCAGTTTTCTTTTGATTCGGGTCTGGAGCAAAGCAATTCCAAAGACGTAAAGTTTCATCTGCACCAGCACTCATTACTGTACTTCCATCTGGTGACATTGCCATTTGTAAAACTCTTGCTGTATGTCCTATTAACTCTGCTTGTTTCGTCATTGAGGGATATTTCCATATTGTCAATTGATTGTTTGCGTATCCATGAGCAGAGATTAATTCTTTATAATTTTTAGACCAGAGAAGCGCACAAACTTGTGATTTAGTATCAACTGAGTTAATACATTGTCCATTATTTACATTCCAAAATTTAATACAGCGATCAGCTGTACCACCACCTGTTGCTAAAATATTTGACTGCCAATTACACCATGCTAACGCTCGAACTGCTGCTTGATGTTGTGTAAATGTATGTAATGGTTCTGTTTGAGTAAATGCAGATCCGGTGGTTTGCCAAATATTAACAACATTGTCATTACCACCGCTAGCTAAATATTTAGCATCAGTCGACCATTTCAAACCACATACTTCCTGACTATGTCCTATTAATGTTGCAACTTTATGTTCTCTTTGTCTTACATCATGATGAATAATAGTACCATCACGGCTGCCAGATGTAGTTACGAATGAATTCCATGCAAGTGCGCCTATACGTGCTGTATGCCCATCCATTATACGTAGTCTCTTCATTTTAGCACAATCCCACAACTCTACACTTCCACTGTTAGTACCAATGGCTAAAATATTTCCATCCTGAATCCACGACAATGAACATGCATGGTCACCTTCTGGAAATTCTAAAAGTTCTTCATTATTACCAGTTCCTGCATTCCACAAATATACACAGTTTCCAAGTGCAACAGTTACCACATTTGATGAACTCCAGTCCATTAAGTTTAAATCTGAAAATATATGTTGCATTAGTGCTCTACAAAAACAGTATAAATACAAAAAATATAATTACAATAGTCATTAATAATATCAGGGGCATCAAGAATACGTTCTGGACTCTGAGGTATATAACGGGAACCACCTTTGGTCGATGATGGAGTTTTCAGTGAATAAACTACACGTAATGGGTTTTGGTGTGAATCTGGTGCAGCTGGTGCTTTATTTTGATACGATAATACACGATAAGTTTTAATATCTCCACCTTGTAATGTTTCGGTAAGCATCTTTTGACGTTGATTTGTTTTCGTTTGATTTGTATCTTCACTACTGTTTTCGTCGTTTCCATTTTGTTGTTCTTGTTTTATCTAAATATTTAAATTAGTTGTATTTTTTATAATTTAGACATAAAAAGCAAAACAACACAAGAATGTACCATAAAATGTCCTAATTCAAAATTAGTTGTTGCACGGCTTGGTATGAACCGATCTCCGTTAGGCGTCCTTGATCCTTTGTTGGGCGTCGGTGTTTTTCGACCTTATTATACAAATAAAAATGTATACTTTCATTTTAGAACTAAACATGGATAAACTAAACTAGACGGAAATAATTTAATTTTAATACCTGGAGATTTTCCACTTGGCGTTTTTTTATTTTCATTACTAACTTTTTTGTTCGGCGTCTTATTATTGCTCGCTATCGTACTCGAAAAAGCATTATATGAAACAGATATTTTTGATTTTGATGTATTAATACTTGTATTATTCATACTGGATGATAAATCATTTTTTTTTTGCCATCGTGGAACGGGGCCTCTTGTTATATCACCATCCATTGATATCACATTGTTTATTTCATTTAAGTAATTAAATTGCGCCATTTCTGAAAATTATATTTCTGTATCTCTAATATCCAAAAATTATTTTAATTATATTATAAAATTCACAGAAGATGGTTGAATTAAATAAACTTCTTACCTATTGGCTATTTGACGACAAATGAATTAATGTCGGTTGTGTTGTTTAAAAAATATTGTAATTATTTCAATGGTATAAAAATGTAGTTTTTATACCGTTTCAGAATGTCAAAATATTACATTTAATTATTTCATTGAACTGAAATTAAAATTTATATTTAAATTAATATATATATACACATATATATATATATATGCATATATGCAAATAACCAAGCGTTTTAATAACTTAAATTTCATTTTTACCGTACATTGCATATTGTTATTGATTTAAATGATTTGATTTGAGTATCGAAAATTGGAGAATTTAAACTCACCATAAAAAATACTACAGTGGTAAAGTTAAATGCCACATAAAAGTCTACAAAAAAATTATTTTAAAAGTTTATATGAAAAATAAACAGCTTTACAAAATTAATGTCGTGTTCTTTGGCTTGATCGAAAAAAGATTGATTTATTTGCTTGCCAACGAACAGCTTAAAATAAATCAATCTACTTTTGTAAATGTAGTAGTAAATTGTTTTGACTTTTTGTTCTATCAGTTGATATGTTTGGTTATGTTTACATTTGAAAATGATAGATTTTACGTTTTATCATTTTATTTGTAATAACTTTATTATTAATTAGTAATTTAAATAATAATAAATTATTTTTAAACAAAATAATAAAAATAGTTAAATTGGCGGGTTTTTTTGTTTACATAAATTTGACAATTAAAAATTATATATCAATGTATTTGTAAAATCTACCAAAAAATCTAGATTTTTAAATCTTTTTTTGCCAAAGAACACAAACTGACAGCTAATTTGATCTGACAGCTAATTTTTTTGATCTCAGATCAAGTTTTTTTGATCTCAGATCAATTTTTTTTTGCCAAAGAACACGACATCATTCTTTTCTCACGGGTTTTTTCATACGAACTTGAAAATAATTTCTTAAAGCCATGCCACATGCAAAACATAAACGAACGAATTCGGTCGTTTTAAAGTCGTTGCCACATGACAAAATGTTTTGCCGGATTGCTAGCAACGATTTTCTAATTTTTGATTAAACGAAAACTTGCTTTATTTCGATATTACCCCAAATGTATGGTAAATTAGAATACCTATCGATTAAAATAACCAAAGCTTATTATTAAATTAGTTTTAATTGATAATTTTTCCAAAAATCATTTTGCACGATTTCTACCGCCGATAGAAATAAAAAATTCGTTCATAAATCTCCAATGATTTATTGGAGAGTTATGAACGATTTTTGTAGAATTATGACCGATTTTTTTTATCGTTCGGATTTAACCTCACATCGTGGTATTTTTCATTTTGAAAATTTATGTTTTTGTGATTGTTTATAATTTACGTTGAGTTTGTTTTAAATTAAAATATTAGGAATATAATTACATTTATAGTAAAAATTTTCATTTCATATTCAATATAACAATTCATATTTTATTTTGCAAACTGTCAGTTTTAGTGTTCTTGTTGTTGTTGTAAATATCGCCGATAATTTTTTTGTTCATGTGGCACATTTTACTTAAAACGACCGAATTCGTTTGTTTATATTTTGCATGTGGCATGGCTTAAGTCGTTGCCACATGACAAAAATTTTTGCCGGATTGCTAGCAGCGATTTTCTAATTTTTGATTAAACAAAAACTTGCTTTATTTATATATTATGCCAAATGTATGGTAAATTAGAATACCTATCGATTAAAAAAATCAAAGCTTATTATTAAACTAATTTTAAAAAATTCAATTGTGTCGACTGTCGGCACTTGGCGAAACATTTTAATATAAATTAAAAACTAATAACACTTGTTTTTATATTTCGCAAATATGTTTTTTATTTTTATTTTCTAAAAATTTTTGCTCAATGCATTTCGGCTTACGCCATTATCAAGAGCGATTCAAAAAGTTTATGAAGAGAAAATTTTGATTTGAATCAAAAATAAAATGAAAAATGAATAACTAGATTAAATAATTTATATAAACAAATTGTTAAAACATTTAATTAAAAAGTAGGTAATTTTTTCTTATTTAATTGGTTGATAATGGAAATACCATAAATTTGTTGATTTAATAGTTTCTAAAAATGATGACCGAAAAATAGATCTGGATTTGTCAAAGGAGAACAAATAACGTCGGTTTGAGAATTTAGTAAATTTTTGTTAAAGTGCATTGCTTTACGTATTTCAAAAGCTTCCAAAAGATCAAGTTTAAGACCTTTCGTTTCATATTGTAAAATTTGAATATTGTTGTTATTTATAAAATTACTAGTATGGTTTTCCTCAATTAAATGATTAGAAAAGGTGGAAGATGTTTGTCCTAATCTTAAACTACGAAAATGTTCAGCACATCGAACATGAAACGGACGACCTGTTTGTCCAATATAGATTGCATCACAGTCAGAACAAGATAGTTGATAGACTCCAGATTTTGAAAACTTACTTAATTTTTGTTTATTATTTACAAGAAGATTTTGAAGGTTATGATTATTATAATAAGCAGAACTTAAATTTGTATGTTTTGAAATTTTGTTTCCTAATTTTTGGCTTAAATTACCTGTGTAAAGTATTTTACGCCATAATTTTCTTTCAAGGACGGGGTTTGGATAAATTAAATTATAAGAAATCTTTTTTAATTTCTTACGTAAAATTTTGTGAACTAATGTAGGATTATATCCATTATTAAAAGTTATGTTCGAAATAACATTTAATTCCTTTTGAAAATTAGCTGCGGAAAGAGGGACTTTTATAAGTCTATCAACCAATGCATGAATGGCTGAATGTTTTATATTTGACGAATGATTAGAAGTAGAGTGTATAATAGAATCTGTACATGTTGGCTTACGATAAATATTAAAAGAGAATTTAGAAAATGAATGACTTATACTTATATCAAGAAAATTGATGCAATTTTCGACTTCTTTTTCGATTGTAAATTTAATAGAAATATGTTTATTATTAATTATTTCAAGAAACGACTCTAATTCTAAATCAGTTCCAGTCCAAAGACAAAGAATATCATCAACATAACGATACCAAAATAAAACATGACTAGAAAGTGGAACTGATACATCTAAAATTTCGATCTCAAAAAAGTTCATAAAAATTTCTGCCAAAAGTGGGGACAAAGGAGATCCCATTGGTAGTCCGTCTGTGAATTTATAATATCTATTATCAAAACAAAAGTAATTTTGCTCTACACAAGTTTTGTACATCTATTCCTATTAACGTTCTAAATACTGTTGTATTCAAAATTATTAATGATTCCGTTCAATCTGATGACATTCGAAATGAGCTCTCCATGATGACAAAATTTCAAAACATACAAATTTAAGTTGTGCTTATTATAATAATCATAACCTTCAAAATCTTCTTGTAAATAATAAACTAAAATTAAGTAAGTTTTCAAAATCTGGAGTCTATCAACTATCTTGTTCTGACTGTGATGCAATCTATATTGGACAGACAGGTCGTCCGTTTCATGTTCGATGTGCTGAACATTTTCGTAGTTTAAGATTAGGACAAACATCTTCCACCTTTTCTAATCATTTAATTGAGGAAAATCATACTAGTAATTTTATAAATAACAACAATATTCAAATTTTACAATATGAAACGAAAGGTCTTAAACTTGATCTTTTGGAAGCTTTTGAAATACGTAAAGCAATGCACTTTAACAAAAATTTACTAAATTCTCAAACCGACGTTATTTGTTCTCCTTTGGCAAATCCAGATCTATTTTTCGGTCATCATTTTTAGAAACTATTAAATCAACAAATTTATGGTATTTCCATTATCAACCAAATAAATAAGAAAAAATTACCTACTTTTTAATTAAATGTTTTAACAATATGTTTATATAAATTATTTAATCTAGTTATTCATTTTTCATTTTATTTTTGATTCAAATCAAAATTTTCTCTTCATAAACTTTTTGAATCGCTCTTGATAATGGCGTAAGCCGAAATGCATTGAGCAAAAATTTTTAGAAAATAAAAATAAAAAATATATTTGCGAAATATAAAAACAAGTGTTATTAGTTTTTAATTTAAATTAATTTATATTGATGATTTTTCCAAAAATCATTTTGCACGATTTCTACCGCCGATAGAAATAAAAAAATCGTTCATAAATCTCCACTGATTTATTGGAGAATTATGAACGATTTTTGTAGAATTATGACCGATTTTTTTTATCGTTCGGATTTAACCTCACATCGTGGTATTTTTCATTTTGAAAGTTTATGTTTTTTGTGATTGTTTATAATTTACGTTGAGTTTGTTTTAAAATAAAATTTTAGAAATATAATTACATGCATAATAAAAATGTTCATTTCAAATTCAATATAACAATTCATATATTTTTTTGCAATCTGTCGTTTTTAGTGTTGTTGTGTTGTAAATATCGCCGATAAATCTTTTGTTCGTGTGGCACATTTTACTTAAAACGACCGAATTCGTTTGTTTATATTTTGCATGTGGTATGGCTTTAAAGATTTCAGTCAATGAAGAAATTATCTCTCCAAACACTGATCCATAATATTATTCACAGTGGCACCACTAAAATTCTATACGTCAATTTTTTGATTGTCAAAATCAAAGCTGTCAATCGTTTATAATTTCTTTGTTATTTTCGTTTTACGTTTGCATGAAAAAATACAATTTCAAATGAATAAATAAAATTTAAATGTTTTGTATGGGAATCAATTTTATTCAAAGTAATAAAACAACAACGTTGTCTAATGTAAGTTTCTTATAGAAGAAAAAAATTTTATGCTGCAGATTTATAAATGGTTGTTTAGTTAGTTGACATAATATGTAAATTCATAATTTTATTTATAACATTTATTATAAATGCGGTGACAAATATATTGAAATTGAAGCTGAACGATGACTGACATTGGATACGATGAGCTATGTGAAGTTTATTTAGTTAACAATTTTCTTCACTATAACTATTATTTTGTTATGATAATGAAAAATTTGTTATGATCGATAAACCATTCGATTCAGTTCTAAGAATAAAATAAATTTGATTGTTATTATTACTTATGTTTCGTTAGATAAGATCAGTATGTCAGATATATTATTATAGCTAAAAAAATCATCAATTAAATGAACTTACTTTTGTGTAAAATAAAACAGTGAGGAGAACACAATTATCATTTGTTATTAGTTACTTATGTAATACCAGTACCTACCTAACTATAGTTTCAACATTTTGTGCTTGCTACCTACAAAAATGTAAATGTTGTTTTTTTTTTATATGTTTACCGTGTTTAATTTAAGTAATTAAAATAATTAAATAGGCATTTTTTATTTGTAACTTGAAAATAGTTGATTTGTTTCAAAAGCATCTTACTTAGTGGGTGCATACATTTTATTTTTATAGTATTTACTTGTCTAAAAATTGTTTTTAGTGTAAAAGATGCTTCCAGATTAATTTAATTAAAATAATTTTAATCTGCCGAAAACGCAGTGATATTAGCCGTGTTCGATTGGACTGAAGCAACTGATACAACTGAAAAATTGAATGCAATTGTTGTTTTTTCAGTTGTTTCAGTCAAATCGAACGCACCTAATATTCCCGCGGAAACAAATCCCAGAAATATTTTCGTACAGTAATTTTTTAGTTGAAAAGGCTGATTCACGTAGAAATTTCAATTTGAATTATGCATTGTTTTGTTATTGAAAATGTTTTATGTTTATTATTAATATTAATTTATTTAAAATATTCATCGATTTTATTTCAAGATTTATATTTAATGATAAATTTCATAATAGAGTTGTTTATGTCTTATATTTGAATGTCACTGGAATTCTGATTTGATAAAACCTGGAATTTAGTTTATTATCGCTACGCAACTCCTGAATTATTTGACGTTTAAAACAAGTGCTAGATACTGAACAATGAACATTAGAAACTAGAAATTAATATAGCTTCTAAAATTTTCTGAGATATTCATATCTTTATTACTATTGTGAATACTAATATTTAAATTAATATGCTAAATTACAAACTATAATATTGTGTCGTGATTAGGCTGACGGTTATCTTTTTTCACCATAATTTTAACTAAAAAATTTATATTTCCACCAGTTTGGTATTATCAATGTTATCGTCTCGTTACTTCAAATTAAAATGTATGGTTATATATCTTACTTATCTGTTCAAACTATGAAATTCAAATTATTATTGTTTACATTGAAACCAAAACAAATATTTTTTTGTAGGAGAAAATCTGTGGAAGATTTATTGACTGGATCTGGTGAAGTTTTAGGCAGCACAATAAATCAAAACACTTCATTTACCAGTGAAAAAAATTCAACACAACCATCACCACAACCAAGACGTCGTTGCCCAAGTCCGGGTCCTGGAAGTAGTGGTAGTCCTAAACGAACTTCGAGCTCGTCATCAACAAGTGCTCCACCAAATAGAAGAGAACAATCAAAAAGTGATACATTACTGAATGTCCCTTATATACCAAAATTAGATAGTAGTGAGGTGAGTTGTTAATTAAAAATTATGATGCTAGAATTTGTTATCTAATACAATGCGTATTCATTTTCTGTATATCGTTGATAAAATTAAAATGTTCAGTATAGTAAGTAATACGATTATGTTTCCATGTCATAAATTAATCAACAAAAACTGTTTTAGAGTTAAATAATTCTTTATATATGTTCTCTTATATTATTTTGGAAGCCACAATTTCTTCCAATGAACGTTTTGCTTGTTCTATTTAAAAAACTTTACTTTAATTCTTAATATGTTAATTTTATTTTTATGAATATGTATTAAGTGCGAAATTCTATAACATTAATTTCTAATTCGAATGCATTGATATTACTGCAGAAGTTTTGCATTGTAATGCCATTCAAATGAGGTTCGAAGTCATTATTAATCGTAAATATTTGTGAAGCTATCTAGCTCTATTTGTATTCACTAGTGTATAGTTTGTTAGTAATGAAAATATTTGTTTTGCATGTACATAAAATTGAGGTTATAACGTGATAAATAAAATTGATCCTGAGGGAATATTTTATTTTTATTTTTATCATTTCAAAAAATAAAATGTTCGATAAAAGAAAATAGAACTGTAGTAAACAAATTATGAAATGTTTAAAAAAACGATAAGTGTTGATAACTAAATATGATAATTAATTGTCTGTCTCTATAGAAGTTAATATATCGCCTTTTAAATTTGAATGATTATTGATATATCTATGTAGATAATTTATTAATCGTAAAGATTAGGTTAATAACTGATTTAACCCATTTAATATTTAAAAAACCGATACGTTTATAAGATTATAATTTAAAAATAAAATTTACGCCTATATAACTGCTATATTTCGTACACTAATTTTCCAAATTTTGCAGGGCTTGGACAATTTCCTGTATGTAGCCAGTATATGAAAATGTTATCATAATTAAAAATAAATTTGTCTACAATTGCCGAATGAAAATATTTGCTAAGAAATCTAAACTATAGGTCTAAAACTGTTAGTTATAAGACACTTGCAAACGGATATTGTGATGATATTGTAATTAATTGTGATTTCTCAACATGCATTCGTTTGATTAATTAAAAATTAAACTTCTTCTGAGGTTAGGGTTACCAACTCTTGAAAGCGCGCGACCCGGAGATTTTATAATATACAAAAATATAATTCAACTAGGGGACCCCTGTGCATTTGCACAAATTTTAAAACAAATAATTTTTTAAGCCTAAAATAAAATCACAATCCAAAATAATACGTCTATCCGCAAGCAAAGCATAAATTGAAATTGAAATGAGAATAAAATTTGGAAGAAATCAAAACCTCCTAAATCATAGCCCTACTGATTCAAGCCATTTGCAATAAACAATGAACATTGCCATATGCAAAAAATTGGTGTTTTTGATTAAATCCTTTTGAATTTTTTTTGATATGAAGTTTTATTTTTCCAGTTGGCGTTATGGTGATTTTTTGAATTTTTTTTATATTGAGTTTTAATTTCAAAATTGCGCTACAAGTTCACGATTTTGTTTGTGCTAAAAATGAGTTAGGCTTCTATATCGGGGGTTTTGAAGAAATTCAAAAAATTTCGTTTTTTTGTTTCGTTTATTTTAGTCTTTTTTGATTTTTTATAACTTTTTGTATTCTCTTCTGTATTTTCTTTTTTCCTATGACTACGCCTTTTCGTGGCTTGTGTATTATATATATGATAAAAATTTAATTTAATTTAATCTCCATCATGCTTCATAATGAAATTAATACAGCATAATCTGCATTTTCCTGTAAACTCGTTAACTTTTTCGAGCCTCTCATAGTTTTGATTTTTCAACCATTCGTTATTGAACGAGACGTAATAACATTTTCTTTTATTGTCATTGTTTTGTTGGGATTATTTTCATTTGACTGATATTTATTATTTAATAGTAAAATTAACATACGCACAGTTTTACATGGGCAACTAATTAAATTCAAATGTCAAAACCATTCAAAATTAACAACAAACTATTATAATATTAACCCAATATAGACATAAAACATCAATTAGCTTATACGTAATATGGAAAAACAAAATATCCAAAGAAACCAACATAAATAACCAAAAAAACTCATTGCAAAACTAAACTCGGCCGTTTTCTAATACACAGAGTTTCGTTTTTTTTGTTTTCAAACGAATTCTGTTTATTTGAATTGAAAGAAATTTGACATTTTTTTATTTTTTATGTAATTATTATTTCGCCCGGAGATTTGCTTTCCAAACCCTGAGCCCGGAGATTTGCCGGCAAACCCTGAGTCTCCGGGTGAAAAATACTCAGTTGGTAACCCTATCTGAGGTTAAAATATATTTACTGGGTGTCTATTAGATTTAGTAACGGTCTACTAAATCTAAGATATACCGTTATGCGAATTTTAAAATACCCACGCAGAAAACTCTGGCCCCTGCGCAACTCTGTACAACATTGTATAAATTTTTCGTGTTTCTAATTTTTGTTAAATGTGCTTAAATATCTCATGATTTGACAGTGATTAATTTATAATGTAAAACGCTTATCAAATATCATTCGTGTTCATTAACATTAGATGATCGTAAGACTACACCCTGGTATGTAGAGTTCTAAATCCTTTGTACCATTCTCATAATTCAGAACTGTACAATTTTTCTAAGCAATTCGCTTTACGAACCAGTAATTTCAAATATCACCAAAAAGTATTTGATAATAAACGCAATGAATGCATTGATATTCTAAGAAATGAGTTCTTGAACGCATATTAAACAAAGAGTTAACAGGAATCTTTTGATTCTGATCTTTAAAATGAAATATTGGCAACTCCCGTAATATCTAACAGAAAAGGGTAATTATGCAAACGATACTCTAAATTATTATTTACGGAATGCGACGAACTTTCGATTACAACTTTGTTCTACAGAAAAATCTAAAAATATACTTATGAAGAAAAACATGCTTTAGACCAGGGTTTCTCAACCTGTGGTCCGCAGAAAAAGTTTAGTGGTCTGCGAATTTCTTTATATTTATTACCAGTTGCAATTTAATTTTATTCGAGCGCCTTTTTCACTCCTCAAATAGCTATTTAACTCCTCAATACTATTTCGCAAATTAAATTTTTTTTTTACGATAGCATATAAAAATTATGTTTTCATGTAGACTTCCTTTGTTAAAATGTTTTTTTCCGCTAGTGTAAATGAATATGAATTTTTTATTTTTATTTATAGTGAATATGAATTTTGAATGTAATGTTGTCGATTCCTAATTTAATTATTTATAATAAATTTCCTTTATATATGACTATCATAGATAAAATTGCATTTCCTACGCGAGATGAAAACGTTTAACAAACATTTGAAAACTTCTAACGTGAACAAATTTTCACTCACGTAAAAACAGCCAAATGAACTATATATTTTTAATATCGTTCTTACTCGTAAGAGTAAAATTTTTGTTTTTTTTATTTCGCTCCTTTGGTGTCGATTTTATTATTTCATTTCATTCAAGTCCGTATACATGGAAAAATCAAATCATCGTATCATGTCATAGAACGGAAAATCCGGAGACCGAAAGTTCATACTACCGAATTTCATATCGAATCGTTTTGAAATTGAAAAATCATTAGATTGAAATATCATATTACCGAAATACCACACCACCGAAAATCATATAATCGAAAATTTAATTCATGAAATCGAAAAATCAAATGATCGAAATTCATAAAATCGAATAAAAAATCATAGGATCGAAATATTATAACATCGAAAATTTTCGATATAATGAATAAATCATCACATCGAACAATCATATGATCGAAAAACAGGGTATAATCTGTTCACAGATAAAAATATTGTAAATTGAAATAGTAGCCGGTCGTATATTTTAGTAATTATATTCATTTGTATTATATTTCTATTCCATTAATAGTGTTTCAGGTATGGCTTGCAAAACCGTCTTCATTTTTTAAAAATCGGTTTTCGGTTTTGAAAAATATTAAAACCGGTTTCTACTTTTTTACACTTATGAAAATTAAATTTGAGCGTTAATATTCTTATGAAAAACACATTTTATTAGAAAACATATATTTAATTCGTTATGAAAAAATAAAAATATTGATTTTAACTGTCAATTTACAGCAATTTACTCAAATATAACGTCCATATTAATTAACGGTATCACAATTCATTAAAAAACAAAAATTCAGAAAAATATTTCATAAGGCATTCATTATGACTTATTTTTATTATTATTGTAGAATGTTAAAATTAAGTATAGCTTGATCTGATAATGCTGTACAGAAAATTAGCTTCCTGACTCTCACTTGCCACTCATGCAGTTTCTTAGTGAACATAAACGATATTATAATATTTTTCTTTCAGTTTTTCTGCCTCAAAATAAATCACTTATTAATTTCCTAATGCTAATTTCCTCCCCAACAATGAATAGCAAATCTTTTTTAGACTTCTTTACCGAATTAGTTAGAAATTGTTGTGAGTAGTTATCAATGCCGTGAGTGGAATCCTGTGACTACAGATATGCTTATTAATTACTCCACCGCGGCATGATTATTCGATGATTATTATGATTATTCGATGATTATTCGACTATCGAAACTTTATCATCATAAATCAATTATATTATCAATTTTTCAAACTTTTATTGGTCTGAGTTAATTTTGCAAACGCAATATTAAATAAAACTGATCGTAAAAAAAACGGGCGTCTTGCGAAGCGACACAAAAATTAATTTTTATTTATTAATCTCACTAGTAATAACTGAACGAACGGGCGAGGACATCTATTACACAATTTTGGACGAACTCATACGCATTAGTAGCACGCAACATTTTTTGTAACAAATGCCGAAAAATCTGTTATTCTCAAAAGTTTAATCAAACTAAATACCAACACATTCAAACATTAAAAAACATTTTTTTTTTAAAGTAGCAACCTATTTTTTATAATTTACATCACACTGTTGAACAAGGGGGTCCAGTTTTCTTGACGCGCTTTTTGTCATCGCAAGTATATGATTGTTCCAGAGTAAGTTGCTAGAAATTGTGAAGTCCTGCAATAGACGAATACTTTCACATAAACTTTAGTTTCAAATTCGTCTATTTGTTCGGCACGTATACTAGTTGAAATATCACTGGGAACTCGGTCTTTGATCTGGAAACAATCAATAGTTGTGTTTTGGCTTTTTTTAGTACTTCGTTTACATTTATGGCAACGTCTCTCCGGGCGAAATTAATTCGTTTATGCATTTAGCCTTTTCAATATAGGGGAATGAGCGACTAAAACCTATAAATAAAAAAAAATAATTATTGGGTTACTGGTGATTTTTAACAGTTCGTTGAGATAAATTAAAATATTATGGGAGAGAAAACTGAGTCTTAAGGTGCAACAGCGTAAATTAATTTAGACTCAGAAGAAAAGCCATTTATGGATACCGAAATGTATTGGTCGGTGAGAAATTTTTTTATCAGCTTCACGACAACGGGAACACGTTCGTACCCTTGATGATCAGGTTGGGCGTCAGATTCGTTCGATGAGGTACTTTTCTCAACATTTTGTAAGTATGCTGTTCGCATTACAGAGACCGGTCTGGATAGGTTTTTGTATGGTAATATAGTGAGTTCAGGATCATTTTACATTTGTCATAGGACCCACCTAATGCTAAAAAATTGTTGCATGATGTCAGTTGAGTAACACTAAATTGGTCCTAAAGAGTGATGTTAGTAATGAAGATATGAGAGTGACGTCTTGATAGCTGCAGATATTTGAAGAAATACGAACATTTTCTGGGTTTTTTAATACGCTCACATACAACTGGTCAATAAGGTAAAGGAGTTGTGATCCATCCGTATTTTCGTTTGGTTTTAAATATCAGGCTGGACGGTACCCCATGATATTCCATAATCAGTAAATCAGTGAACCGGTTCAATTCAGTGAATCTTCAAGTCTCCCGAATAACTGTTTAGTTTATACTTCAATAATTTCTCCGATTTCGAAACTTCCGATTTGTCAACTCCTGGCAACTGAAAAATTGTTTCAGTCAGTATGAGAAGGAACTGATAAGTTTTTGTATTAGATAAGATTTATATTAGTGATGTATTAAATAAAGTGATGAGAGATCTACCGTATAACTGCTGTTTTCCTAAAAAGATTAATTGTGTTCTTTTGGGCACTAATGTTTTCGTTCATGGAATAATTTACAAGATGAAACATATAATGCAAGGTCTGGTTTTATATGGACAAGAATTTATTAGTTTGCTACGATATTTAACAAACTATTCAACACTTAAAATTGATAAAACTTGATATATTCTTAACCAAACAGTCTGTAAAAATATCTATCCTTTTTTTAATTCTTAAAAATGTTTTGTACTTTTGTACTTTGAAATATTGTACATTGTACTTTATTTGTACTTAGAAAAATGGTCTGGATTTGTACGAAAATTTACTGATTAACTTCTAATCTCTAAAGAAATTAGTTATGAAGAGCGGGATTGTCTAAACAGTTGTTTGTTTTAAAATTCAAACACTGGTGCCCGATTCGGTTTATGGAGAAACTTGACATTTTTTGTAAGACACATTAATTCATTTAGCTTTCAATATTATGCTTTCTATTTTCTGTAAAATTATTTTGTTGGTATTGCAGTATTGTAATTTTATTGGTATTGCTTTTTCAAAATTTACATATTATAAAGCTTTACTTAACCATTAATTGAAGTTTTTAAATGATATAAGCTCAACGTATCAAGAGATCAGTTTTTGTTACTCTGAAAATTTTTGGTAACATTTTAATCTACGCGTGTGTTAGTCGCAAACGATCACCACAACTAATAATTAGCGTTCATCCACATGTGTCATCAAATCGTTTTTTTGTTTGTTTGTTTACCTCTCGCTGTCTCATAGACGTGCGTAACTTTTTCATTTGATTCAAAATTATATAATTATTGCGAGTTTTTTTTTTTTAAATCTATAAGAAAAAAACCATATCACAAAAAATAATACTTTCTTCCTCCCTGAGGCTGTATAAAAAAAATGAAAAAATGACATTTTGGATTTTATTATAACCAAACATAAAATTTTGAAATTTTATCAATTAAAAATAAATTTGTCCATAATGAAAAAAGTTTGCCTGAAATTTTTCTTAATATACTTCGAGAATATTTGCGCAACTTAAATGTTTAGAAAACAATTAACCCAAGAAGAAGGTCTCTTAGAGACAGAAAATATTCGGTGTTAAAAATAAATAAAAAAATTTTTTGAAGTGAAAAAGACGTTGTTTTACTAATTATTACAACTTAAATACTTGTACGTGTCGTTAGAAAATATTGCTTGTCCATTATATTTGAGTTAAATTGTCACTGGAAATAACACAATAAATTTAAATTACTCTCGTAATTATTTTCATTCATTTTAAACAAATTAGCACAACTATCAAGAAAACTTTTAATTTTTTTTGGCATTTTACATTTAGAATTGTTTTTTTAATTTATAATTTAATAAAAAAGTTTGTGGTAGTAAATAAAAACAAATCAAAATGGAGAAAATAGTATTGAATATGACATATCAGCGATCACCATTTGTTAGCTCTCTTCATACAATTTTAAAGTTATGTTCTCTCTATATTTATATGTACTCTACAGATAACCGCGAAACTCCAGTACGCTCCAGTTCGTTATTTACATACGAGCGATTTTTGAATATCACAAACAATTAGCAAGATTCGGCGTAAGGACTTTAATCATCAAAGGCAGCACTCCCAATCTTGGTTATAGATTAGTCCTGAATGATGGATGCTGCGCTATTGCTTGCTCGAAGAAATGAGCTTTATATAATTCTATGCTCAGTTTCAAATAGGTAAAAGACCAAGTTCCATTACTCGTAACGGTGGTAATAAAAGTTTTTGTTTACATCTCTACCTCACATGTATGCCAAATATTAGGAGCGATAGGCATTTTTTGCAATACTGATTACTATTGAGTTTCATCAGTTTTCGAAACTGATTTACTAAAAATTAGAGTTACTAAATCCCGCAAAATATTTCGCTTCTTCAAAATAGACACCAATGGTCTCGCTAAGGTTTTCTTTTCGATCGTCTTTTGTTTATACTGATGTTATAAATGTATATAAGTGCTGCAAACTTTACTGAAACCATTCAATTTGGCATTAATCAATTTTTTCATCCCAACAAAAATATTTATTTTCCAATCTGATTCTTAGAAACAAGCATAGATTGCTTAATATTTTTGGCTATTATTTTTTTGTCGAATTAATTTTTCTTAAGCAGATCTTTTTCATTTTTTATTAAATTTATGAGTGGTTTACACATCAAACGTACATTTTCATGTATCATAATGCGATTTTTGGACATTAAAACAATTAGTGGAATTCAATGGTTTCACTGTTTTTTACCGGATAACACTACACCCGGTAAAATAATTGCCAACATGTTTTCCTTTTCCGATAATCAGAAATATTTCAATTTTAAGGCATGGTATAACGAATATTAACATGATTTTAAGGCAAACAAAATATATATAAATCAATTTTAAATGTATTTGTTTATAATACTAACTTTGTTTCATTAAATTATGATTTTTCTAGACAAAAATACTTAATTATAATAGTCTTATTCTTATGTAAGTGTTAAGATATTGAAAGTATATCAAAATCTTCGATCGTTGGGATCTCCAATTCTTATTCTCAATAAAAACCTGTTTTCAATGAGTAATGCACAGAATATGTTCCACATTTAGTAAGGATGTTTAAATATAGAATTTTCAATTTATTAGATTCACATTTAGTAAAGGATAATTAACTTGATCAAAAAACACATGTGAATGTTTCATATACTAAACTTTAAAAAATCGTATAAAAAAATCCGTATTGAATCTCTCACTTCATCTCACTTTTTTTTTGTAATTTTATTGCATGTGTTTGTACTGCATGTGTTTACTTTAAAATTTGTCAAAAACAAAAAATGAGCTTTGAAGTAAATCAAGGTTTAACGCCCTAGCGGAAAAGAGAAACATTAATTTCCAACTTACACATTTCGATTATTCAAGTATTTTTATCTTATCTTTCAAAAATATACGTAAATCGCATGAAATTTGTGGGACAAAAAATTAGCAAAAATTAGCATTAGCAAAAAATTAACAAAACATCGTGAAAAAGCCTCAAAAGTTCACACGCGCATAACTCCGATTCAGAGTACAGTACTCAAACAAAATTCAGAAATTACTTTTCTTCTTACATCAATACGAACAATATATCAAAATTTCAGATTTTTTAAAAATAGTCGATTTTTTTTTCGATATTCCTTTTCAAAATAATAGCCCTTGAATTCATAACAAAAATTCCGTCAGTCGATTCGAATATCTCAAGGCCAAAATATAAAATATCAAATCGATAGCGATAATCGAAAAAAAGGAGAAATTTACAAAGTAAAAGCGAAATTTTTGTTTACAATTTCTGACAAAGGTTTTCACAGTTAATTCTTTAAATTCTATTACTAAATTAATTTTCTACTTTTCCTATGACAATGATTTAATCGTTACTGACCCGCAAGAGAAGATACTTGCACGAGACCATGCAAAAAAGGTTAACGAAACGCTTTTTATAATCGACGTTTTTGGAAACTCGATTAGAAAGAATATACTCAAAAGCTAGTCTTTAAAGCCTAAAATTGTCGAAAAACTTTTTAAAGACTCTATAAACATTTTCAAAAAAAGTGTTTTAGTCGAAAGTTTCAAGAAATCCTACAAATCTGGTAGTTTTCCCTTGTGCTGGTATTTTTCCAATATCCAGCCCCTCCAAAAAAAATATATAAAAATTTATATTTCATATTACAGGTTATAAGCTATTAAGCTACCGGTCCCATTTGATACATTAAATTAACTCCGAAATTACAATAGGTCACAACAATACATAGGTAACTTTTAAGACATGGACCTTACAACACATGCGCTCTGAGTTATTGATAAATGCAAACATTTTTAAAGAATGGATGACTAAAGAAAAAAGTCGATCAAGTGTGAATAAAATTCGCTCGCCGAGGGTTCCGTGAATGTAGAAGAACAAACTGACAAAAACAATTTACATAAAGTTGTGTTGTAGAGTTTTTATATTGCCAGATCATAGGCACACAAAAATGATGTTTTCCTCTTAAATTTAAGCAGCAATGTCACTTAAAAATTGATCCAAATAAAATGCTACTTCTCGTTAAATATTAGCAAAAGCAGTTTAGGGTAACATAAGAGAGATTCAGTTACACCAACTTGTAAATGGTTTATATTGGAAAATAAACATTATTAATTCAAATAATAATTCAATAATAATTAACAATAATTCAAAAACTGTGCATAGCAAAATTTTGAAAATTGCAGCATTTCTTAAATAAGGTGCTCTTTCATATGACATCCTTTTAATTTAGGTCAAAATAGCCCTAATCCTAATCCATTTAATTTAGGTCGAAACTAATTATGTGGCACTTCACTGTATTTTAAGCTCAGAGTTTATCAAATTTCCGATCTCTCAGTTTTTCAAATTTTTCTGTCAATCACCGTCGAAACGTGGGGAAACCAACTGTTAATTGCACTTTTTTGACCATAATTAAAAACTGCACCGCAAAATGCTAAGTTTTCGTTCAAGGCTTAGCGAACTTCCTATATCTATAAATTTTTTAAAATTTTTCTTTCAATCAATGTCGAAACGTTGGGGATCAACTTTATGTTGCACTTTTTTGAGTTCAAATTCTAAAAAAATTCTTTTTCGCCAAATCCCCTCTTTATCCCCGCAGAAGGGATCGATTTTGATCGATTATGATCAATGTTGATCTACGGGTCTGACTACCCTGCGTACTCCAGTCCCTGCCATTTTCATATGAGTTAGCGTGAGATATCACATACCACAGGCAATGGCAGGAGATGTCATTAGCCAAGATGATATCTTAGGGTGCTGGCGGACGAACTTTAATTAGTCAACGACAGCACTTCCAGTCTTAGCTGGGCAGCGTTCCGTAGTGGTACCGCTCATTATCTCTTCCGAGGAATTGGACCAAGACGTAATTATGTATGGGCTTTATTCCTCGGTTGAGGTGGTGGGCGGTGCGTCTGGGGTGCGCTGCATCAGCTGGATTATTGGCATTTAGTTTTGTTTTGTTTTCTGCAAATTTCTCGCAATTTGTTTTTCACTTATTATTTTGTTATTATTTCTTCATCTTATCATATTATCTCAAATATTGGCATATGTCATATTTTATTGTATGATAGGATTTTTTACTTAGTTTTGCATTTTAAAATAAAACATAAAAAATAAAATAAACCTTTTGATATAATATATATGGCAGTACAACCGAAAAAAAATAAGTCTGCAAGTGGTAAAGCAAATTTGCGCAATCCACCCGCCCATAAAGCGGCACGTCCACGAAATTTGCAGGGACAAGACATATATGAATCAATAAAAAATTTTAAAATACAAGTTCAAAACATCTGCGGATTGAACGCTAACCATTAGCACGTGCAACATCATCTTGAGCACGACAAACCGAACATTCTATTCCTTACAGAAACACAAGTTTCTGAAAATTTTCTCTTTATAAAATCGCTTAATTCCAAATATAGGCTCGAATCAGCTTTCAAACTCCATCAGGGCGTATGCGCATTTATTCATGAGAGTGTTGCGTACACACGCTTTCCAAATTTTGAACTACACCGGTGACGGCTTCAATACAATGGTTTTAAAGATTTGTCTTCCAGAAATGACTTTTTTTACAATAGCTTTATACCGGTCCCCCAACAAATGTAACCCAAACTTTTTTAATATACTGACAAAAATTGTGGACGAGATTAGAGCAAAGTCCCCTAATTGTGAAGTTATCGTTACCGGTGACTTCAACGTCCACAAAAAATCATGGTTGGAATTCTCCAAATCGACCGACGATGTTGACAATAGTGGAAAACTGGCAGAAATTTTTTAGAAACCCGACTTTCACTCCCCGTAATGGCGGTGATAATAGTTTTCTTTTAGATTTCTATCTTACCACAATGCCAGATATTACGAGTGTCGATGTCGCTAAAGATAGTATTGGAAATTCGGATCATTATTTAATCTCATCAGTTATCAAAACTGATTTACTTAAAACTACAGCTCCCAAACCCCGCAAAATATTTCACTACTCAAAAATGGATAAGAGATGGTCTTCAAAATTTTTTCCATGGTTTCCCTTTCGACCGTCATTGTTTTTACACTGACAATGTAAATGTTTCTGTTCAAAACTTTACAGGAACCATCCAATTTGCTATCAATAAATTTGTCCCTTTCTCCATAGTAAAACCCAAACAAAAGTACTTGTATTCGAAAGCTGCCAAAACGGCACTTAGAAACAAACGTAGATCATTTAATATTTGGATCCATAACAAAACTCCCACTAATTGATCCCAATATCTAAACGCCAACAAAATATCTAACCAGATTATCTCAAACGAAAAGTCTGAAATTGACAGAGCGAAAGCCTCAAAACTTACGTCTATGTCTGTTTCTGACAAAAGTTTCTACAGTGCCATTAATTCTTTAAATTCTGGTACAAAATTTTTCTATTCCCCCTATTATTGATGGTGATTTAATCGTCAATGATCCCGCAAGAAAAGTTAACTTGTTCGCTGAACGCTTTGCTCTGAACTCCACTGTTTTGGAAACTCCTAAAGAAATACCCCAAATCCAGTCTTCAGGAGTTAATATGAAAGAACTTCACTTCAAACCCAAAATAGTAGCTAAACTTTTAAAGGGATTAAACATTAACAAAGCCTCAGGAATGGACAATATTCCACCCATTATTTTAAAAACCTTTTCCAAAGAACTTGCACCAACTTTAACTAAAATATTCTACCAATCCTACAAATCTGGTATATTTTCCTCGTGCTGGAAGTTGGCAAATGTCCAGCCCGTCCCCAAAAAAGGACCAAAATCCGATATCTCAAATTATAGGCCAATAGCTTTACTATCGGTCCTATCCAAAGTCTACGAGTATCATATTAATACACATATTTCAAAATTTCGTGAAGAAAATCATTTAATATCCGACAGCCAATACGGTTTTCGAAACAAAAGATCAACTACCGATCTATTAAACTATGTAGCGCATTGTTGGAACAACATACTTGACAACATACGTTATCGCTTTAGACATCTCCAAGGCATTTCATCGAGTCTGGCATGCCAACTTAATCAACAAGCTCGTTGCGTACGGTTTTCATTCCAATGTTGTGAAGCTGATTAAAAATTTTCTATACAACCGATACATTTCGGTCTCCTTAGACGGATTTTCTTCTGAGTCTAAACTAATTAACGCTAGTGTACCCTAAGGCTCAGTATTGTCCCCAACCCTACTTTTGATTTATATCAACGAATTGTTGAAAATCACCAGCAACCCAATAAATAGTTTTGCAGATGATAGTACTCTGCACAAGTCGTTCGGGCCCCTTCCTTCAAAAGGTAAAATGCACGAACGAATTAATCCTGTCCGTAGAGACGCTGCCATAAACGTGAACAAAGACCTGAATAAAGTCGCCGACTGGGGTGACCAAAACCTTGTCAATTTCAACTCTACCAAAACACAGCTGTTGATTTTTTCCAGATTAAAGACCGAGTTCCCCAAAGATATTTTATTCAGTATGGATAGATGAACCAATAGGTGAATGTAAAAACATTCGTTTATTGGGTGTCACAGTTTCAAATGACCTACTCTGGAACGATCATGTAGTGGCGATGGCAAAAAGCGCGTCTAAAAAACTCGGCCTCCTAAATAGATGCAAAAAATTTTTCACTCCTTACCACTTGCTCCATGTTTATTAGTCCTATATTCGACCCTGCATGGAGTACTGTTGTCAAGTTGGGGGTGCTGCCTCTGTTTCCATCTTGGCCCTCTTGGACTCTGTTCAAAAGCGGGCTATACGAATTGTGGGTGATCAAGCTTTGACATCAAAACTTGATTCCCCACAACATCGTCGCACTGTTGCTGACCTCGTTGTTTTTTACAAATATCGTCATCAACAGTGCTCAGTTGAAATCAGCAGCATCATGGCTCAAACTAATTCTTACCCCCGTTCCACACGGCAATCGGCTGCAGCAACCAGTGAAACGGTAAAGATCCTGCGCTGTCATACTGGCAGATCGCAGAGAGACTTCTTTGTCCGAACTGCGTACAAATGGAATAGTTTGCCGGAACCCTTAGTCTTAGGTGGCTTCAACCCGCAGTGGTTTAAAGAAAGCGTTAATCAACACCTTAGAACGCCTGTTGTTGTGGGACCCAGGTCTAGACCTAGGTCTTAAAAGGTATTTATGTGTTGTTGTGACACATATTCTAAACCCTATTACACAACACATTTTATTAAAAAAAAAAAAAAATTATAACAAAAGATTACAATGTTTCTTAAATTAAGTGCTCTTTCATATGACATCCCACTCGTTTGGGTCAAAAATGATTTTTTTCACCCTTTCCCAATCTCACCCCCTCAAAATACAGAAAAATAATTATGTGAAACTTCGCTATAGTTTTCTTTCAGAGTTTATCAAACTTCCTTTCTCTGTGAATTTTTTCAAATTTGTCTGTTAGTTAAGCTCGAACGAAACCCAAGAGGGAGGACCAACTTTTTGTTCCACTTTTTTGACAATAATTCAAAAACTGTACATCGCAAAATTCTAAAAAAAATTACAATGTTTCTTAAATTAAGTGCCCTTTCAAATGATATCTCACATGCCTGGGTTTTAAATGGTGTTTCCCCCCTTTTGATTCCCACCCCCTTAATAAATACGATTATGAGTATTTTACACTTCGCTATATTTTTCATTCAAAAGCTACCATTTTTTCTATACATAATTTTCCAAAGACTTTTGAAGTTTTTTTATTAAATGGGTTCGGAACTAATTGAGGAAAGAAAACATGAAGAAATAGTATATTTTCTTACAAGAACTGAAAACATTGTTTTTTCGTGAGTAAACATTTGTTCACGGGACGCGCTAGCGTCCAGTGAGACATGTTTACGAACGAAAAACGTTTTTATCTCGCGTAGGAAATGCAATTTTTTCTATGATAGTATATATTTATAATCGATATTTACTATAAATTATAAAATTAAAAATCGACAACATAACATTAAAAATTCATATTCTATTTTTTCATGGTTGCGTTGTTTAATAAACTTTGTAAAATTATATGAGAAACCATAGCAACTACAATTTGTTATTCTTTTGTAACAGAACCCATTTTGTAAAAGAACACATTTTCACAGGGCATTAAGCGTGATGAAAATAGACTTTTCATTTGCTATCATAGAAAAACGTTACTATTCAATTTTATTCAAAAAACTGTGTGGTGAAAAATTCTAAAATACATTTTTAAAGGATACTGAATTCAAGTTCTTTCATATTATACCCTACTTGACTCGGTAAGAAAAAGTATTTTTTAAAAACCTCGTAACACAAACGGAAACAACTTTATTTTTTTTGTATCCGTCATCTTCAGAGGACTGGTAAGTTTTATACGCACCTTAAATTTCAGGTCCATAGGATTTATAGTTTATAAGATAATCGATTTTAAGACAAAAACACATCGAAGTCTCACCAATAGTGCTCCGTATAAAAAACGGGACCCTAAAAACCTGTCATATAATAAAATATGATAACATAAAACTAAAAAGTAAAAATAAATTTTTTAAAAAACTGTGGGAACAAAATTAAAATTAGGTTGCCAATTATCCAGCTAGTGGCATATTCCTTAATGATGTCACTGCCCTGCCTTTGTTTTCAGTTTTTGTTAATTTGTAATTTTTTTTATTTTTGACCTACGAGTGAGACAACTCCATACTCCAGTTTCTCCATTTGAAATACCAGTTAACGTGAGATATCACATATTACTAGCAATAGCAGTGAGATATCTCTAGCCAAAGTGATATCTTAGGATTGCTAGTGAATGAACTGTATACCAAAATCTTAGTTTTGGAATATTCCTTGATGATATCACACATTTCGTATAACTTTATTTGAACTTTAATCATTGAGGAAGACAGCGCGTCACATGATTAAGGAATATAAGGAATATGCCGCTAACTGGATTATTGGCAACCCAAAACTAGTTTTGGTTGTAAATGCTGGCTTTTTACCCGTTTATTTTATTTTCATTTCCTTTATCCTATCATGAAATATTAGCCTTTGTCATATTTTGTTATGATACGATTTATTGTTTAATTGTAATTCGTTCCTTAAAAAAATCTTTACACGCGTAATCTTTACACGCGGTTGAAGTAAAACTTCTTTGCCTATTGTGGCTGGTATTAATATTAAATATGTATGTATAAAATAAATATTTCATATAGAAATTTAAAGTAGCACTTATTGATAATATAATTTACAACATGTGTAATTAAAAGCCATATTTACATAATGTATTACAAAGTCTTGCAAATTAAATTTAACGATGATTTAGATGATTAAATTTAGATTTAACATGTCCACTTAATTTGAAATCATGATTTGGTATTACTAGAACGTTCAACAGTTGATGCGGTTATTTAAGAAATTTAGCAAATTTGCAAAGCAATGATTATGTTTCTCACTTTAGTTATGATAAACCTTTAATTTCATATTTCAATTATGATAATAATTGAATTGACTTTGTAATACATTATAGCTTTTTATTACACATGCTGTAAATTATATTATCAATAAATTCTACTCTAAATTTCGATATACCATATTTAGTTTATATTCAATCTTTATTACTAGAAACTTCAATCTTTATTACTACCAGCTCCAGTAGCCAAAGTAGTTTTACTTCAACCGCGTGTAAAGATTACACGCACTCATGTTTTTATTTAACAAAACAAATTTAATCAAAATTCTTTTACTTAAAAACTTAATTGTATCAAACAATCCTTCACAAACGAATACCAAGAGAAATGTGTGATGAAATAATTTGAAATGTTTTATGATTCTCCATTTTTATAAAAAAAATAGCAAAACAACAGAGATGAGTAATGAGTATATGTGGTTTTATAATTTATTTTACTGAACGTCATTTCTGTTTCAAAACGTCACTTCCGTCCGAAAAAGTTTTGAGTTACTTGTCATATCGCACCTAAAGAAGTTTTCCTTCAAAATATAAATTTAAAAAATAACGAAACTCAATAATAAAGTAACTAAAATCGACACGAGACTGAATAAAAAAATATAATGACATTAACAAATGTTAATGTTAGTTATTGTAAACTGGTATCACTATGCAAGATGACAGTACAGAACTCTCAATGCTGTGTACGAGTAGAGAACGAAATATCAAAGTTTTTTAAAGTCGACTTTGGTTTAAGACAAGGTCTCTCCTATACTTTTTAATTTAGCCTTGGAATATGTGTGCCGTCAAAAAAAACTATCGACCAACAACAATATCTTGTCAATAAACTCAGTACAGATGATCACATACGCTGATGATGTTGTCATCCCCGGCCGAAGTGAAGCTGTTATGAGTGAGATTTTCAAGTCGCTTGAGAGTGATGCTAGAAACATTGGTCTTCAAATTAACTACAATAAAACAGAACATATGAACGTTTCAAGAGAGGCTGAGAAGAAAGATTTGATGTGCGGCGATGAACGAATTGAGGGAGTTGAATCTTTTAAATATTTGGGATCAATGCTTGACTCAAACAACAGCATACTTACAGATATAAAAGCTCGAATCGCTGCAGATAATCGAACTTTCTACTCAATTAAACCTCTCCTTGGATCACCGTATGTACCAACTAACACCAAGCTCAAGTTATACAAGACATTGATTAGACCGGTTGTGATGTATGGGTCACAAACGTGGACCCTTACACAAAATGACGAATCGCATTTATCTGTATTTGAGCGTAAGATCCTACGCTACATTTTTGGTCCACTTAAGACAGACGATGGAGAGTATAGAACCCGATATAACTTTGAGATCAGAGACCTTCTTGAGGGTCCTGATATAATAGGTTGTATCCGTTCTAATAGACTTGCTTGGTTTGGGCATGTTCTACGAGCCTATTCACAGTCTGGAATGATTAGAAAAAGATTTGAGTTACTTGTCATATCGCGCCTAAAGAAGTTTTACTTAAAAAAAACAATAATACAAATTTGCGTACATACCTCAAAACCTACCTACAACACCTACATACATCAAAACGCATGTTGTTGTGAGGGTAGGTCTTAAAAGGTTCTCATGTGTTGTTGTGACACATATTGTAATTCATACTACACAACACATTTTATTTACAAACAGCAGCTTAATTTCTTCGAGCAAGCAATAACGCGATATCTTCAAGCAATCATTCATAACTAAGATTGAGAGTATGGACACCTCATGTTTCTGACACGCACTGGAAGAAGATGCAAACTACACAAAACACAGCTCTGAGAACCGCTTTTGGATGCCACCTAATGGCTCATAGAGAACACCTACATGAAGAATGTAATATCTTACCGGTCCGTGGACACAATGAAATGCTGTCCAAACAATACATAAGGGCCTGCAACAAAGAACAACATCCTTGCAATGACATCCTATTAATGGTCTCACCACCTAGAGCCCTACGGAAAACTGTTAAGCTCTTCCAAACTGAAGTTAGAGACGATTCAGACACCATGAATATCGATGGGATTACTTATAGAAGTGGCATAAAAAGGCTTCACACCAAGGCAGTCGAAGATACTATAAACAACTACAGATATAATCGAGTCCTCAATGAAAGACCACCACAAGTAGCTGCAGAAGAAAACCAACTGCCCCGCAGCACTAGATGCATTCTAGCGCAACTAAGATCCGGCTGGTCACGAATACTCAACAACTACATGAACTGAATTGACCTCCCAATTATAGACAAGTGTCCCGCATGTGAGGGCACACCACATGATGTTGACCATCTATTTGCATGTCCAAAAAATGCGACGGGCCTGACGAAGAAAGATCTGTGGTACCACCCTAGGTTTGTAGCTGAGTTTCTGAAACTGGAAACGGAATCGAACGAGTAGCACTTAATCAACGTCGCTACAACAACAGCAACAAGATTGAGTGTTACCTTTGAGTGACTAGAGCTCAATCAGCACCCCTTAGATATTCTCAAGTGATATTGCCCTGCTATTGCTAGTAGTATGTGATATCTCACGTAAACTCGTTTGTTAATAGGATGCGCTGGCATACGCGAGGTTGTTACACCCGTAGATTTAACATTTTAGGAAGCAAGTCATTTTATGTATGATAGGGGTTTCAAACAAAAGTTCATCAACCGATTTGTAGAACTATGTAGTCCATTGCTAGAACAGCATACTTGAATAAGATGATAAATCATACATTGTCGCAAACACATCTCAGTATTTGATCGAATCTGGAAGCCCAAGTTTACAATAAACTCGTTGTGTTCTTTCATCTTGTTCTTTCATCTCAGTCCTGCTGTTAATTCAAGACTTTGTGAATAACTAATACATTTCGGTCTGAATATATTGCTTTTCTTTCTTCTTTTTCTTTATTTCTTCTTCATTTTACGTTACAATAAATAACCATCGGCTTCGAGTTGCGACACATACATTTTAACACATTTTAAAAATACGGTAGCAGAACCGATATTTACAAAAATAACATCTTTTTAAAGAAAGCGCTTATTGGCGATGTCACGGCGAAATACACAAAACGGTGAAATACATTAGATATAGATATGTTAGATTTTCTTCTTATTTTGAGATTTTATCAATAATAATACAGAAAATGATTTATATTACAAATAATGGCTTTATAATTACACATTTGATGATGTATAATAAAAAAATCTTTCAAGAATAAAACAAAAATCCATAAATAACAAAATAATTCTTTTATGACAGGATTCATTAAATAAATCCAGTGATTCTAAACTAACATCACCAGATCATAATTTATCACCCTTATCATCATCACAACAAGACTTACCCCACAAAAGTATTTCAAAAGTATCAGAAAGAGCTAAAAGGAAAGCTTGGTATAGTGTTTTATATCCATCATATAAATCACGATCTGAAGATTTTAAAAAATTATTTAAAGATGTTCCTGATGATGAGAGACTTATAGTTGGTAAGTGTAAAAATTTGTAAAGAAATTTTTGTTATAATTTTTACTACGCTTTGATAATGGTTTAAAGCTTACACTTTTCTTTTTCTTCGACTTATTTTTTTAAATCAATATTTCTGTTGGTAAACTGTACATGTTTTCATGAGTTGGTGTTGTTTGCGATATCTGTAAAATATCCCATATTGATTTTAAAAGGCAGTTGTACTGCCGTTGGTACAATATATGAAAAGTTTTTAATTATAATTAAACTATAAATTTAAAAGTTTTAAATAGATAAAATTGTGCACTTTTATAATAAAACCAATTTACGTGTTCCTTGAGGTTTATAACATTTATAAATATTTATAAATTAAAATTACATGAAGTAATATTTTTGGTAAAGTAGAAACTGATTTGCAAAATATAGCATATCATTCGTTTTAAACTCAAACGTAACTATAATATACAACTGAACTGGCACAATTTAAAAAAAAATTAATTTTTTATCTTAATTGATTATAAAAGTTATTGTATAATTCAGTTGAGCAATGAATTAATAAATAATAACACATTAAAATTTGTGTTCTTGAAATTATTTTTTCTTATAGGGTGTTATTGTTCATAGATATATTGTTGTTTATAGATAAATTTTTTAAACACGACATATCTAATTTAAATTAAACATTTTCTTTTTTTTCAAAAAATGTTGTTTTATTAATTGTTATTTCTTTAGATTCTATACATAATAAAATTTGAATAGTAAAATTTGCTGATTGTGACTTTTTATGTCACCTTATACAAAATACAAAACATAATTTTAAAATCGTTTATTATTTCGATAACAAAACTCTTTAAACTACGTAATCTCACTTGTTTTAATCCCGTAAACCTTTGATATTATCTATTTGATAGTAAATTTTATGAAATAAAAAATTGTTTTAGGTTATATTTTTACTATGATCATATTTATCGTTATGAACGATATTCATAGTTTATTATCCAAAATTGATGTGAAAATATCTTATCTCATTTTTTTACACATTTATTTTTCCTTGCAATTTTTGTTTTAATTTTATTTCATATTTACATAAGTTTATAAACATAAAATAAAATTAACTAAATTAAATTTAAACTTCTAAAATTAAGGTAACTATAATTAAGGCAATTAAATTTTGTTAATTTTTTAATTTCAGATTATTCTTGTGCAATCCAACGTGATATTTTAGTTCATGGACGTTTATATGTGTCACAAAATTATTTATGTTTTTATGCAAACATATTTCGTTGGGAAACATGTTTATCAGTTAAATGGAAAGATGTAACATCGGTGACGAAGGAAAAAACTGCACGGGTTATTCCAAATGCAATATTAGTTTGTACACAAAATGAAAAACATTTTTTAACGTCATTTACAACACGTGATAAAGCATACTTAATGCTATTTCGTGTATGGCAAAATGCTTTAATGGGAAGACAGATGCAACCGCAGGAACAGTGGCAATGGGTAGATACATTTTTTATTTTTTAATGCTATTTTGTACGAAAAGGAATCTTCGAAAGAAAATGTATCTGCGTTTGTCTTTTCAGTAGTTTTATCAGTTATACTTGTGTTTTTAAAAGCAACTATTATGATTCATAATCTTATGTGCTCAGTATTATTCGATTTTTCAATCAAATTTGAAAATCGTTTTATGAAAAGTTAATTATAAATTTATTGAATTTCAAAAATTGAACGACAAAAAATGATATGTACTAGCAAACATAACTTGTAACGTTTTACAATTTCTCTCGGCTTAGAAAGGTTTATCTTTATCAACTTCTTATTGAAAATTGAAATAACGACATTCAATGTGATCAAATTCAAAAACTGGTTTTCAATATTTTGTTCTAATTAAATTTTTATTTTTTTTTTTAGCGCCAAAGTAAAGTAAAACTTTAATGACTAAAACTTTCAAGTCGCTGTAAAGTGGTGCTCGATAAATTGGTCTATTTGCATAAGTTACCAAAAAACCAATCATATGAATGTTTCACAAGGGGCTAAAAATAAAGATTGATGTTAAAACTTAGAAGATAATGGAATTCTATACTAAATTAAACTTTGTCTTGGATCGCTATAAGTGTTAATAAACACGAAAATCCAGTAAGAGGTGACGAACCCGCGTACTCCAGTCCCTATTATTGGTATATGAGCTAACGTGAGATAGCACATACAATAGCAGTGAGATATTACTAACGGTGATATCTTACGGTTGTTGACGGATGAACGCTATTCAGTCAACGATATCACTCTTAATCTTAGTTTTGGAATATGACTTGATGATGCATTTGTATGTTCGAAAAAATGATTCCTTATATAACTGTGTATATGTGCACTTTAATTTTTGAGGAAGACAACAAGTCACATAATCAAGAAATATGCCACTAGCTGGATTATTGACAACCCAATTTTAGTTTTGTTTCTGCAAATTTTATTTTAAAAAAATGCTTTTTATCTCTTACTTTATTTCCTTTATTATATCATGAAGTATTGGCGTATATCATATTTTATGATATGTGATAGGATAGATTCCTACTACACAGCTAATTTTATTCAAAAAAAATTTATTACCGATTTTAGCAGTCTTATTTAGGCAAAGAAAAAGTACTTGCAAACAATTTCACAATAATGGGACATCTACAGCAGCTAAAACTTTATCCTGACAGTAATATGTGGTACTAAACTATAAAGCGTTAAATACAATAATATATCATGATTTTTCATTTCAAAATTTATTCCGTCATATTTGCTCTCGCGACGAGACATCCTTATTATATTGGTTAATTTTTTAGTTTATGACTTAAAACCTTATTAAACTGCATCTGTTAACTCCCTGATGACTGTCCAGTAAAAGCATGACTTTCAACCGAGGTTCCTTCTAGAATATGGATAGGGACCCTTTTTTTGATATTAAAGCTCTACGATTTTAGAGGTGGGTTTGGTTTGGTCCCTACCTCTAATTGACAGAATCGGCTTTCGCTTATCTCCTCTATTCTAAAAATTTTAAGTTTTTTTCTTTATCTACTGTGTTCTGTAAGAACCGCTGTCAGTTTTCTTATATTATTCAACCTAGAGCAAATTACTGATATTGTCTAGCAAAGTAGAATAGCTCATTAAACTTCTGCCATTATTTCAGGTAATAGACCATTTCATCATAATAACCTTCTTCACTCTTTGGATTTGTTTGTACTTTTTCAACAAAAGGCTTTCGGACCGACAAAAGATGTTGTTGCACCTTCTATAAATTGTCAGTAGGCTTTTACATTACCTGCATGTCAGATATTAAGTATAACTCAACCATATCTTCTCCAAGTGTTTTATGCTTCTCATATGCTTCTCTCTTACTATTTTGGATGTTATGGTGTACGGACTTTATATATCTGTGGCGTAGCTGTCCGAAAACGTGACAATTCTCTCTTTTTAATAACGTGTTATGTAGTAGGAATTACAATATGTGTCACAACAACACATAAAAACCTTTTAAAAACCCTTTATAAAATATGAAATAGACCAATAAAATCTTGTTCCTGTAATTCTTCCTTAGGCCGAAACGTGTGCATCTTTCGATTGCATAAATTTCTGACTGTCAAATTATAGGTTAGGTGTATTGGTCCATAGATTTAGAGTATTTAGTTCTTGGCCTGGATGATACAGCTCCTGCATCTCGGTTTTCAAACCATCTACGTACCATCTAATTATGCCATTTAACAGCTGTGACGTGTTGAATTTATCCCTCCACTTGCTCATAGTTTTCTCGATATTTAAACAGAATGGTCTTCGTTTGTCATACATCTCATACTAAATAAAAACCTCATAGTCCTCATACTATTGAAAAAAGCACGCTGAAAGGCGACTTTTTAATTTGGCACTTTTTAATTTGGAACCGTAAAAAGATGAGGCGCATTAATAATTTGTATATTAAAAAAAATCTGTTCGAAATTAAAAACTTGTGACATCGTCCCTAAAATCCCAATTGTTGAACAGCGTTTTTAACTTGGTTAATTCATATGATATTATTTTCAAGTTCTACTCTTAGAAGTCTTAAAGATTCTTTTAACACAAGATCTTTGGAGTCAAACTTTAATGGAAACGTATTAGGTAAGGATCTACTAGAAAAATGGCAAGAAGATGAAAAGACATATTCATACATTTTTCAGTAATACCCATGTTTATTTTTCAAACTGTGGTTAGATTAACTTTTTCTCTTTTTCTATGGGCCTTAAATACTGCCTTGTCTTTTCTTTTTAATAAGTCCCCGAATGTAAACTACTTCTGAAAATTCTAATGAAGTGCGGGAAAAGCGTTTCTGCCCTCTTTGCAGGAAGTTTGAAACTATGGTGTCGAGGTGATTAATATGTATGGTTGGCAAACTTAATATGTATGATTTCGTTAGTGCTATTTTTTCGCTCCAAATGTGGGTTTCCAGCAGACCAGTTGCTTTTTGACTCTAAGTTTGTGCATCTCTTTTTCGACCGTTGAAGTGATGTTTTTATCTCAGCACTATCATTGTGAAAATTTCTTGTGCAACCTATGTACCGCAGACGTAGCTGACATATTTTCATAAACGGTTTTATATCTACTTCTCTTGACTATCTGATTTCTTTATTGTTACCCTAGTATGCTCATCGCAGTTTGCGGCTTTATTGTGTATAACTATTTCTTTTGACCTTCTGTTCCCAGCGTTTCGAATGCGGTTGTCGCCTAATTCATGATGACTATTGTATAATACGACTACATACTAGAACATATTTACTAGAACTAAAGTTCATTTGAAATTCTTCAGTTTTTATAGACCGTCCGAAACCAAATTTGTCTTTATTTTTCAACCTTCCAACACCTATATTGCATAGTGACGAAGTAGACCGATACTACACTACATTGCAGAAAATGCTTCAAATGGTGGTATAGATTTGCATAACGACCTGTGTAAATTGCTAAAAAATGTACAAGTAATTAATGTTTTCGTTAATCATTATGTAAGTTTCCTGTATATATACATGTTCAGGTTCAGATTTTTGGTCATCATTAAGATCTTATAGGAGCGAAAACTTTGCATCTTCACAATTAGATTCTCCTATCAATGTTTTAAAATACCACAAAATTGGGTTTAAATTGGCAGATATCAATTTCAGTGTTTAAATTTCGAAAATAGAAAATAATTATTTTTTCCTTTGGTTTTGTTGATGGAATCGAACGGAAGCGTAAATTTATTAAGAAAACATTTTTTAAGGAACAGATTTAGTCTTAGTGGCAATATTAAACAAAGACTTATTGAAACTAATAAATTTATTTAAATTTTTGTTACTTTCAGGTTCATAATTGTTATGGCGATGAACTTGGATTAACCAGTGATGACGAAGATTATATTGATCCATATGAAGGAAAAGAAGATAAAGTAGAAGCATTATTTAGCATTCCCAAATCAAAACTAAGCACAAAGTCAGCTGATTGTTTATCTGATGTAAGTAGTTAATTTTATGTTTTACTTCGGTCTGAAAGAGACAAAGTGAAATTCTTACCCCAAATTTTTTTGGTTTTCTTATTTAGGGTGATAATATTTAATTAATTAAAAATTGAGTTCAATTTTTTATAGTATCATTTAATCTAAACTAGCCTCAAATTTAAAATATTCATTCAAATTTGTATGGTTTTTTTAACCAACGATGTAAAGGTTCATGGTTATCACAATTATTAACGAATTTGATTGATTGATTGTCTAATACTCCAGCACAATTTCGAAGTTTCAACACCAAAAAGCCTATAAAATATTCTCTGAATTGAAAATGTGGGGGAAAATTGTTTGTTGGGTTTACAGTAGAGAACTAAATATAAACATTTATTTTCTCCTACGTTAAACTTGAGAAACATATAAGCATGCAAAAGAAAATTAAAAAAAATCTTTGATTTAATGGGAACGCCAGCGAAAAATCCTTGGTTTCAAGTAATTCTCAAAGATCAGTTCTCAAAAATTGTAACCCTAGACCCGGTTACACGTGATTTTATCGGTCCTGCTCTAAAGTGATCATGGTACTATTCTGCAGATACAGAATGTCAAAAATTGGAGTTGATTTACAATCGGGATTTACAAACGAAGTTGATTTACAAACATTGAATATCTTATTGTATCAATTGTTGTTTTCTATAGTTCAATTGATGATCCACACCCCTGTATCCATCCATTAAGTTTATTGCTTATAAAACATGTATTAAAACGCAAATTAAATCAGAACTAAGAGAAACTTGATTGAATTTTCAAATTGTTAATTTGGTATTTCAATGTAAAACAAGCTAAAATAGTTTACAATATTTTGATTTTCTAATTTTTTTCTCAAGTATATGTACTTGAAACATTTGTTTTTAAAACGATAAAAAATAAATGAAATTAGTTGTGTTATTTAATTTCAATAAATTAAATTGACAAAATTAAACCAATATTTTTCAGGAAAAAAATTCAAATGATACATCAATAGAAAATTTAATTGAAACTTCAAATTTAAATCGTAGAAAATTATTAAAAGAAGAAAATAATATAAAGGTTCGTCCTAATTATCGTTTAAATCGTTTAGTAACTCGTGACGATTCAGTGATATCACAGTGTGATCAATTACCAACCGATATGTCCGACTCAAGTGATTCAGAACCAAGTAAAATAAATTTAATTAACCAAGCCGAATGTACTTCGATGCATGAAGGACGACAATTAGTTCATATAATACTTCCAATAAAAGTTGAAAATTTATTCTCATTAATATTATCGAAATCAAAATTTTTGCTCGATTTTCATAAAGCAAGGAAAACAACGGATATGAGTTTTGGGGAATGGGCAACGGATGAAGAAGGCAAACAGGTTAGAATAGTTAAGTTGACGGTTGCATTAACACAACCAGTTGGACCAAAAACCTCGCAGGTATGTTTTACTATTGTTTATTTTAATTTGAAAATATTAATTTTTTTCAATTTGAAATTGTAGGTGACAGAAACACAAGTTCTGAGGAGTTGTAGTAAACCGGGTGAGTTATATTCCGTAGATCAATCGTCTGTGAATGCAGGGATTCCTTATGCAGATAGTTTTTATGTGACGCAACATTATTGTTTAACCAGGTTTGATAAATGAAAAAATGAGTGAAATATTCAAATTTGTGGATGATTGTATATTTTTTCCAGAACTGTTGATGATCATACATTATTCTCTGTTCATGCTGAAATAAAATATAAAAAATCAGTTTGGGGGGTTGTTAAAGGTTTTATAGAAAAAAATGCATGGAATGGATTAGAAGATTTTTATACAGCTTTAGTTCGTGCATTGCAAAGTGAATATTGTATACCACCTGCTAAAGCAAAAGCACGTCGAACACGACGTGGTGGAACGTTGCAACAGAAATCAGTATTAGAAGAGTCTCGAGGTAGTATTAAACAATCGTCCGCTCATCATTTAATATCAGATATTAAATATACGAACGAACCAATATTAGAGAAAAAAGGCAAATATGAATCATTATCATGGTTTGTTATAATATTACTATTTAGCTTAATTATTTTAAATGTGATTTTATATGTTAAACTGTGGTCATTAGAAACTAAAACTATACAAAGGGAGAAACTTCCTAATTTTTCAGATCTAAAGTGAGTTACAAATCAAATCAAACAAACATTTAAACTTGTAAATATATTTTTTGTGATCTTTTTAGAGATCCGCCTAAATCGCATGAGGATTGGTTAAAAATATTACAACAACAAGAAGTGCTACATACTACAGAAATGGTGAAATGGCAAAAAGTTTTGCAAACAGCTATTGAATTATTAAGAAAGGTGAGCATTGTATGTGAAAATGTTTTGTCCAATACGCCATCGTCTATTGTTTCTAAAACATCATCCTTACATGTCAAAGATGAATTGTAAATGCTGTTTTTCATTTACAATATATATGTTCTTAAAGTTAAAATGTTTCATGGTTTATTTGTGGATTAGTTTAAAATAAAGAAGTCAATTTAGTTTATTAACAAATTAAAGTTTAAATATTTTTAATAAGATAACTTGCCCATGATTTCATTTGAAATAGTATAAATATTGATGATTTTTATGTTAATTTATTTATTTTATGTTTTATGTTTTTTTTCTCTAATTGATATCGTATTTCTACGTAGCAGCGTTCAGCGTACAAAGCTGATGTAAGCTACTACCCCAAAACAAAGTTTTTGTATGTTCAGAAATTAATACTTAAAATCTATTTGTTGATCAACTCAACCATTTCCAACGTTTATAAGAGAATCGAATTTTTCTGCTTACTCCTTAATGTTTATATGGTTTTATTTTGTATGTACCCTTAACCTGGGATTTATGTGATAGCTTTAACAGAAATTAATTAAAAATTTATCACAACAAATTCTGTTATTCCAGGTAAACGTACAAACAACAAATTTCATCTCAAGCGGTTATTGTTTGTTTAATCAATCAACCGAAAACAAGCAAAACTAATGTTATAATTAGTCATTTGAGCTTAGTCTGTTTTTAATTTTATTTCTGTAAAACAAAACAGTCGATCAAAAATGATATGTTTATTTTGTAAAGCTTCTAAAAATTTTCTAATAGTTTCATAAATTTTTTTTTACAAATGTTTATAATATTTTTCCAGACTGAAAATGCTTTAGGAGATTTACGTGTGATACTTAAAATTGATTCGAAATCGTCACCACCATCATCAATTTTAGAAGAAAGTTATGCTGAGGTCTCTAAAACAGAATTATAATTTAAGTTTAATTTAATTTGATTTAATTCTTTAATTTTTTTTATTTTTATGATAACAGTTTTTTTAAGTAAAAGAAAAAACAGTTAAATTAATTAAATTATTATTGTATCATAAATCAGGAAACACATATTTTTGTTGATAAAAAATTAGCTTAGATATAGTAACATTTTTAAAAATTGTTACCATATTAAGAATAAGAAACAAAAAAAGATAATTGGCAACAATTTAAAATTTTAAGTTTTTGTTATGATTTTCGAAGTATCGTATTAACTTATTATAATTACTTGAGAATTTTGGACGAAAAGATAAACCTATCATTTAATTTAAGAAAAAAGGTAAGTAAGTTTGATGGATATGGAAAGGGGAGAAAGGAGCTAAGTTCGTGAATGAAAACTGACTTGGTGAAATGTTTTTATTTCTAGCTCTATATATACATAACATAATATTGCTCTCATTTACTTACTCTCAAGTAGATAAACGTTCATCCACTTTCTGGATTCGATCACTGATTAGTAAGCAAAAACACCAGGCTTAATTAAATATTCAACACCGCTTTTGTTTCACAACAACAGGAAAACAATTCTGCAAACAATATTCCTTAACAAGAATACTCAACAGTTTCAAAATCTACATCAGCTGATTGTAGAAATTTCCAGTTCGCAATTTCCAAAATAATACACAAAATTTCTCATAAATAACACTTAAAACTTTATTTACAATTAAAATAAAACTTTTCTTCTATTTACACGGTTTTATGTTTACCATACAGCGTTTCGTTTACAAGTAATTATTTTGTCTACACGACTTCCTTACATACTATTCCTTTGACTCTAGAAAAATCGATCAATCGATAGTTATTCTAAACATCTTTAATCCGGAATGTTCCTTTAAACAAAATAAGAAATAATTTTTGTTTTTCCCTTATCTGTAAATACAAAAACAATAATATTCGTTACATTCATTTTCTTTTTGTTGATAATCATCAATCAATCCTAAGTGTCAGGTAAAATTTATATTGAATTGAATACTAATGAATACTGAATTAAATTAAGTAATTTAATAAATAAATAAATGAACAACAAAAATTTGTTTAATTTACATATGAAATTACATTAAATCTAGGGCGAACTATTATTGCACACAATTTTTACATATTTCATTCGGAAAACGCATGGAATTTGGTACGAAAATGAGCATTGAATGGTTCTGGAATGCGTATGGAAAATTCGTACTCACCAATACATAAACATGCAATACCAAAAATATAGGACTTGAAAAATTGTGACAGAGTTCATCCGCCAAGGGTACGGAAATCCGTGCTCTGAGAGGCACCTATTCCGAGTACTCCGTGCAATTTTCAGTACGAAAAGGTATGAATTTCCGTACGCATTGCTTATTGGGTTTTATGTTATTATGATCTAAGAAAAGGGAGTAAAAGGCTTGTACAATAGATCTCTCTTCTTAAAAAATATGATTACATTATTATGTGCCATTTTCATAACTAAATATAAGTGTATAATTCTTCTTTTAAATACAAAAATAATTCAATTAAAAAATAAATAATCCGAAAGCATTTATTATAAAAAATTTTCAAACAAAAAACTGAAAAGTAATAATAAAATTGAAACGCCTTATTCTTGTTAAATTGAGTTTTATTTCACTAAATAGTAAATACGTATTACGAAAGCTATGCTTTCATCGACGGTACGGTACTCGCCCGTATATCTCGCCCACGGTATGCCAGTATACCTTATCCAGCAGCCCTGGAAACTGGCTAGGATTCGATGGCCCAATCACCCGTTAATCCGAAAGCTGAATCCGAAATTCAAATGATTAAAGAAACGCATACTAGAAACAAACAAAGCAAAACAAACCGGAATAATAAAATATCGACCCTTGGCTATCGTACCCGGACACGAGTAGGAAACTGGAATGTCAGAACTCTGATAGAAACATCGCGGTTAGCACAAGTTGAGAAAGTAATGAAAGAATACAACATCGAGATACTAGGACTCAGTGAAGTAAGATGGAAAAACAGCGGAGAGTTAACAACAAGCGAAGGAAATTACATGATGTTCTCTGGTAAATCCAACACACATGAACAAGGCGTAGCAATATTAATAACACCTAACGCAAAGAAAGCACTTCTCGAATGGAAACCAATCAGTAGCAGAATAATAACAGCAAGATTCCAATCGAAAATTAGAAACACAACGATCATACAGTGCTATGCACCTACCGAAGAAGCTGATGATGCGACAAAAGATGAATTCTACGAACAACTCCAAGCAACGCTGGCTAGTGCACACCGAAATGACATCAAAATAATACAAGGGGATTTCAATGCCAAAATTGGAACCGACAACATCGGAATGGAATCAGTCATGGGCAAACATGCACTAGAATCAACACGTAACAATAATGGAGAAAGGCTCATCGATTGTTGTGTCACAAATCAACTATTCATAGGAGGCAGCAAGTTCCCACACAAGAACATACACAAATACACTTGGACATCACCAAATGGAAGAACCAAGAATCAAATTGATCACGTACTGGTGAATAAGAAGTTGCTATCCTCACTACAAGACGTCAGAGCAAAGCGAGGAGCAGACATACACAGCGACCATCAACTGGTAATTGCAACATTCAAAATTAAACCAGCCGCTGTAAAACAAACCAACAAGTCATGTCAGAGGAAATTTAACATCAATAGATTGAGCGACAAAAATACAAATAACATCTTCAAAGAGTCGCTCCAGCTCAATCTACCAAACAACGAAACCACCAGCATTGATGAAAAATGGGAACAAGTTAAAGAAGCTTACGTCAAAACTGCTACAGATGTGCTAGGCTACCAAGACAAATCACGGAAACCATGGATTAGCGATGATACATGGAAGAAAATTGAAGAGCGTCGACAGCTCAAGTTGCAGTTGTGTCACCAGAACACAACCGAGATCCGCAACAAATATGAAAGTACAGCAAAACAAGTTAAAAAGATGGCAAGGAATGATCGCAGAAGATATACAGAAAGCATTCTCAAGACTGCGGAAACAGCAGCAGCTAATAGAAATATGCGCACACTACATAAATGCGTGAGAAAGGTCACCAACAAATATACAAACACTCCACCAATAAAGGATGAATCTGGTCAAACCCTCACAACACATGAACAACAGCTAAATAGATGGAAAGAATACTTCGAAGACAACTGCCACCAACAAGAAAATAACTTGCAGTCTCCGGATGACAACTATAACGAAACTATCAGCACCCATCCACCAACGGAACGGGAAGTTAGAGATGCCATACAGAAACGCAAGAACAACAAATCTGCTGGTACAGATAATATATCAGCAGAATTACTCAAAGCAGATGTAAACACAACAGCAGAAGCTCTAACACCACTATTAGCTGATGTATGGAACGAAGGTAAAATACCAACCAAATGGAAAGAAGGTTTAACCATAACAATCCCAAAGAAAGGTGATCTAAGAGAATGCAAAAATTGCAGAGGTATATCTCTGCTCAACACAATAATGAAAATACTAGCAATGATCATTCTCGAAAGAATATCTCCATCAATTAACATGAAACTAAGAAATGAACAAGCCGGCTTTAGGCCAGGAAGGAGCTGTACCGATCATATCAACACAATCCGTATCATCATTGAGCAATCAAATGAATGGAATTCACCATTGTATCTCCTCTTCGTGAACTTCGAACGCGCCTTCGACTCAATCAACAGGAGCGCGATATGGAAGACACTTTGTGAAATGGGCATCCCGAAGAAAATAGTTGATCTAATCAAAGAAATGTACCGGGATGCTGCAAACAGAATACAATACAAAGGACAGCAAAGTAATGAATACTACAACCACCGAGGAGTGAGACAAGGCTGTGTACTATCCCCGCTACTATTCCTAATAGTACTAGATAGTATCATGAGAAAGCTCGATGATGCAAGTCCAAATGGAATCCAATGGAATACAACAAGACGGCTCAATGATCTAGACTACGCAGATGACATCTGTCTACTTACACACACACATACGGACATGCAGCAGAAAATACAGAAGCTATCAACCCTTGCACATGAAGTCGGTCTCAACATTAATATCAGAAAAACAAAGGCTATGAGATTGAACACCAAAACGATAACACCAATTACCATCAACAATACACAAGTGGATGAAGTCGACAAATTTGTGTACCTTGATTGTACTGTAGCAAAAACAGGCGGGACTGAAGAAGATATCAGTCAGCGTATTAACAAAGCCAGAAATACGTTCAATATGCTTCACAAGATCTGGAATGCATCCGTCCTGTCAAGAAAGACAAAGCTACGAATGTTCAATGCATGTGTCAAGTCAGTACTGCTGTATGGGTGTGAAACGTGGAAACAAACAAGAAAGATCACAAATAAACTACAGGTGTTTGTGAACAAATGCCTGAGAAGACTGATCAAATGCTTCTGGCCAAACACCATCAGTAACCAGGAACTTCTACGGCAGACAGAGCAGCTAGACATTGAGACCGAGATAAAACAAAGAAAATGGAGATGGATAGGACACACACTGAGAAAATCAGTCGAAGATATAACAAGGATGTCCCTAGAGTGGAATCCACAAGGTAAAAGGAGAGTTGGAAGACCACCCATAACATGGAAGAAAACGGTGCTAGCTGAAGCAAAACAAATTGGCAAGACATGGGGTGAACTGAAAGCGATTGCCCCCAACAGAGTTAGATGGTCCAGTCTAGTAGACGCCCTATGCTCCTAAATGGAGATAAAGGAAAAAAAAAAAAAAAAAAAAAAGTGCTTTCATCGACAGTAGTAACTAAAAAACTTTTTTTTACCACTTGCATGAGAAATTTCAATTTACTCAAAAACCCAAGACAATAGTACATTATAGAACAAGGTTGAGAAGTAAGCTATTATTGACCGAGAACTTTTAGATCCTGAGGCGCGTAGCGCCGAGGGATATAATGTTCGAGGTCTATATTAGTCTTCTCAACCGAGGTATATATAGAATTTTTTTAACTACTAACACTAACTACCATATTTGCTTTGATTAGATTTTGATATTAGTCATTTTCCATTTCATTTTTTAAATATCTTAAAATATCAAGTAGCCTGCTGCCTGGAAGTTTAGTTTCATACAAATAAAACGAAATAAAGGAATGCAATTATTATTTGTTTGTGTTTTTTTGTTCATTTCAATTAAAAATAAAGGAAAATTTGTCATTATTAACCTAGGTAATGTTTTGTTATTATTATTGACCTAGCTTGAGAAAAATTACTTCTCATTGGGGCATTCAAGTAAATAATGACGATTTCTCAAGTTAGTAGTTAAAAAAAGTTATTTTTCTCAGCTATGGTTACTAATAATTATTCCCCACACCTAATAATAAGTATTTTAGCACCTCCGTAAATAAAATAATGAATGAATGCAAAAACTTCTTTGCAACTATAGTAGTTTATTTGAAATTTTAATTCGTGTTAAACAGAATTCTTTTGAAATTTAGTTTAGTTGTGAGTTGTAGACTAAAAAAATTCTAAATTTGGCAACAATATTGAATAGATTTTCAATTTCATGTCAAAAATATATAAAAGCTATATTTTTTAATGCAAAGCATATGTGATTTTTATATAGTTTTAAGAAAATTCATTGAAAATAAATTTCTAACTAAGCAGCCCTGAATAATAAATATCCAATACGCAATCCAATGATATATAAAAACAATGTTTCACCAAATCAAAATTTTTATTTATTCACCATTTGCTTATTAATTGACATTTTATTTTGTGAATAATTAAGAGTTTTAGTAGTAAAAAAAATAGTATATAAACCTCGGTGAAGAAAATTTTCTCCAACTTCGTTTCTCGCGAATTAATATCCACCTCAATGTAGAAAATTTATTTTATCACCTCGGTATATAATGTACTATTTAGCGTTTATTATTTTATTACTATTTAAATATCTTGTTACAGTTTAGAACTTTTAAATTAAAATGTGAAAAATAATCAAATTATTTAATAGTTTTAAGGTATTGGCAAGGCATATTTATTTAATATCCATTTCAATAATAGTAACTGTACTTTAAAATTGATTAATGTTCCAGAATTTCTTACATTACTAGATGGCGAATTAAAGTTTTTAAATCCGTGGTAAAAAATGTTAGGTTTACCGAAATTACTGTTACAGTTTTCAATGTAAAAGTGATTACGTTGTCTCGTATCATGTGTATGTATATCTGAAATATGCATAAGATTGAATTTGCGCTTTATGAGATCATTTGCAATTTTATATACTAGTATTAAGGATTCAAATTTGGTAAAATTTTACCAAAATAATTTGAAGTTGATTGGTAGAATGGTAGATTATTTATACCACGTATTGCTTTCTTCTGAAGGACATTTAGTTGTTGCAATTTATAAAGAGGAACAGTCATCCATACAGGTAATAGATAAGTAAGTTGTGAATGCATGAATGCAAAGTAAAACATATTTAGTATGGATCTTTGTTCACGTTAAAGACTTTGTTCAGACGTCATAGTATTCCAATTTCCAGTATAAAGAGCAATCCTTCTGCATACAGTATCGATGTGACTATGCCAACTAATGGCTTTATTAATATGCAGTCCTAAAAGGATATAAGTTCTTTTACTTCAGTGAGATTAGGGTTACCAACTGAGTATTTTTCACCCGGAGACTCAGGGTTTGCTGGCAAATCTCCGGGCTCAGGGTTTGGAAGACAAATCTCCGGGCGAAATAATAATCATATAAAAAATAAAAAATGTCAAATTTCTTTCAATTCAAATAAACAAAATTCGTTTGAAAACAAAAAAAACGAAATTCTGTGTATTAGAAAACGGCCGAGTTTAGTTTTGCAATGAGTTTTTTGGTTATTTATGTTGGTTCATTGGATATTTTGTTTTTCCATATTACGTATAAGCTAATTGATGTTTTATGTCTATATTGGGTTAATGTTAATAGTTTTTTGTTGTTAATTTTGAATGATTTTGACATTAGAATTTAATTAGTTGCCCATATAATGCTGCTATTACACACAAATTAAATTCAGTTACTATCATCAACTTTTCAGATGATAGTATTTATTATTTTTGACTGTAGATGGCGAAAAGATCAAAAACTGCAAGAAAATACAAATAATTTTACGAAGTAATAATAATTTTTAAACAACAATTTCTAAAAAAATCTTAGTTATTTAGTGTTAATATTATATTACATAATCGATTATATCTAAATTAGTGGTATATAAATTGTAAATAAATTATATACTGCAAAAGTAAATGAAACTACAAAATGGCGACAACACATTATATAGCCATTTTTGTAGCTTGTACAAGAAGAAAATGCGCTAAGATTTGAAAAAAAAAAATGTGAATCGAAAATACGTTTAAACCGGTTGAATTTACAGATGAAATCATCTGAAAATTTTCTAGCAGTTAATTAGTAAACCAAATAATATTTCAAAAAGTCAGTTGCTATCAGCTAACTTTTCTTGCAGTTTTTTAAATCTAACTCGCGCATGCTATCCCTCTTTTTCTCATACAACATATTTTTCATCAACTTTTCAGATTATGGTAACTGCAAAATTTACTATGGGAGCTGAATTTAATTTGTGTGTAATACCACCATAAAAGTGTGCGTATGTTAATTTTACTATTAAATAATAAATATCAGTCAAATGAAAATAATCCAAGCAAAACAACGAAACAATAAAAGAAAATGTTATTACGTCTCGTTCAATAACGAATGGTGGAAAAAATCAAAACTATGAGGGGCTCGAAAAAGTTAACGAGTTTACAGGAAAATGCAGATTATGCTGTATTAATTTCGTTATAAAGCATGATGGAAATTAAATTAAATTAAATTTTTATCATATGTATAATACACAAGCCCCGAAAAAGCGTAGCCATAGGAAAGAAGAGAATACAGAAGAAAATACAAAAAGGTATAAAAAATCAAAACGGAATAAAATAAACGAAACAAATAAACGAAAATTTTTGAATTTTTTCAAAACCCCCGATATAGAAAGAAGCCTAACTCATTTTTTAGCACAAACAAAATCGTGAAGCAATCTTGTAGCGCAATTTTGAAATTAAAACTCAATACAAAAAAATTCAAAAAATCGCCATAACGCAACTGGAAAAATAAAAAGTCCATATAAAAAATATTCAAAAGCATTTAATCAAAAACACTAATCCAATTTTTTGCATATGTTCATTATTTATTGCAAATGGCTTGAATCAGTAGGACTATGATTTAGGAGGTTTTGATTTCTTCCAAATTTTATTCTCATTTCAATTTCAATTTATGCTTTGCTTGCGGATAGACGTATTATTTTGGATTGTGATTTTATTTCAGGCTTAAAAAAATATTTGTTTTAAAATTTGCGCAAATGCACAGGGGTCCCCTAGTTGAATTATATTTTTATATATTATAAAATCTCCAGGTCGCGTGCTTTCAAGAGTTGGTAACCCTAAGTGAGAACAATACAATTATATTTTTTTTTATTAAAAAGTGTTGTCGAGTAGGAATTACAAAATGTGTCACAACAACACAAACATACCTTTTAAGACGTAGGTCCCACCACAACATGCGTTCTGAGGTGATGGTGGGCGTAAAATGTTGGTGAATTGAAGACACTCGAGATTATTGATTCGGGCAAACATTCCGTTTGTACGATATACGCACAAAGAAATCCCTTTGCATTTTGTCACTATGACAGTGAGTAATCTCGACTGTTTGCACAAACCGATTGACGAGTAAAACGGGGAAAAGAATATGTTTAAGGCATGATGGATCTGATTTCATCCGAGCACTGCTGGTTACGATATTTATAAAAAACAACTAGATCAACAGTGCGACGATGTTTTAGGGAGTCAAGATTTAATGTTAAATTTTGATCCCCAACAATTCGTATAGCACGATTTTGAACAGTCCAAAAGAGCCAAGATGGTTACAGAAGCAGCGCCCCAATCTTAACAACAATACTTCTTACAGGGACGAATATAGGACTTATAATTGTGGAGTAATTGATACGGAGTAAAATATTTTTTACATCTATTGAGGAGGCCGAGTTTTCTTTATGCCCTCTTTGCCATGGCCATTATATGATCTCGTTCAGAGTAAGTCATTGGAAATTGTGACTCCCTATAAACGAATGCTTTCACATTTGTCTATTTGGTCGTCACACATATTAATTCAAATATCGTTGGAAAAATCGGTCAAAATTCCATGTCAAACCAACCAGTCACTCAACCCGACCATTTTAGATGTTTATGAAACTCACAGAAATTGGTTTCCATGAATATAAGTTAAGGAATTATTCCTTATTTATTTAAAAAAAATAATTTTTTCAGAGGAAGACCTCTTTACTTTATTAAACTCAAAAAGATAGAAAATTACAATTTGAAATTTCTAAACTTAATGCTAAAAATGTTTTACAATGTTTTTGCATAATAGACAATATTTATAATAATTTTATTGTAATATTATATTCTATTTCACAGAAACTAAACTTGTCATTTAATGAGTTTGTTTCTGTGAGAAAATTTTTACGGAATGCAATTTGTAATAGGATATTAGAAGACGAAACATTTATAGGAATGTAATATGAAGGTTAATTAACTCCTCCGCACTTAAATGTGATTGTCCTCAATCACTTAGAAATATGGAATGTTATTGAAATTCATTTCTGGAGCGCTGGAAGCGGGTCTTAGAATTAACGAACTTTGTTTTGGTTTTGAATTTGGAAAAATATGGAGGGGCTGAAATCTCAAGCTCTGAGATATCAAGACTTCGGTCTGGGTTAAGGATTTTGATATAGTTTTCGGCAACAAAACTTTTATGAGGACATGGTTTTTAGTTTTGGGCAGCGATGAATATCAAACATAACTCTTTGTTAAAGTACAAGTATTCAGAGATAGACTCTGTTTAAAAATTTATTACAAAACTAACACGAAACATCAATACGTTGCCGGATAATTGTAATCAAAATTCCAAAAATATTGTTAAATTAAATAAAATCAAACTTTTTCAAAATTCCAAAAATATTCTAAAAATTAGAATGAAATCAAATATTTAAACTTTTTCTAAATTCTGATGATATGCCAAAAATTCTTAAAAATTCGAACTTTTCCAAAATTCTAAAAATATTGCAAAAATTATTACAAAATCAAAAATTAAAACTTTTTTCAAAATTCCAAAAATTATAATAATATCAAAAATTAAAAATTTTTCAAAATTCTAAAAATATTTCAAAAATTCTTACAAAATCAAAAATTAAAACTTTTACCGAAATTCTAAAAATATTGCAAAAATTATTACAAAATCAAAAATACAAACTTTTTCAAAATTCCAAAAATATTTCAAAAACTACAACAAATTCAAAAATTTCCATGTCCAATTTCATTTTAAATTACATTTACGTCATAAAAACAGCTACATTTTTTTTCCCAAAATATTGGCTAAAAAATTAAATGAAATCATTTTTTGACACACTTGACATTATTTTTTGACAAACTTATAATGCCATAATTCTCTATAATAATAATAAAATATCATGTCATACGAACTATTAATTTTATTTTTTTCTAAAAAAATTGGGTAAAAAATAAATAAAAACCTTTCTTTTGACACACTTGACAACATTTTTTGACAAACTTATAATGCCATAATTCTCAATAATAATAATAAAATTTCATTTCAAACAAACAATTTATTTTTTTTCCAAAAAATTGGGTAAAAAACTAAATAAAAATCTTTTGACACACTTGACAACATTTTGTTGACAAACTTATAATGCCATAATTCTCAATAATAATAATAAAATTTCATTTTAAACAAACAATTTTATTTCCAAAAAATTGGGTAAAAAAAAAATAAAAATCTTTCTTTTGACACACTTGACAACACTTTTTTGACTAACTTATAATGCCATAATTCTCAATAATAATAATAAAACTTCATTTCAAACAAACAATTAATTTTATATTTTTTTTCCAAAAAATTAGGTAAAAAAATAAATAAAAATCTTTCTTTTGACACACTTGACAACTTTTTTTTGACAAACTTATAATGCAATAATCTACTTTTTGATCTCACATACCAATCCCGACCATCAAGATTTCTCCAAATTCAATGTTCCTACTCGTAATCACTTAAAATGAACGTTTTTTAAGCCAAAAATATGCAAATTTCCTTGTTTTGACACACATAATGATTTTTTTGACACACTTCCGGTACAGTTATCGAACACAGCGTCCTTTCGGACCTGTCCCTTGAGTATACCTATTTTTAGAAAAAAAAATTTTTGAAATCCCTCCAGTGGTTTTCCCTGCAGCGTAGGTAATGACGGCCGGCCGGACGGCCGGCCGACAGACAGACATACATTTTTTTTTTTTTTGCTTTTTTAGAATCAGGAGGTCCTAAAACGTCGAGAAATGTCAAAAAAAGTGGGGGTAAGAATTTCACTTTGAGCTCATGAATGTAATACTTAGGTCTTTCAGACCGAAGTAATATACTGCATCAGATGAAGTGTGTTTTGGACTTGAAGTTTGATAGCTTTAATACAAAGTTTGTATGAAATTATGAAGGAAGCTGCAGCAACAAACGCATAACATAGGTAATGAAGCCTAGAGCAGCGGTTCTTAAACTTTTCTGTATTGCGACCCCAAATCTTAAACGCCGTATTTTGGCGACCCACAACCTATATTTTTTTTGACGTTATTCGTTAAATCTTTATTCAAAATAAAACGTTTAAACAACAAATACTATTTTATTTCCAGCTGATATAAAAATAAAAATTAATAACAATTTCTAGTTATAGTAAAATATATTAAATTAAACAAAAATTAAAATAAAATAAACAGCGTTTTCTAGTTATAACAGTATGAAAATTAATAAAAAATAAAGATTAATAATTCCTTTTCTAGTTATATTATTAAGTATTAAAATAAATAAAACATTAATCAAATATTTTTTAATGTGATGGGTGTGCTTACTTTTTAGAGCAAAGTAACGTTAATTGTGGCTCGATTTCTGAAAGTGTTGGTCTCAATACATTTTCAATATTTCGCAATTGAGAGCGATATTTTGATTTAATATATAATAACGATGAAAATGCATTTTCGCACGAATATATGGTGAAAAATTTTCAGGTGATTCTTAAATAGTGCCTTCAAACTACTATCGCAGGATAGTTCACCAAATTCTTTTTGAGCTTTTATGTCCAGATGTTGTATATCTTTAAGTTTTATTTTAAAAGGCTGAATTAGCATCCAATGGTGTTGTGCAATATTGAATTCAGAAGAAAAGTATTTTTCAAACTCAGTTTCAAGGGCTGAAAGATGAGATACAATTAGATTTTTTATATCGGATATATAGGATTTCAATTCCAAAATAAACCATTTAAAGTTCAATCGAAACTTTACCTAAAATAGAATAAACCTTATCCAATTCAAATAAAACATTTTCCAAAATAAATTAAACCTTTTCAATTGCAAATAAAACTTTTATTTAAATCAAATAAAACTTTTCCCAATTAAAAAAAAAACTTTTAAGAAACAAAAAAAAAACTTTTCCAAATTCAAAAAAAACATTTAAAAAAACATTTAAATAAACAATTTAACGGCGAAATACTACATTAATAACCTGTTTTCGTAATATATTGAATGTAGTGAAAGAGTTTTGTTAGTCAACAATAGTTGATTTATATAATAATATATATAGGGGATTCTCTGTCAACTCGGCCACCCCCCTCTGTCCAAAAATTGGAGCAACCTATAAAACTCCAGTTAGGCTCATTTTTTAATGAAAGGCTGAAAGTCAATTCATTTTCGTCAATAAAATCTATTGTATACAGAAACATGTCAATCTGGTTTTTTTCTAAATTTAGTTTCCACACATTAAGCTTCTGATCGAATCCCTTAATTTTATCGTACAAATTAATAATATTTGTATGTTTGCCCTTGCAAGGCAAACATACAAATATTATAAATTCAACTCGTTAAGTTTGTCGAAAATATCAATCAAATAACATAATTTTAACACAAAGCTTTCGTCACAAAAATGATCTGCCATAGTTGAATTCATTCCCATCAAAAATAATCTTATTTAGTCTTTTAACACAAAAACTCTTTTCAAACTTTTGCCTCTTGATAGTCATCTAATTTCAGCGTGCATAAGGAGATTTTTATAATCTGATCCCATATCATTACAGAGTTGGGAAAAATACGACTATTAGGTGCGCGGCATTTTATAAAGTTAATAACACATACAACTTCTTTCAAAACTTTTTACTCACTAATGCGTCACGATGAATCATACAATGGATAACTGTTATTTTTGAACCACCTAGCAGTTGCTTAATTCGTCCGAAAAGCCCATTTAATTTACCTGTTATTGCAGCGGCACCATCACTACAGACGCCCACGCAGTGCCCCCATAACAGCTAATTTTCTTTAAAAAAATTCTTCAGCACATTAAAAATATTATCGTCAGTTGCTCGGCCTTCAAGTAGGAAACAAAACAATAAGTCTTCATAATAAATTTTTGACAATTATTAATGTCAAAATGATTGATTTATGGATTCAATAAATAATAGATGTCATTAGAAAACGTATATCGACGGTCATCTAAGTGTAAATTACACAATATTGTTAAATGGAAAACCACACAAATGTATATAAATATAGAAAGAAAACGATCCGACTACAAATTGTTTTGTGGATTGTGGAATGTCCCCAAAAGACTAGGTAGCGAAAATTTTAGAAAATTTAAAATATCCAATTCTAAAACCTTGAAAAATTAATTCAAAAATCTTGCAAAGTTTGTTAATTTAAGACATATAACATAGGTATATAGATAGAAATTTTAGCGTAGTTGTTTTAAATTGGGAATTTCTCGCGACCCCATGAAAAAGTCTAACGACCCCAGTTGGGGTCGCGACCCCTAGTTTAAGAAACGCTGGCCTAGAGGATTCTGAATGTAGAAGGCTTATCGCGTTCGTGTTATTGATATGAATTTCCTCCATCATTTCTAACGATAGTATTCGTTTTAGCTCCATCTCTTTCGAAAGTGGATGTAAAATTGCGGGTAAAACATGAAATTGGGTTTCTTCACGTGAAGTGAATGACTGACCGGCAATGTTTATTGAAATATTATTGAATTTAATTAAAAATGTAATATATATTATAGCAAGAAAAGTAGTAGTAGAAGATTGAAGATAAAAGTAATAGAAATAATACAGAACTGTCAATTGAATTTAGATATAGACCACATGTAGAAAGCAAAGTTAAAGTTTGTAAGAAGCTGTAATCATTAATAATAAATAAAATTAATAAATAATACATGGTGTCAAGTGTGTGGGGTTAAAAAAATAAAACGGAAAGAAAATAATATAATATGGATAAATTAGATCCACCTGCGAAGCTCCATTTTGAAAATGCGGAGCAAAATTAGAAAGGATGGGAACAAAGGTTCGAAATATACATGGAAGCCACAAAAATGTGTGCAGAAAGTGATAAAACCAAAATTGCAATTTTATTACACTTTTTGGGAGAAGATGGAATTGAAATTTTCAATAATTTCGAGCTTACGGAGGATAAAAAGAAAATAGACAATGTAGTAAAATTGTTTAGAGAACATTTTACTCCGAAACGAAATACTGCAATTGAAACGGCGAAATTTAATAGGTTAGTGCAAAAGCCATATCAAACGCTAGATAATTTTATTACAGAATTAAAAACGCAAGCAGTGGTCTGTGAATTTACATGTGAAAAGGAAGAGTGTAAAACTAACTATAAAAATCGTATGATCTGCGACCGATTGATTGTGGGAGTCTGAGATGAAAAGCTTCAAGCTAAATTATTGGCAGAAAAGAAACTTACGTTAGAAAAAGCAATGGAAATCAGTAAAAATGTCGAAGCTGTTAAAAAACAATGTGAAGATCTGCAGAATGAGGTAATTTTAAAAAAAGAAGTTGTAATGGTACAACAAAGGAAATTTAATCACAGTAAACAGAGGGGTTTTAATAATTTAATACAACGAAATGGAGTACAGTTTCAAAGCACACGGCATAATGAAGCAAAATCGGGAGAACAATCGCAAACCCGATTTGGATATGGAGAAAGAAACGAACAATACAAATGTCAACGTTGTGGTTATAATCATGGAATCAATCAAAGTTGTAAAGCAGAAGGGAAAACATGTTCAAAATGTCAACGACGTAATCATTTTGCGGCAATGTGTCGAACGAGAATGGTGAATGAATTAATGACAAATTTTCAACCTGACGAGGAAAACAACAATTACGAAGTGCTCCCGCAAAGCGGACAAGAAGGTATAAGATTTATAATCAATGTTTTAGAATTGGAAATAAATAATATTAACGTTAAAGCATGGTTTAAAAATATTTCATTAAATAAAATTGTAAACATTAATTTTAAACTAGATACAGGGGCCGAATGTAATATCATTACGAAACAATTGGTTGAAAAATATTTTAGTTTGAATGACATTAATAAATTAAATATTAAACTAATTTCTTACGGTAACTTCAAAGTAAAAACGCTAGGATCAATTAAAATTCATTGTTTAACAGATGTTAATAAAACGTTGCTAGAGTTTGTCGTTGTGGAAGGTAATTTTCAACCATTGCTGGGTCTAGAAGGTTGTGTTCAGCTTAATTTGATAAAACGAGTCGATAGTGTTAAAGAACAAGTGAGTGTGCCAATTACAAAACAAGAAATGCTCGAAGAGAATAAAGATATTTTTGAAGGATTGGGAAAAATGTCGGGGGAATATAAAATTATTGTAAAAGAAGGGTCAATACCGGTAATTGCATACAAAAAGAGAATAGCTTTTTCGTTATACGATAAATTAAAAATAAAATTAGAAACGATGGTAACAAGGGGTATAATTAAACCAGTTTTGCATCCAACAGAATGGGTGAATAATATTACGATCGTGGAAAAACCAAACAAAGATTTACGTATATGTTTGGATACAGGAGCATTAAATAAATGCATAAAGCGTGAACATTATACTATTCCAACGTCAGACGATATTATTGCGCGATTAGCTGGTAAAAAAGTATTTACAGTAATTGACATGAAGGACGGATTTTGGCAAATTGGACTAGATCAAAGTAGTAGTGACTTATGTACTTTTGCAACACCATTCGGAAGGTATCAATTTAATCGATTGCCAATGGGAATAAATTCAGCCCCTGAGGTGTTTCAAAGAAAATGTATACAAATTTTCGGTATGAGTCCCGGGGTAGAAATATACTTTGATGATGCCATTGTCGCGGGAGAAGGTATTAAACAACACGATGACATGTTAAAAACATTTTTTAAAAAAGCAAGAGAACAAAATGTTAAATTCAATCCAGAAAAAATTCAGTTTCGGTTGGACAAAGTGACATATATGGGCAATGTTATCTCAAAAGATGGAATTAAACCAGATGAAAAGAAAGTGAAAGCTGTTACAAATATGAAAACTCCAGAAAACAAAACAGACGTTCTCAGAATTTTAGGTATTCTTAAATTTTTGGCTAGATTTATCCCAAATTTATCAGAACTAACAGCAAATATGCGAGAATTAACGAAAAACGGAGTGGATTGGCAGTGGAATGAAGCTCACGAAAACGAATTAAATACAATTGAAAAAATTATTACATCGGAGCCAGTATTGAAAATTTATGATCAAAAACTACCTTGTATAATTCAATCAGACGCATCAAAAAATGGATTGGGAGCAGTGCTGCTACAAAAAGGTCATCCAATAGCATACGCTTCACGGAGTCTATCCAAAACAGAAAAAGGATACTCACAAATAGAGAAAGAGCTGCTAGCCATTTTATTTGCCACTAAAAAATTTCACCAGTATGTATATGGTTTTCCATTAACAGTACACACCGATCATCAACCGTTTATTACAGTATTTAAAGAAGATATTGACAAAGCAACAATTAGATTGCAACGAATGCTATTGAAATTATTAAAATACAAAGTAAACCCAATATTTGTTCCCGGTCGAGAACTGTTGATTGCAGATGCACTTTCAAGAGCATATTTAGAAGAAGAAGAAGAAAAAGACGAAGAAATGGAGTATATGATTCACGAAATGACAACGAAAATTTGTGCAAATGATGAAAATCTTAAATAATATCAAATGGAAACAGAAAATGACACAACGTTAAGGCAAGTAAAACTGTTAATTAGGGAAGGTTGGCCGAAAACATACAAAAAGCTACCAACTGAGCTACGGCAATACTATAAATTGAAAGATAAAATAAACATTTCGGATAATTTATTATTTTCTGACTGTAAATGGATACCATCATTGAATCTGGGAAGAAAAATCTTAGAAGATATTCATGTACCTCATATGGGAATTAAAAAAAGTAAATGGAAAGGCCGAGAATTGTTTTATTGGCCAGGCATGACAACAGATATTGAGAAGTATGTAAAAAACTGTACCGTATGTCAAAAATATCAAAACCAAAACCAACGTGAACCTATGATTAGTCATGAAATACCGAATTTTCCATGGGAGCGAGTTTCCATGGATATAATGGACTTTGCGGAGAAAAATTATTTGGTAATAGTAGATGCTTATTCCAATTGGATTAAAGTAATGAAAATGGAGGATAAATCAATTCTGTCGGTAATCAAACTATCAAAAGAAATATTTGTTAAGTATGGGTTTCCATGCAATATAATTGCTGATAATATACCTTTTAATAGTCAAAAATTTAAAGATTTCGCCGAGAGATGGAACATAAATTTGATATTTTCCAGCCCCCATTATCATCAAAATAATGGGTTAGCGGAAAAAGGTGTGAATATAGCTAAACAGGTAATGAGAAAATTGCATGATTTAAAAACTTCGAAGATGTACAATTGGCATTAATGGAGTACAGAAATAGTCCGTTACCAGCAATTGGATTTTCACCAGCACAACTATTTCTGGGAAGAACACTAAAAACAAACGTACCCATTATCAAAGAAAAACTGAAACCAATCCTAATAGACCCCAGCCAAGTAAAAAGTATTAAAAGTAACATAAGCTACTATGATAAAAATCATACTATGATAAAAATTCAAAAAAACTAACTGAATTACAAAATGGTCAAAATATTTTAATAAAAAACTACAAAGATATTACATGGCACCCAGCGAAAGTCATTGCAAAAGAAAAAAAATCGATCATATTTAGTTAAAAATGAAGATGGAAGAATTTTAAAAAGAAATCGATATTTTTTAAAAGAAACAAATATACCGTATAATGAGAAGTCGAATATATTAGAAGAAATGATAGATTCAAATAATAATCAAAATAATAATAACTTATTAAATAACATAAATGATGATTCAGAAACAAATAAAGTAATTAATAATTTTCAGAATGTAATTGAATCGCCTAATAATAATTTGAATCAAAATGTATCAAGAATAAGAGTGGGCCGAACAGTAAAACAGCCAGCTTACTTAAAGGACTACATAACATAATCCAAATTTTTTTTTGTTGTAATCTTATAATTTTGTTAAAATAGTTGAATGAAAATTTAAATTTAATTGATTTTTTTTTATTTCTTAAAAAAAAAAAAAAAAAAAAAAAAAAAAAAATTAAAGTAAAAAAGGAAGCGTGTAATATATATTATAGTAAGAAAAGTAGTAGTAGAAGATTGAAGATAAAAGTAATAGAAATAATACAGAACTGTCAATTGAATTTAGATATAGACCACATGTAGAAAGCAAAGTTAAAGTTTGTAAGAAGCTGTAATCATTAATAATAAATAAAATTAATAAATAATACAAAAAATGTGCCGTCCAAATGTTGGGGTATAGATTGAATTAGGATAGTGCTGTTAAAATTGTTATGGAGAATTACACCTGGAGTTATTTCTTCGATTTGAGGAATGTGTTGGTTTTTTACATTATTGCATTCCGCTAACATGCTTTTGAGAAGATTTGGAATACAAGATGTGTTTGATAAATTGATTACATTTTTAGATTTACATATAGATATGAGATTAAGCGTGCCACAATTTTCTTTTAAAGCAAAAAATTCGTTATTATTTCTTAAAATTGTTTCGTATACTAACTCTGTGGCAATTTTATTTCTTTTTACTGGTTTCAAAATGATTTTGTCATAGGAACATTTACGATTTAAAGAATCGAATTTGAATCTGTAATAATTTTAATTTCGGCAAAATTTAAAGCTTCTTCGATTGTAGAGAAAGGAAAATGTTCCTTTTTAAATGTATCAATTGCTAACTTTATTTCTTCTTTGGACAGTATAAGTGAATTTACAATCCCCGATTTTGCCCAGTGAATCGCGTAATTTATGTTATTTAAATCTTCTTTGAGTATCTTCATCTTGTATTCCACGTCTTGTATGATCTTATCATTAAGATGTTCATTAATAGCTAGTGCGTTTTTAATTTCATTGTTTATCTTAGTCAAATTGTTTAATCGTTCAGTTATAAAATTATTTATTACAACTCGTTTATTATTATTATGTAAAACATTGTTAATTTTTTCTTTAATAGTTATAAAATCGTCATGGTCTGGATTACCTGCGATCCATTACCATGCGCTTCCTATGAAATTAAGTGACCTCTTTCTTTGATGTAGTTTTAAATTTAATATTAAGTTTTGAACTTGATCCAATTCAAAAAGTATATAGGGAGCAAGATGATGTTGTCTAGACTCATTGGTTCTCATGAGCGATAAAATTTCGAGTGTACATTTTCGTATTCGTCTAGGTCAATGACATGGATTATCTTAAAACAACCAGTTTGTATTTTAGCATGACCCATATTAATCGACACGAATAGGGAATTTGTGAAATCAAGCAATTGAATTCCAGCATTAATATGGTTAAGTAGATGTCTGTAATAAAAATTTAACGGTTGGTATTAGTTACGGATGTTGGATTTGTGTACTGTTCTCCCAGATTCGGTGATAACGGTTGAATTTTTATTTTCTCTTATTACCTCTCGAACGAACCGAACAGTTAGTTTCGTTCCTAATCTTCTATTATGTTTGACCTAGATTATATCCCCAGGTGAATATTGTTTGATGGGTTTTCGTTTCTTGTTATGATAATTAATATCGTTTTGTTGTTTTGATTTTAATTTTTCAATATTGGTCAACCGTATTTGTTCGAATTGTTTAGGGCTAATATTTGGAATTCGTCCGAAAAAAAGCTCTACTGGTTTTTTGTTAGTTGTAGAATGAACCGTGTGGTTGTACTCATTGACCGCTCGTTCGAGGAGTTGTTTAAATGTACGAGGTGGACCTTCTGCTTTTAAACATCTCATGATTTCTGATAAAGTTGAGTGAAACCGTTCGACTTGTCCATTGACTTCACTTTTAAAAGGAGGAGTTGTAAATACTTTAATGTGAAAGTCATCTTGCATCATGGCAGTGATAGATGCTGAGTTAAGAGATTTTTCGTTATCTATTACGATAACAGCTACAGGTACACAAAAATACAGCAATATGTCTTGGAGTGGCTTTTTTATGTGCTCGATAGCACGAGATTTTATTAATTTTGCTTGAGCAAATTTTGTAAATTTATTAATTGCTGTTAGGACGAAATGTTTTGCCGTGGAGAAAATGTCAATGTGAATTGTATGTCCGAGGGGGGGGGGGGGGGGGAGGGGTGATTAGGTATAGGAGTGGCGAGAATTTCTTGATGGTTGGGGTGCCGTTCGTATTTATTTTCTTTGCATATAGTACAGTCTTTAACTTTGGCAGAAATCTTTGATGCCATTTTGGTAAAGTAGTACTTACGCAGTATTTGCATTCGATTTTCGCTTGCATTTCTATGAGCTCGTCTATGCTCTCTGCTGATTATTTCATCCTGTTGTGCCTCATTTTCTATGTCTTCTACCGTATTTTGCGTAAAGCGAATTTTATAGTTCTTAAAGTGAAGCGGATATATTTGTTGAACCTTGCCCATAATAGATTCTGACGTAAGGAGACCATTTACAACGTTGGGGTTTAAGTATCTTTTGAAAATTGTTATGAGGTCCGTCTTGGAATAGTTTGGTTGTACGAAAATGTGTCTAACATAGTTAGAAAAAAGGGTTTTTGTTTGATAGCTGGTTTCAATATCGTCCGTTTTCAATATAAGTTGATTACGGAAAACATTAATTGGAGCATCAACTGTTGGTACTAGATTATGTGAAGAACTGTCGGAACTGTGTTGGGTTGATGTTAGAGCATTAACTTCTTCAGGACTTGGTAATCGGGAAAGGGAATCTGCTACGACGTTTGACTTTCCAGGTTTATATAGGTTTATATACTAATTCACTTGTATTCCTCGAGAATAGCTTTCCATCGTTTCATTTTGCTATTTGTGTTCTTATTACTAAGAGCATATGTTAATGGCTGGTGCTCTGTAAATATTTTTACTTTACGAGAGCCATACAAATAATTCCTGAGGGAATTAAGTGACCATATTATAGCTAGCATTTCTTTCTCGTTTGTCGCATAATTTTCTTCTGTCTTACTTAGAGTTCTTGAAATGTAAGTGATGGATCTACTGTCTTGTGTGAGCACAGCTCCTAAAGCATATTCAGATGCGTCTGTTGTTAACTCGAATTCTCTTGTGAAGTTTGGGTGAGATAACATTACCTCTTCCGAAACAAGAGTAGTTTTCAATCTCTTGAAAGCTTCGAGTGCTTGTTCGTTTAGATGAATTACTTTGTTTTTAGATGCATTTTTGGAGATTCGACCATCCTCCCCTCGTAAAAGGGATGTCAGGGGTTTGGCTAGTTTGGCATAGTCTTGTATAAAACGGCGGTAAAGTCCTGACATGCATAAGAAGGATCTCAGATCTTTGAGGTTCTTCGGTGCTGGGAGATCGATTATTGCATTAATTTTCTTTATGTTTGGTTTTATTCCATCTATTCCGACAGTAAACCCTACAAATTCAACTTCTTGTTGAAGAAAATTGCACTTGTCGAGTTGGATTTTCATATTGGCTTCCTCAAGAGTTTTAAAAACTTGTGCTAGGTTTTGAAAATGTTCGTCTTCATTTTTTCCGAATATTATTATATCGTCAATATAGACGTAACACCTTTTAGCTATATGTTCCCTAAGAATGTCGTCGAGTGTTCTTTGGAATATCGATGGAGCATTTTTTGGACCGAAAGGTAATCGTGTAAATTCAAATTTCCTATTATTTATAGAAAATGCGGTTTTTTCTATGTCTGATGTTTTAGGAGGTATTTGATGGAACCCACTTTTGAGATCTATTGTGGTGAAATACATATTTTTACCAAGATTTGAAAGAACTTCATTTATTTCTGGTATTGGGTATTTATCGGCGATGGTTATAGAGTTCAGCTTTCTGTAGTCTATCACCATTCGATACTTTTTTAGACCAGATGCGTCTTCCTTTCGAGGCACGATCCAGACTGGAGAATTGTATGGCGATCTAGAAGGTCGAATGATTCCATCTTTAAGCAGTTCGTTAACTTGTTTTTCGACTTCCTCTCTTAAGGCCATTGGGTATGGGTAAGCTTTAGAATAAACTGGAGTATCGGAAGTCGTACGAATTTCTCCTTTAATTCTTGTGGTGTAGGTCAGTTTTTTGTCGGGGTCAGCGAACAATTTGGGACAACTTTTTACGATTGAATATAATTTCTGTTTTTGCACCGTGTTAAGATGTGAGATTCTGAGATCAAAGTTATTTACGTCGTCCGTTTGGTGTTGTTTTAGGGGAATGATTGTATCTGGATAAATTATCATATGTTCTTTGTCCGTGTGAATAATTGCTTGCAGTTTTCTAAGGGTGTCATTGCCAATTATTCCGTTAAAAGATTTAAGACAGGGTAAAATATAAAATTTCAATTTTTCTGTATTGTCTCCGAAAATATTTATGTTGGAATGGTGTGTTATATTAACACTTCCTGCAATGGAATTGGCACAGAATGGTTTGTCATTGGGAATTGGCGTTCGAACATGTTTCGATTGAATATAGTTTTTGTTTGATCCCGTGTCTATTAATAATTTTAAGTACTTTCCGTTCCTAATTTTAAGTTCGTAGTAAGGGAGCGAAGAGTGGCTTAGTCTAAAAAATATATGTCTTCTAATTGTTCGGATTGGTTAAATGTAGGATTATCGTAAGATTCGATGTATTCGTCGTATGTTTGCTCTTTCGTGTCGTCAGAATTAAAATCATCCACGCTAGTTTCGATATTTTCAGTTTCTATTGGTGGTATAACATTTGCACTTTGTTCTGTGTGATGAACTCTTTGAAACTTGTTTGGAGGGTGTGACTGCTGAGTTGAGCTTAGAAATTGTCTCTTTTGGGTAGCAATATTATTCGGTTGTGCAGGCCGATTCATGTAGTTAATCTGTCTAGATTGCATACTTCGATCTACGTCCATAAGCTCTGGTCTTTGCCATTGTGGTCTATATTGATTTGTCCATTGAGTTCGAATATTTGGCAACATCTGATTAGGATAGTAAGCATTTTGCATAGACCTATTTGGTGGAACTGGTCTGAAGAAAGTTGGGTTTTGTGGTACCCGAGGGTTGTGAAGCAACTGAGGGTAAAAAGGTTGTCTAAATTGTTGTAATGTATTTTGTCTAGGTGGTAGGAATGGTAGCGGTTGTGGTCTTTGTACGTGTTGATACGCGTACTGTGTCCTGAAGTAAATATTTTGCAACTTCAGACAAAGATGTAATGCTTGAGGTAAATCAACTGGTTCTCTGATACTAAGAAGACGAGGTAAATCACCTGTCAAACCTCTTGCAAATGTATCTAATGCTTTATCACGATAAGCTTTTCTTATGTTATTTAGTGATTCATCGCCCATTTCCATACACGACAGTTTATTTAGAATTAAAGAAAGGTGTTGGTAGACAATTTGATAAAATTCTGGTATAGTAAGTTTACCCTGGACTAGCGTTGTCAACTGGTACTCTAATGTACCTAGGTCTCTTTTATCCGCATAATGTAGGGTGAGACACTTTGAAATTTTTTTCCAATTTAATGGAGTATTATAAGACTCGAGTGCAATATCTGCACTCCCTACAATTTTATTGCGTACCACACTTAAAATACCGTAGTATTTCGGGCTACCTTTCAGGTGATCGTAAATTTTAAGTATTCTATCGACACTTTTTTTCCATGAACTAAATTCACCAGGTTGGCCTGAAAAGTCTCGTAAGCTTTTAGCGATGTCTGGTATTTTATCTAGATCATTAAGTGCTTTATCGTTGTCAATATTTATTGGTTGGTCAATGTCACTATTTATATCTGAGTTTGTACTACTGTCTGCTAGGAGACGTTGTCCGTCTTGTCTAAGGATATCTCTGACAATTTGTGATATTTGGACATTCAAACTCTCTAGACTGATTTGGGTATTTGTACCAGTATTAGTAATTGAAGAATTTAATATGGGTGGTCTAATTATAGAATTGGGATCTGAAGGCATTTTTATACAGTGGTTTCTCTAAAATGTTACGATAAAAGCTAATTTTATTCTAGACAGACAATCAATTTCTGGAGTCTGTGGTTATTAAAACCAAAACACAAAAATAATTTTTAGAAGCACAGAAAAATCACCAGTTTGTTAGATGTCACTTAATTTCTTTTTGAGTTAATTTGTCAAAATGTTATTTTAATTACTTATTTTATTTAAATTGAGAGAGAAATATATATTTTAGACTAGCGGGACCCGGCGTGCTTTGCTACACCTATAAATAAAGTTTGTGTGTATACATTTTGTTGACGTAGTAGCAATAATTTCAAAGAGTAGTAATGAGAAATGATTTTCTATTTTTTTTTAAATATGAATGTAAAAGGATCAGCACTCTAGTTGATCAGCAAAATATAAAAAATTAGTATTATATATAAAACAAAGGATATATAAAAATACGCGATCAAATAAGTTTTTAGGTGTGTAAGGTTTCAGGTGTGTCTCTGAATTGAACATTATACGGAACAAATATAGATTCAAAAATGTTCACAGTGTTCATGCCGTTTAATATGCGCTTTCTTTACTGGTAGGTTATTAAAAAAGTTACAAAAAAATTGTAATCGTGATGTCATTCAATGGTCAGCAAGGGCAGTTAGAATAGTGACAATACATTCGATGAAGGTGAATTCAAACACATTTACAAATTTTAAACATGCACACATTAATTTTTATAAATAGAAGATAATGATGCAAAAAGAATTAAAATTTTATTTTGGAGTTTTGTATTAAACTTCTAGGCAGTACTACATGTGAATTCATAGGATGAGAAATATTTCTATTTAGTCAACATTCTGAGTCATTGTAGTCATTATTGATTGTTGCAAATCAATGGGAAACTAATATCTGACACACGGTCAATATATTGCCATATATAGGCAACATTATGGGAATATTCATTTTTTGGAGTTTTGTGAGTGATTAAGCTTAAAGTAATTGTTGAAAGTAATATTCCCGACAATAAGTAATTATTGTCGGGTCGGGATTGAACTTATACTTATCAGAGACATCATTCTGACAGACGTTATCCTGCATGATATTTCAAGCGATTAGGATATTAAACAAAGTATGAAATGAAAGACAAATAATATAAAAATTTCATTATTCGTTATTTTGAAATAACATCAATTTTTCTAAAAACAATTCGTTATAATCAATATTGTTTGTTTAATTTTATCTTAATGCAAGTTGATGAACAATATTTTTAGTCAATTCCTGAGGAGTATAAATTAATAAACTTGATGGTTTTCCAACGCGAGAACACGCCACATATAATTGGCCATGTGAAAAGACCGGATTTTCTAGATCCAACCCACAAATCGACATTGTTTGACCTTGTGACTTATTAATAGTCTTGGCAAACTCCAAGCGAATTGGAAATTGCAGACGTCTGAATGGAATGGGTGAGTCTGAAGGGATCATTTGGATTCGTGGCAGAAGAACAACTCCACCTTCAAATTAGCCGTTCAAAATTGTAGCTTCAAGAACATTGCCCAAAGTTTTTTTTATGACTAATCTTGTACCGTTGCATAGCTTAGGTGGATTTAAATTCCGAAGCAAAATTATTGGTGAGCCAATTTTTAATCGCAAGTTATGTGGTGACATTCCTGGTAAATCCAGCGAATTAAAAAGTTCAACAGGATAGTTTACTGCTTCGTCAGGATTGGTAACAGTGTCGATAGATTTGAACAATATCTCATTGCCGGATAATGACTGTTGTATTTTGAAGTTAACAGCGTCAACATCGATATTTTTGGCGGCTAAAATAGCTCGTTCACGAAGCCACGCATGATTAATATAATTAGCAGCGCCATCTGCCGGGTTGATTTGTGAATCTAAATCATCCAGGGCGTCACCCAAACACATACAAACAAATTCATTAAAATCGGTCCAGCCGTTTAGGAGGAGTTCAGTGACAATACCGACAGCAGTGCCTCTGCCGGGCTGATTTATAAATTTAAACAATTCGGGGCGCCACCCAAATGCAAACAAAAAAATTCATTCAAATCGGTTCAGCCGTTTAGGAGGAGTTCAGTGACAATACCGACTGTAGCGCCTCTACCAGGCTGATTTGTAAATTTTAACCATCCAGGGCGCAACCCAAACGCATATAAAAAAAATTCATTCAAATCGGTCCAGCCGTTTAGGAGGAGCTCAGTCACAATACCAACTGCAGCGCCTCTGCTGGGCTGATTTATAAATTTAAACCATTCGGGGCGCCATCCAAACGTATACAAAAAAATTCATTCAAATCGGTTCAGCCGTTTAGGAGGAGTTCAGTGACAATACCGACTGCAGCGCCTCTGCCGGGTTGATTTATAAATCTAAGCCATTCAGGGCGCCACCTAAACGCACGCAAAAAAATTCATTCAAATCGGTTCAGCCGTTTAGAAGGAGTTCACAGTCATACACACGTACAGTAGAATTATATATATAAAGAAGATTGGTTATCGCAATCAAAAATTCACTGAACAAAAATTTTCAACGGATTTTAATAATATATTGAAATAGTTCTTTCTATTTAAATTTTTGAACTATTTATTTATTTATTTTATTAGAAATAAATGATTGTAGATTTATTCTTAAGATTAAATGACTGTAGATAATAATATGAGGTTTAATTAAATCTCTCAAATTTTTCTTTCAAATTTTTGAACCATTTATTTGAACTATTTATTTATTTATTTATTTTATTAGAAAGAAATGATCATAGATTTATTCTTAAAATTAAATGAATGTAGATAATAATATAAGGTTTAATTAAATTTCTCGAATAAATTCTATATTTTATTTTTCTATTCAGGCATTATTTGAATTTCAATGAACAAAATTATTATTTATTTTATTTTATTATTATTTAATTTTAATTATTTATTTAATTTTTATTTAATATTTTCAAATTTCACTTATTTATTTTGTTTAACTTTATTTAATTAATATTATGGTTTATTAGATTATTTATATCTTTTCTTTATTTTAATATTTTCAAAAAAAATTTCTTAACTAATAAAAATTTATAGATTTCACTTACAGTAAAATGATGAAGTAAAACATATTCATTCCTATGTTTTTGTTTCTTGACTATCTTCTTGGTCTGTTCCTGGTTTTTGCGTTGTTGTGGCACAACGTATGGGCGGCTACTTCAAATTTGTTCCTTTGGAGTTCCGTTTTTCCGTTGATTATTTCGGTTACTTCCCGGGGCTTGTTTTCCCATAAACAATTGCACAATCTTGTTGTTTCTTTAATGTAGTATTTTCATTAAAGTTTTCGTACCCAAGCAAATTAATTTTGCGATTCACTTTGGGATTTTTGCAAATATAAAATATTTTTGTTTTAACTGTTTAATAACTTTCAGTAAACATTAAAGTTTTTGTAACACACCCAATCAAATTAATTTTGCGATTCACTTTGGGATTTTGTGTAATAAGCTTTCAAAAAACTTTATTTTAATTTAAACTTTTTGAACTGTTCTAAAAAACTTTCAATAAACTTTATTTCAATTTGCACAACACAACACCACTGATTTTAAGTTTCGGCGCCAGTTAAGGAATTATTCCTTTTTTATTTAAAAAAAATAATTTTTTCAGAGGAAGACCTCTTTACTTTATTAAACTCAAAAAGATAGAAAATTACAATTTGAAATTTCTAAACTTAATGCTAAAAATGTTTTACAATGTTTTTGCATAATAGACAATATTTATAATAATTTTATTGAAATATTATATTCTATTTCACAGAAACTAAACTTGTCAATTAATGAGTTTGTTTCTGTGAGAAAATTTTTACGGAATGCAATTTGTAATAGGATATTAGAAGACGAAACATTTATAGGAATGTACTATGAAGGTTGATTAACTTATACAAGTAAAAATCGATTTTCAAAATTTTTTTATCTCTTCGTTTTTGTTTAATTCATTTTCAAAATTTTGGAATATCGTCATTTTGGGGCTTACCTGTATAGTTTAAATTTCGAATATCTCAAGTTGTGTACAACCTAGAGCTGATAGACCCCACATTTTAAAGAGAATTGTACAAGGTTTAATTTGATTTGCTACTTGCCTACACCGAAAAAAATTTAAAGTAATATATACAAAAAATGTGGTATATTTGACTAGACAATTGTCAATAGTAGCTCAACCATAAAATGGTAAAGTAATTAAATCATTTTCATAAAACTGACAAATCTGTTTGTTTAACTATACAACATATATTGTTAATTTAAAAAAACATTTTGTTGCATTCGGGAAAAAACATTTTGTTTGATTGTAGTTAGTTGAACAAAACCTTTTTGTCAAAGTATAAAAAAAATTGTACAATTGATACCCATAGTAGTTCTATTCGAGCAATATTTGTGATAATTCTACAAAGTATTCGATCCTTTTTACAAATCCGTTGTCAGCTCAGTATGTTTTGTAGTACATTTACCAATAGTTTTATCAGATCTTCCGTTTTTTTTTATCAGATCTACCGATTTGTTACAAGATGTTCTGTTCAAATTACCAGAAATTTGGTCAAATAAATGAAATATTTTGTCTTATCTAGCCTAGATTTAGCTGTTTCAATTAACTGTTTTGTAAACCCTACTGTTTTGTAGACCGTGTTGTTATACAGAGCATATTTTTAGTCATATTAATCAGTTATTTGGTCAATTCTATTAGTTGTTTATTGGAATGTAAAAGTAGTCAAATGTTTAGTTCGTTTTATTAAATATTATGTTATTACTATTAACTATTTGACGTACTTCACTAAATATTTTGTATATCTTAACAAAAATTATACTTAATTTAAAAGCTTTTTAAGCTACATTTGAAACGATAACTTAATTGATACTTATTTTGAAGGCTTATTTATTTGCTATCATTTTAAAATGTTGAAAATTTAAAAATGACGGCAAATAAATATGCCTTCAAAATAAGTATCAAATAAGTTATCGTTTTAAATGCAGCTTATAAGCTTTTAAATTAAATATAATATTTGTAAAAATATACAAAATATTTAGTAAAGTACATTTATTTACATACAAATTTATTTAAGTACATTTTATTTTTATCAATGTCACAACATCATAAAGATAAAACTAGTTGTATTTTTTTCAATTGCTCGAAAATTCACTTTTCATATCCAAAATTGTTAGTTGTAGTCCGGTAGAAATAGACATTCCAAATTGCAATAATTCCCATAGAGCTGAAAATTGGTACAGACCTTAAGTTCACCATTATAAATAATATGTCAAAAGTCCTCATCGATCCCATGTGTGCGTAAAAAGTTATTCAAGGTCAAAGGTCAAAAAAATCGGCTTTTTGCGTTTTTCTCGTCAACGGTAAATATTATCGCCAAAATAGGTAAATAAAACTTGTAGATTATTAAATTCTCTATAAAAAATGTTCTGATACTTTTTTTCGTATGAATCACCGTTTAAGAGATATCGCGGTTTCAAAAGATGAAAATACTAAAAAACACGTCTACATCGTCTATATGTATCATTAGACTTTTAATATTATGGTATCAGTATAACAATATTAGTATGTGTAACTTACACATACAAATTATACGAATCAAGAATATAAAATATTATAGAATATACACTTAAAAGAAACTCAGTCCCCAATTTCATTCGTCCGTATAACCTTGAGAAACATCTGTTTGCTTTTCTTTTGTTTTTGAGTATGAATTGGCCCCTTACCCATTATCACTCTTTGATGCTGTTGGAATGCGTAAAACACAAAAGTCATCCATTTATGATTGCTTTCAACCCGTGGAAATTGAAATGGACAATACAACTGTTACTTACATTATCGATGGAGGATATCTATTATATCGCGTTGTATGGGATCAAGAAGAAACATTTAACGTTATTTTTGATAAATATGTCCAATATGTACATAGACATTTTGGTCATAGAGTAGTTATAGTATTTGATGGTTATGCTTGTTATACGAAAAACATTAAATCTGCAGAACAACGTCGTCGTAATACAAAAACATCTTCTTCTTCTGATGTCCTTTTCGATAAATTTATGACAGTTCCAACAAACCAACAAAAATTTCTTGCAAATACTTATAAGAAGTCTCGTTTTATTTAAATATTATGTGAAACATTTACAACAGCAAACATTTCAGTGAAACAGGCTGATAATGACGCTGATGTACTCATAATTGAAACAGCAATAGAAAAATTTAATACAACAAATGCAACTATTGTTGTTGGTGAAGGTGTTGATTTGTTTGTGTTGCTAACTGCACGCACTCCACTTGATAAAATTATTTATTTTTTGAAGCCTGGGAAGGCTCAACAACAAACAAAAATATATTCATCAAAAAGTTTATCTGCCTGTTATGTACTCCATATAACAAACATAAAATATTATTATGGACCACCCTATTTAAGTTAATTAATAATTGTATAAACGGGTTCTGATCAATATTAATTTTATTTAACATGAAAAATGTAAATCTCGTTCACTTAAAAATTATAATTCAAAAGCAATACTTCGGTGTCTCATAAATAAAAAATAAATAATTTGTTAACAAATAATTTGGAAACTGTTTTATTTAAATAGATTTAAATAGTTAAAATACAGTTTAAGTGGCGACGAAGATGGGATATTTGGATATTTATTTGGTAAATATAGTGTGCAAAACGCAAAGAATATATTAGAATAAAAAAGATAAAAAGTGTACGGTGATTGCAAGAAAACAGCTTGAGAACAACGGTTTATACAACTTTTTTTGTCGACATACTATATACTATAGTTTGGATATTGGTGAGCACGTTTAAACATTTTTTTCTTAAAAACCAAAATATTGTTCATAAAGGCTGCTATATTATAAATGTATAAGCAATAAATTAAAATTAAAAGAAGAATTAGTTAATGAAAATTTTGCACATATTCACAAAGAAATTTTTTTTAAAATGTCGTTTATCCGTAATATGGCAGCGTTTATGCCAGGAGAGGACTTTGAGTCTTATGAAGATCGTATTCAACAATATTTCCAAATAAATGAAGTCAAAGAGGAAAAGAAAGTGCCGCTGTTTATTACCATCATTGGTGCGGAATGCTATAAAATTTTAAAATCGTTGTCCATTCCTAAAGCTCCAAGCTCATTAACATATGCTGAAATAATTGAAGTACTAAAAAAGCATTTCAAACCAAAAATCAATAAAAGAGCCGAGCGGTTTAAATTTTCAAAAGCAAAACAAGCAGAAGGAGAGACAGTTACCGAGTTTATAGTAAAATTAAAAACGTTAGCACAAACCTGTGAGTTCGGTACCTTTTTAGAAGATGCTCTAGCTGATGAATTCATAGTCGGATTACGTAGCGAAATTATCCAACAAGCGTTGTTAGCAAAACCAGATATTAGCTTTGAAGAGTGTTGCAGTACATCGTTAAATAAGGAAATTTCAAAGAAGGAAACTCAAGCCATTAATCCATCAGCTACTCACTTTGTCAGAAAAGAAAATTTACATCCTGAAAATCATAACCGTAGTCGTCCACGTCAAAGGAGTCAGTCCAGAGAGTCAACAAGTAGTCATCGAAGTAACAGTTCAAGCCAGCATAAAGGGTATAGCCCAGGTTTTCGCCAAGCATCTGGTTCAAGTCAACGTTGGGGATCTATTCAAAGTCATCGAAGAGAATATAGTCAACAAAAAGTACCACTTTGTATAAAATGTGGAATTTATAGGCATCATGAAAGTCAATGTCCAGCAAACGGCTGGAAATGTTATATTTGCAACAAAAGAGGTCACACTTCTAAAGTATGTCGAAGTATATCAAAGGAGGAAGTCAACAGTATCTATTGTGTCCATTCGTCAAATACCTCAGCTGAAAGCGTTATGGAAGTCGAAGGAAATTTTCTTCCTATGGAAATTGATACCGGTGCTAAAGCATCAGTAATAAATTTAGTTCAGTACAATGAATGTTTTAGCCATTTACAAATAAACCCCACTAATAATTCATATTCCACTGTTACAGGTCAAATTATAAACGTTTATGGAAAAATTGAGGTCGATGTGCATTTTGAAGGAAGGCATCACAAACTGGAGTTAATTGTCATAGAAAGTGATAAGGAATTTAAACCGGTATTAGGAAGGAAATGGTTAGATGTTTTGGCTCCTGATTGGAAAGAGAAATTATGTGGGTTGATTTCAATCAGGTGTGTAAATTATTTAAATTCTAATGATAAGCCAATTTTAGAGCAAATAAGTGATCGGTTTCCGTATGTAGTCGCGAGCGATTGTAGTAACCAAACAATTGAGGGTTTTACAGCAGAGAAAAATTACTCTCAAATTCACAGGGAAGCGTTAGCTATAGTTTTTGGTTTAAAAAAATTTCATAAATATATTTATGGGCACGAGTTTGTAATTCAAACCGACCATCAAGCCCTAAAGGAAATTTTTAACCCCAAGAAGTCCACTCCAGCTTTTGCAGCAGCAAGATTGCAAAGATGGGCAGTTATACTATCTATGTATAGTTATAAAATTGAGTATCGTCGGGGTTGTGAAATGGCTCATGTTGATGCCCTGTCTCGGTTGCCATTACAATCACCTACACAAATTAATGGAGATTGTATTAAATCATTCAATTTTAGTGAGAATTTGCCTTTGGACCTGGATAAAATAGTTCAAGAAACGGAAAAAGATGTTAATTTAAGTCAAATTTTTACTTATAGTATGTATGGTTGGCCAATAGCATGTCAAGTGGTTCCGCAGTAAAAACACTATTTCGATAAAAGAAATAGCTTTTCATTTGAAGATAATTGTCTCTATTACATGAATAGAATAGTAATACCAGATAGTCTAAAAATTGATGTTCTTACCATGTTACATGACAATCATTTAGGTATTGTGCGAATGAAAATGGTCGCGCGATCATACATATGGTGGTACAAAATTGATCGCGACATTGACGAATTTGTTAAAAAATGTGTTGTTTGTCAACAAACTCAAAATGTCCAAAAAGAAATAGTGGTAACAACTTGGCCGGAAGCTACATATCCTTTCCAAAGAGTGCACGTAGACTTCTTCCACTTCCAAAATAATACGTTTCTGTTACTAGTTGATGCCTTTAGTAGATACTGCGATATCATATGGATGAAAGTTACCACGGCTACAGCATGTTCTTTGTAAAATTTTCTCAAAATTCGGATTACCATCAGAAATAGTATCGGACAACGGTCCTCCACATAATTCAAATGAATTTTTAAACTTTGGTAAAAAAAATGGAATAAAACTAACAAAATCGCCTCCCTACCACCCGCAATCAAATGGTCAGGCAGAACGGCATATTCAAACAGTGAAATCAGCACTAAAGAAGTCTCTCTAAGACGAATCAAAACATTTAAACATCCAGCTAAACTGAATAATTTTTTAATTCAGCAAAGAAATACTCCATGTATGTCAACTTCAAAATTGCCGTCGGAATTAATTTTTTCATTCAAACCTAAAATTTTATTGGATTTGATTAAAAATGATAAAAAGCAAGTCAGTTTTGCGCCTGATCTAAAGGAAAATGATTTATTGGTGGAAAATAAAAATAAAAAATATGGAGGGGCTGAAATCTCACAGCTCTGAGATATCAAGACTTCGGTCTGGGTCAAGGATTTTGATATAGTTTTCGGCAAAAAACTTTTATAAGGACATGGTTTTTAGTTTTGGGCAGCGATGTATATCAAACATAACTCTTTGTTAAAGTACAAGTATTTTTATCTCTGTTTAAAAATTTATTACAAAACTAACACGAAACATCAATACGTTGCCGGAAAATTGTAATCAAAATTCCAAAAATATTGTAAAAATTAAATAAAATCAAACTTTTTCAAAATTCCAAAAATTAGAATAAAATCAAATATTTAAATTTTTTCTAAATTCCAATAATATTTCAAAAATTCTTAAAAATTCAAACTTTTTCCAAAATTCTAAAAATATTGCAAAAATTATTACAAAATCAAAAATACAAACTTTTTCAAAATTCCAAAAATATTTCAAAAACTATAACAAATTCAAAAATTTCCATGTCCAATTTCATTTTAAATTACATTTACGTCATAAAAACAGCTACATTTTTTTTTCAAAAAAATTGGCTGAAAATAAATGAAATCATTTTTTGACACACTTGACATTATTTTTTGACAAACTTATAATGCCATAATTCTCTATAATAATAATAAAACTTCATTTCAAACAAACAATAAATTGTATTTTTTTTTTCAAAAAATTAGGTAAAAAAATAAATAAAAATCTTTCTTTTGACACACTTGACAACATTTTTTTGACAAGCTTATAATGCCATAATTCTCAATAATAATAATAAAACTTCATTTCAAACAAACAATTGATTTTATTTTTTTTCCAAAAATTGTGTAAAAATATAAATAAAAATCTTTCTTTTGACACACTTGACAATTTCATTTCAAAGAAACAATTTTATTTTTTTCCAAAAAATTGTGTAAAAAAATAAATAAAAATCTTTCTTTTGACACACTTGACAACATTTTTTTGACAAACTTATAATGCAATGATCTAGATTTTGGTCTCACATACCAATCCCGACCATCAAAATTTCTCCAAATTCAATGTTCCTACTCGTAATCACTTAAAATAAACGTTTTTTAAGCAAAAAATATGCAACTTTCCTTGTTTTGACACACTGGATGATTTTTTTGACACACTTCCGGTACAGTCATCGAACACATCGTCCTTTCGGCTCTTTCCATTGAGTAAACCTATTTTTAGAAAAAAAAAATTTTGAAATCCGTCCAGCGGTTTTCTAGATTTCGTCGGTTGTGACGGACGGCCGGACGGCCGGCAGACAGACACACATTTTTTTTTTTTGCTTTTTTAGAATCAGTAGGTTCTAAAACGTCGAGAAATGCCAAAAAAAGTGGGGGTAAGAATTTCACTTTGAGCCATGAATGTAATACTTAGGTCTTTCAGACCGAAGTAATATTTGTAAATTTATTTTTTAAAAAAATATTTTTGAAAACACTTATATCAGTCTTAAAAATTTAATTTTTATTTAATTAATAAAAACAATATTTCGGCACATTGCCATTTTCAAGTTGAAAAAAAAAAAAAAAAAAAAAAAAAAAAAAAAAAAATATATATAAAAAATTATAAAATAATACACAAATTAGGTTCACAAAAAACTATCCGTATAAAATGAAAAACTAAAATGAATTGAAAATTTAAAAAAACAAAAAGACTAGGCTAATAAAAACGATCTAAAAAAGCTACGTTGATTTTTTCGAACATATTTTTTTCAAATTTAGCAAGTATTTATATTCACTGTGTAGAAATTTGGTATCAGTATGTGCATTACATGCCATCGGTAATTTAAGTTGGATATGTGCAGCCTCAAGGATATCTCTTTTGTTTGAATTCTTTTCTAGATCCAATATTCTTGTTTTATCGAATTCAAAACTATGTTGATCATTAATGCTATGTTTTGCTAATGCGGTCAAATCACTTTTATTTCGAACATCTCTTTTGTGCTGAAGAATACGATTTTTTAGTTGTTGTTTGGTTTGTCCAATATACACTGTTTTTTTACACTTGCAAGGTATTTCATATATAAGATTTGTTTGGTCGAATTTATTTATTTTATCTTTTGTTTTGGAAAATAAGCTATTGTAAATGGTGTTTGTTATTTTATTGGCGATTTTTGATTTTTTGGTATGTTGTTTTATTATTTTTAGGCATTTATCTGTTAACTTAGGTATATATGTTACAGACCCAAATAACGGAGCTTGAAGATTTTGACTGGAACTAGGATTTTGTTGTTGTAAAGTTATATTTTGCTGAATGTTAATCTGTGTGTTATTATTTGTAATGGATGTTGATGTAATATGGTTTAATTTATTAATTTCTTGATGTACTAATTTATTTGTTAATTTAGACGGATAATTATTTTCTTTTAAAATATTTTTAATAACTTTTATATTATCTCCATAAAAAGATTTGTCACTAAGACTAAAAACTTTTTTAACAAAAGACCTAGCTACATTAATTTTCATTGTAAAAGGATGGGCTGATACATAATTTAATAATCTATTCGATGTTGTTTCTTTTTTGTACCAATTAGTAATAATTGAATTATTTTTCCTAATGAGCTGGAGATCTAAAAAGTTAATTTTGTTATCATTTTCTTCCTCAACTGTAAATTTTATATTATCGTCAAATAACTCAAAAACTGTTTTTGTTGAGGTAATTATATCTTTTGGTATAGCCATTATTATATCATCAACATATTTTTTAATAAAAGTTGGTTTCCTAGATAAACAGTTCAGTGATTCTGTTAAAAGTTTTTCCATGACGATATCTGCTAACACTGGCGATAACGGATTACCCATTGCAAGACCATCAATTTGTTCATAAAAATTATTATTGTAAGAAAAATAGTTATTGTTTTTTGTGCAAAATTCTAAAATATCAATAAAAACTTCTTTGGGTAATTTTGTTAAAAATTTAATTTCATCCCATCTGTTTTGAATTTCGTTCAACGCCAAATCTATTGGAATATTTGTAAACAAAGATACTACGTCAAAGGACACTAATATGTCATCTTCTTGTATTTTTATTGTATCAACAAAATCTTTAAATTTATTTGAATTTACAATATTGAAGCTACTTTTGTTGGTTAGTACCTTTAGTATATTATTCAAAAATTTTGTAAGATTATATGTGGGAGAATTTATACTGGACACAATTGGCCGTAAAGGTACATTTGGTTTGGGTAATTTTGGAAGGCCATATAAACGTGGAGCAAATGAGTTTCTTGTTTTAAGTGAGTTTTTAATTTGAACGTCAATATAGTTGTCATCAAAAATTATTATGTAGACGTGTTGTAGGATCCTTATCAATCTTCCTGTATGTGTTGCTATCATTCAAAATCTCTAACATTTTATCACTATATTCCGATTTAAACATTATTACAGTTTTTTTGGATTTATCACTACTAGTTATTAATATTTGTGGGTTATTTCTTAAAAAGCGTTTAGTTTGTATTTCACTTTGAATTAAAAAAGAGCTAATTTTGTCAAATTGGTTACGTTGTATGAAATTTGAAATTTGGCTTGTTATTTGTGTTCTATGTTCAGATTTTAAAGTTGATTCTTGATATTGAGAAAATATATTCTCATATTCAGATATCATTTTTGGTACAGGAATATTATTATTGTTAACTGGATTTGAAAACTTCGGACCATAACTTAATAATGTTTGAATATTTTGTGGAATCACCAGATCTGTCAAATTTGCAATATTATGTGGATTAAGTTGTAGGATTGGTTCAAAAAAATTTAACTTGTTGTATTTTAAATCCAACTTATGTTGGTGTACCATTTGTGAATCTTCATTGAAAATTAATTGAGAGTTGATGAGATAGTTAAAATCAGGTGTATTTAAGTTTCGTTTTAATAACTCATTAATTGTCAACAATAATTTGTTTAAAAATCTAATTTGTTCAAAACATACCTTGATTTCTAAATTTAACACATCTTTGGCTAATAAATCATATTTTTTATTTATAATATTATGTAGTTTATGGCTCGTATCACTGATGTTATATACATGTCTAATTCTATTTTCAATAAATTTTGGAACTTTATTATTTTGCTTACATTTTTGAAGAAAATTTCGTCTCGGTATTATTTTGTTGTTTTTTTCATGTGTATGGATGTATTTCATGATACTGCAGTTAGTATGATAGTCATACCATACTGTTCTCTTAACTGAAAACTGTTATATTTATTTCTTATGAAAAACATTTTGCGTTTTATAGTGCATACGCTGTATTAATATATATTTTAGTATTTTTGACTGTTTGATATTTATTTTTTAAAAAAATATTTTTGAAAACACTTATATCAGTCTTAAAAATTTAATTTTTATTTAATTAATAAAAACAATATTTCGGCACATTGCCATTTTCAAGTTGAAAAAAAAAAAAAAAAAAAAAATATATAAAAAATTATAAAATAATACACAAATTAGGTTCACAAAAAACTATCCGTATAAAATGAAAAACTAAAATGAATTGAAAATTTAAAAAACAAAAAGACTAGGCTAATAAAAACGATCTAAAAAAGCTACGTTGATTTTTTCGAACATATTTTTTTCAAATTTAGCAAGTATTTATAGTTGGATATGTGCAGCCTCAAGGATATCTCTTTTGTTTGAATTCTTTTCTAGATCCAATATTCTTGTTTTATCGAATTCAAAACTATGTTGATCATTAATGCTATGTTTTGCTAATGCGGTCAAATCACTTTTATTTCGAACATCTCTTTTGTGCTGAAGAATACGATTTTTTAGTTGTTGTTTGGTTTGTCCAATATACACTGTTTTTTTACACTTGCAAGGTATTTCATATATAAGATTTGTTTGGTCGAATTTATTTATTTTATCTTTTGTTTTGGAAAATAAGCTATTGTAAATGGTGTTTGTTATTTTATTGGCGATTTTTGATTTTTTGGTATGTTGTTTTATTATTTTTAGGCATTTATCTGTTAACTTAGGTATATATGTTACAGACCCAAATAACGGAGCTTGAAGATTTTGACTGGAACTAGGATTTGTTGTTGTAAAGTTATATTTTGCTGAATGTTAATCTGTGTGTTATTATTTGTAATGGATGTTGATGTAATATGGTTTAATTTATTAATTTCTTGATGTACTAATTTATTTGTTAATTTAGACGGATAATTATTTTCTTTTAAAATATTTTTAATAACTTTTATATTATCTCCATAAAAAGATTTGTCACTAAGACTAAAAACTTTTTTAACAAAAGACCATTCATTTTAGTTTTTCATTTTATACGGATAGTTTTTTGTGAACCTAATTTGTGTATTATTTTATAATTTTTTATATATTTTTTTTTTTTTTTTTTTTTCAACTTGAAAATGGCAATGTGCCGAAATATTGTTTTTATTAATTAAATAAAAATTAAATTTTTAAGACTGATATAAGTGTTTTCAAAAATATTTTTTTAAAAAATAAATATCAAACAGTCAAAAATACTAAAATATATATTAATACAGCGTATGCACTATAAAACGCAAAATGTTTTTCATAAGAAATAAATATAACAGTTTTCAGTTAAGAGAACAGTATGGTATGACTATCATACTAACTGCAGTATCATGAAATACATCCATACACATGAAAAAAACAACAAAATAATACTGAGACGAAATTTTCTTCAAAAATGTAAGCAAAATAATAAAGTTCCAAAATTTATTGAAAACAGAATTAGACATGTATATAACATCAGTGATACGAGCCATAAACTACATAATATTATAAATAAAAAATATGATTTATTAGCCAAAGATGTGTTAAATTTAGAAATCAAGGTATGTTTTGAACAAATTAGATTTTTAAACAAATTATTGTTGACAATTAATGAGTTATTAAAACGAAACTTAAATACACCTGATTTTAACTATCTCATCAACTCTCAATTAATTTTCAATGAAGATTCACAAATGGTACACCAACATAAGTTGGATTTAAAATACAACAAGTTAAATTTTTTTGAACCAATCCTCCAATTTAATCCACATAATATTGCAAATTTGACAGATCTGGTGATTCCACAAAATATTCAAACATTATTAAGTTATGGTCCGAAGTTTTCAAATCCAGTTAACAATAATAATATTCCTGTACCAAAAATGATATCTGAATATGAGAATATATTTTCTCAATATCAAGAATCAACTTTAAAATCTGAACATAGAACACAAATAACAAGCCAAATTTCAAATTTCATACAACGTAACCAATTTGACAAAATTAGCTCTTTTTTAATTCAAAGTGAAATACAAACTAAACGCTTTTTAAGAAATAACCCACAAATATTAATAACTAGTAGTGATAAATCCAAAAAAACTGTAATAATGTTTAAATCGGAATATAGTGATAAAATGTTAGAGATTTTGAATGATAGCAACACATACAGGAAGATTGATAAGGATCCTACAACACGTCTACATAATAATTTTTGATGACAACTATATTGACGTTCAAATTAAAAACTCACTTAAAACAAGAAACTCATTTGCTCCACGTTTATATGGCCTTCCAAAATTACCCAAACCAAATGTACCTTTACGGCCAATTGTGTCCAGTATAAATTCTCCCACATATAATCTTACAAAATTTTTGAATAATATACTAAAGGTACTAACCAACAAAAGTAGCTTCAATATTGTAAATTCAAATAAATTTAAAGATTTTGTTGATACAATAAAAATACAAGAAGATGACATATTAGTGTCCTTTGACGTAGTATCTTTGTTTACAAATATTCCAATAGATTTGGCGTTGAACGAAATTCAAAACAGATGGGATGAAATTAAATTTTTAACAAAATTACCCAAAGAAGTTTTTATTGATATTTTAGAATTTTGCACAAAAAACAATAACTATTTTTCTTACAATAATAATTTTTATGAACAAATTGATGGTCTTGCAATGGGTAATCCGTTATCGCCAGTGTTAGCAGATATCGTCATGGAAAAACTTTTAACAGAATCACTGAACTGTTTATCTAGGAAACCAACTTTTATTAAAAAATATGTTGATGATATAATAATGGCTATACCAAAAGATATAATTACCTCAACAAAAACAGTTTTTGAGTTATTTGACGATAATATAAAATTTACAGTTGAGGAAGAAAATGATAACAAAATTAACTTTTTAGATCTCCAGCTCATTAGGAAAAATAATTCAATTATTACTAATTGGTACAAAAAAGAAACAACATCGAATAGATTATTAAATTATGTATCAGCCCATCCTTTTACAATGAAAATTAATGTAGCTAGGTCTTTTGTTAAAAAAGTTTTTAGTCTTAGTGACAAATCTTTTTATGGAGATAATATAAAAGTTATTAAAAATATTTTAAAAGAAAATAATTATCCGTCTAAATTAACAAATAAATTAGTACATCAAGAAATTAATAAATTAAACCATATTACATCAACATCCATTACAAATAATAACACACAGATTAACATTCAGCAAAATATAACTTTACAACAACAAAATCCTAGTTCCAGTCAAAATCTTCAAGCTCCGTTATTTGGGTCTGTAACATATATACCTAAGTTAACAGATAAATGCCTAAAAATAATAAAACAACATACCAAAAAATCAAAAATCGCCAATAAAATAACAAACACCATTTACAATAGCTTATTTTCCAAAACAAAAGATAAAATAAATAAATTCGACCAAACAAATCTTATATATGAAATACCTTGCAAGTGTAAAAAAACAGTGTATATTGGACAAACCAAACAACAACTAAAAAATCGTATTCTTCAGCACAAAAGAGATGTTCGAAATAAAAGTGATTTGACCGCATTAGCAAAACATAGCATTAATGATCAACATAGTTTTGAATTCGATAAAACAAGAATATTGGATCTAGAAAAGAATTCAAACAAAAGAGATATCCTTGAGGCTGCACATATCCAACTTAAATTACCGATGGCATGTAATGCACATACTGATACCAAATTTCTACACAGTGAATATAAATACTTGCTAAATTTGAAAAAAATATGTTCGAAAAAATCAACGTAGCTTTTTTAGATCGTTTTTATTAGCCTAGTCTTTTTGTTTTTTAAATTTTCAATTCATTTTAGTTTTTCATTTTATACGGATAGTTTTTTGTGAACCTAATTTGTGTATTATTTTATAATTTTTTATATATTTTTTTTTTTTTTTTCAACTTGAAAATGGCAATGTGCCGAAATATTGTTTTTATTAATTAAATAAAAATTAAATTTTTAAGACTGATATAAGTGTTTTCAAAAATATTTTTTTAAAAAATAAATATCAAACAGTCAAAAATACTAAAATATTTGTAAATTTAAGTCTAAACAACTCGTTTAAAGATAAATTTAATTTAAAAATGTTTAAGAATTTTGAAATGGGGGAAAAGGTCATGTATCAGAATCATTTTAAGAATCATATTAAATGGGTACCAGCTAGGATATTAGAAAAACTAAGTAAATTAACTTATCTTATTAATGTAAATAATCACGTTAGGTTTGTTCATGAAAATTTTTTAAGGAGATCAACCCTAGATGATAAATTTCATCCTAGTTTAAGTTTAGCCAATCAATATTCGAAATCAGATGTAGACTATGATTTAAAGTCACCAGTTCGTATTCAAAATAGAGCTGGTAGCAAACGCAAACGAAATGAGGAATCAAGTGATGATTCTAGTCCTGAAGTTCATGTCAGAAAATCCCATAGAGTAAGAAATGCTCCCCGTAGGTTAAATTATAGTCGATTCTAAATAAATTAGTTCTCATATGAAATGCAAAATTAAAAGGAGGAAAGTTGTTATGTACTCCATATAACAAACATAAAATATTATCATGGACCACCCTATTTAAGTTAATTAATAATTGTATAAACGAGTTCTGATCAATATTAATTTTATTTAACATGAAAAATGTAAATCTCGTTCACTTAAAAATTATAATTCAAAAGCAATACTTCGGTGTCTCATAAATAAAAAATAAATAATTTGTTAACAAATAATTTGGAAACTGTTTTATTTAAATAGATTTAAATAGTTAAAATACAGTTTACTGCCTATCCCAAAGGGGTAAAATAACAGCATTCAAATTATTTAAAAAACTTAATGATTTAACTCAATCTGCCCAAGTGTTCCAAGGGATCGGCTCATCTCCCCAAGTCCTCATCATGAACGGGATTCGCTTTCTTTTTGCCATGTATGGAGCTCCAAAAAAAATAATTTGTATAGATATTTGAGCTTTGTTAAAAATACTCGTAAAAATAAAAGAGTCGAACTATCTTGTCTTCCTCCAAAATCTGCATCTGCTTACCAACATTTATATCATGTATTTTATCAAGTTCAAGTGTGGCAAGGAAATCAATTGGATCCAGAAGATTGGGGATGGAAATTAATTGATTATATTTTTGAGCCAATTCAAACTTTACTCCCTCCTGCTCCAGAGAAACTTCTTAACACCATTTTTTGCAATTGCAAAAAAGGTTGCACATGCAAGCTGTGGCTGTAAAAAAGTTGGATTGCTTTGCTCAGTAGCATGTCCCAACTGTCAAGGCCAAACTTGCTCAAATGTTGTGTCAACTACAACCGATGAAGATTTAGCCGAGGTGTATGACGAGACAACTGATATATCTTTCTTAGATCAATCCACCGATATCGAGGTAGAAGAAGAAAAAGACAGCGAAGAAGGCATTACTGTTGAAGTTGAGTTTCAAGGCTACCAATCAGACTGAAAAATTTATGAAGTCGACAAAATTTCATTTTTTTATCATTATCAACAGTATTATTTTTTAATAAAGCCTTTTTAGCAATCTCTCTTTTGCAATCATTCGGTTGGACGACTATTGTGAGCCCATTAAACCACCAAATCACACTATGGGCACTTTAACCTGTGATGACTAAAAGGGTTAATTATCTAATTTTATCTAATAAAAATGGCTCACAATAGATCGTGAAATATTCTTACAGGGGAAACCACGTTAAAAAAAAGCGCCAAGCACACTACCGCATGGGTGGGTTTTTTATGTTTTGAAACCGCGATATCTCTTAAGCAGTGATTCATACGAAAAAAAGTATCAGAACATTTTTTGTAGAGAATTTAATGATCTACAAGTTTTATTTAACTATTTTGGCGATAATATTTACCGTTGAAGAGAAAAACGCAAAAAAACGATTTTTTTGACCTTTGACCTTGAATAACTTGTTACGCACACATGGGATCGATGGGGACTTTTGACATATTATTTATAATGGTGAACTTAAGGTCTGTACTAATTTTCAGCTCTATGGGAATTATTGTAAGCCTAGCCCTTTTTTTATGGCTATTTCTAGCGGACTATTGTTCCTAAAAGTAATACACAAAAGAATAAAAACTGTTTTAAGTTTTCAATGCAGTTTTTTTCATGAAGATGCTTAAAAAACGGCGATACTCATTTTTACAATATTGAAATGGATCCTTACAAACATTTAAATACGATTTTAAACTTTCTAGTTCATTTGATGCAATTAAATTTTCAACGACAGTGGATACTTTTATGGTAATCAGTTCAACAATAAGTTCTTGAATTTTAAAAACACAGCTCACTGGCATATTATCCAAACCATGGAGATTTAAAGATAACCTTAAAGCTGAATTTTGCAAATCATCACAAATACTTTCAAAGTTTGTTTGAGAGTTTGGAAGATCTATAAGTAATTTAAAATTATTCATTTCATTTAAATTATATTTAAATGTTTGGTCAACAAAGCTTTGTTATAAGAACTGAATCTAAAAAATTATGGTGCAAATTATGAAACTTTTTGCAATCCATACAATTTTAGAGCGATCTAGTTTCGAACCAATGAGAAAATTTTTAAACTTTAAAAAAGTTTATCATTCTCATCAGGGCTAGCCGACTAGATAAACTCTACCAAAAAATGTATCTAGTCGGCTAGCCCTGATGAGAATGATAAACTTTTTTAAAGTTTAAAAATTTTCTCATTGGTTCGAAACTAGATCGCTCTAAAATTGTATGGATTGCAAAAAGTTTCATAATTTGCACCATAATTTTTTAGATTCAGTTCTTATATTATTCTTGATGGGAGATTTTCCATCGGGGTGATGTTATATCACAAATAATTTACTGAATTAAAAGCTTTGTTGTAAATTCTCTGTTTGAGGCGATGTTGGAGCGCTAGAACAAAAAATCGATTTCTTTGCAATCATTTGTGCGAGCATGATCATTTTTTTTTTTTTTTAAATAAAATGTGTTGTGTAGTAGGAATTACAATATGTGTCACAATAACACATGAAAACCTTTTAAGACCTTTTAAGGTCCCACAACAACATACGTTCAAAGATGTTGATGGACGTAAATCTTTCTTTTTTTGTTTTTTATATTTTTGTTTAAAGAATCGATAACTAAACAAAAAATCCTATCAGTGACAAAATATGACATAGGCCAATATTTTATGATAGAATAGAGAAAATAAAAGTAAACTAAAAAGTAAATAGCAAATTTTTACAAAAATTTGCTGAAACAAAACAAAACTGTAGTTGCCAATAATCCAGCCGGTTGCATATTCCTTGATCCTGTAACGCTCCGTCTTTTTTGAAGCTTAAAGCCCACACATAGCTATATGAAGACTCGTTTCTTCAAGGAAGCAATAGCGTCTCATCATCAAGGATTATTTCACAGCTAAGATTGAGGGTGCTACCGTTGACTGAATACAGTTCATCCGCCTAAGATGTCAGTTGTCACCTTGGCTTGTGATATCTCACTGCAATTGCTAGTGGTATGTGATATCTCACGTTAACTCGTATGTCAATAGCAGGGACTGGAGTACGCGGGGTTGTCAAACCTGTAGATCAAAAATAAAAAAATTTTCAAAACAATAAAAACTGATCCCTCCATGCGGATGAATTTAATTTGTGCTTATTCTTGCAATGTCTTCGAAAACTACTAATATTTTGAAATTTTTGACAGCATTCTTTGTAGGTGCAAATATACCTGCTGTATTTATTTAATCCATGATATAATCTTAAATGAGTTGTGTAATCTGCAAATACTGAAAATTTTACAGCACACATAAAGCAATCCATTTTATCACGTATACAATTATACTTCGTTTATTTAAATTTTAATTGTTTGTAAATTTCTAATACTGTTCTAATACTTTTTCTATGTTAAAAATTACGTAGGTTTATATACGTTTTCGAACTATTTCACTTTATTTTAAATTATAATTTTACAGCATTAAAAATATAGCGTCTTTAATAGAACCAACTAAGAATTAAAGAATTATTAAAATCACACGTATGTTAAAATAAATTGTTAGACAAATTATTTTGTATATGCTATCATTTCTTGATGAATTCTATCTTTCTTGAACATACAAACAACAAAATATTTACCCTATTTCATCAAAGTTTGTTGCTTAAATCCACAAAAAAATCTTGTACATAGGATTAAAAATATTTTAAATTCTTCATTGAATGATTGCACCAATGACTAATTATTTTTAGAATCTACCAAGACTTTTCAGGTTTAATCAACCATCCATCAATTTTAGTACCACTACAAAATATTTGTTATTCCTACGCTATCTGTGTGAACCGATGACAAAACACTTTTAAATTCAACCACATAGGCTTACAGTCAAATTTATAACCAATGCTAGTACCGATAACAAAAAGTTGGTAATTTCTTTCAAATTTTTGTTTGTATAATCTTCTGTAATTGTTTTGTAAAATTGGCAAAATGATTGTCAAGGTTTGACAACAGCTTTGTCTATTTTACTTAATTTTAATTTATGTTACAAAACGCAATCAACAAAATCCATATTGTAGCCCAACCATTGAATAAATATATAAGGAAGTGTCGCTACGTGTACGTACACAAATAATCGGTAAAGCATTTTTTTTTTAAATTTTTTGTTAAGTTTGCCAATCTGTCAATGGACAATGTCATTTCATTTGTTTACGTCGTATTTCAAAACAAACTAAAGAGTTTTTTTCTGTATTTTGTTCTTAAAGTATTGAATTGTAATTCAGTTTTATACAAATTAGTATTTAAACTGTTTTTTTTACAACAATTAACTGTGTTTATACAGTTATTTATTCATAAAAATGGCGTACTGCATCAAAACATGTAAAAAAATTGTCAACATTCCAAAGCATTTTGCTGCTAAAATTACAATTATCAGATAAGGATATTTTGATAAAAAATGTTAAAAAAACAATTTAGTATATAATTTTAATATATTTACAATAAGTTTGTGTCACAAAATTAATTATTTTCTAATTTAATTTTTTACTTAATTTCTCAAATGTAAGTTTGCCAAAATGTCAAAACAATTTTGTTAGACACGCCCATTCACAGGGATTGTATAAAGTTACTGTTTGTTATGAAAAATGTGTGTAAAAAATATAAATTTGAATATGATTTAAAGTTTAAACGGATTTGATCTAAAATTTTTAATAGTGAAATATATTGTTCAAACATGTATAACCATAAGGATTTTCAATTTATCTACGATGTTTATACATTACTTCGGTCTGAAAGACCTAAGTATTACATTCATGAGCTCAAAGTGAAATTCTTACCCCCACTTTTTTTTGGCATTTCTCGACGTTTTAGGACATACTAATTCTAAAAAATCCCAGCGGCAGGTATTAGTGATTGCAAATTACCCGATTTCAAATTACCCGGTTACTCGATTAGTATTTTCCAAATTACCCGGATTACCCGGATAACCCGGGTAGTAATAAAATTAAAAGATGAAAAACAATAAAAAAAACCTCACAGTAGTAAACTAAAAATTGATCATATTTTAATTATAAAATAATATTTCAAAAATATTAAAGCATTTAGGGTAGCTGTACTCATCCGATTTCGTATTTTTTTTTAAATTCCTGCAATAGAAAAAATCCGCTCCGATAAATTGGATGTTGGCTTCACGGTCAATAATGATTGATTTAAATTTTCTATCATTTTTTTCGGTTTCCTTTATTTACATACAACATTTTCAGCTCTTTATCAACTGTAGTACCACTGTTATCTATAGTAGATCTTGTGTAGCCAGCAATACATTTTTGTAGTTGTAAATTTTCAATATTATAATTAGCCGCATCATTATCCGATTTGATTTTTCATTGCTGACGTATTTCCCCATTTAGTTGAAATTATTCGTGCGCGACTACGTGGCACCGAGATTTATCTGATGACATTTTCTTTAACTGGTCCCATTCGATGACACTTATTTTAATTATTAGCTTAAATCTTAAATAAAAACTTATCATAATATATTTACCGTTTCTATTTTAAAGTAAATTTAAACAAATAACCAATAAAGATCCTTAATTTGTTATGACTTAATTTTAAAGAGAACTAAAATTCCATAAATTTTGTTATGTGTTCTTCGTCGTTTTTCTGTTGTTTTCGTAATCCAAACAATAATAATTAACTAGAGGGCAGTTTAATGTTTACGGATGTGGTTGGTTTAATGTTTATGGTTGAATGTTTATGGACATATTGCAATTTGTATGGTTAGAATAGAATCATTTGTCAACAACTGGCATAAAGAATAATTCAAATTTGCAAAAAGAGAATGAGCGGAATTTTATTTTGTAAATTTTATTGAGAAAAAACTGGACCTTTTGTTGTTCGGGTACTCGACCAAAATACCCGGATATTAAATACCCGAAAAATCTTCCTAAATACCCGGGTATCCGGGTACCCGGATACCAAGATTGCAAACACTAGCAGGTATATCCGCTAGAAATAGGTAGATTTCGGGGTCAGACGGTTTTGTGTCCAAATAAAATTAGATAAGTCAGATTAGTTTAAATAAAAAATATAAGTAGAAACAGAATAATTCAAAAAAATTATCGAACCAAATTAAATACATTATCCGAACTAACTCCATCAATACAATTTCGGAACAGTTTTATTTAAGTTGGTTTAAACTACTTTTAATAACATATTAAATCCACCAAAGATCAAATGAACTACGTCACAACTACAATTATACCATCACACATAATTTATAACATTATCAAACAATTTTATTTCAAAATCATCTTTTGTTGTTGTGTTTTTTGTTCTTATTTAATCTTTTTTCAAACGGTTACTTAGTAAAAAAAATAAAAACGAAAGAGATTTTGATAATTTTTCTATGGTATTAAATGGGTTGATATTTTTCTTGTAAGGGTTGCATTATAATGCTTATAAAAATGGAACCTTTTGGGTTAGAAAGCTGAAATTTTTTGAGGCTATAGTTGAAAATTATGTGTAAAAGCTAAGATGAATTTAAATAACATAAACTGAAACATGATGAAAGCATTGCCTTTTGCGTTTGTTTTCATTTCAACAGTCTTAGGGTCTCGACCGTTAGATTTAAACTATTATTTTTGAAAATTTTGAAAAGATTTATATTTAAAGTACGTGAAAAAAAGTTTTCAAATATGAGCTTGGCCATTTCAGCTAGATCAAGGGCAGCAAAGTTTAGTAAATTTTTAAAACAGCTGATTTTTGAGGAACCTGAAACGCCAAAGTAGTCATCTGGATAAAAATGATAGAAAAAAGTTCAAATATTCAATATTTTTAAATTTTATTAAAATATTATTATTAAAACGGAAGTTATAGCGCCCTAGATTATTCGACTTTTTCGGCTCTAGCCGCTTAACCGGTACCCAGAAATGGCCAGTTCACGAACTTGTCCAAGAAATTATTTGCCGAAACATACACAGAAAATTATTTTGGTGTAGGTCGAAAAATGCGACCGTGAGAGTGCCGCTAAATTCCGTTATACCTCATATCGTTATATATATATATATTATATATAGTTATGTTTCATGAATAAATAAATTCTAAAAAAAATGATTTATTTAATACAATTTATTTAATACATGTTACATTACAGAGTTTAAAAATTAGACTAACTATAAAAACTAAATTTTATAAATCTAAAGGTACAAAACAACCACTCAGCATATTCTATTATAATATGTTTTATGATATTTGATTCTTCTATCATGTTGTTACATGTTATGTCTGGTTGATAACATTCCATCATATTTCTAGTTATGCTATTTTGCATTGATAGCACTTTTCGTGAGAAAGCAGTTTTGTTATATGACTTGATGATACTATGGGATTATAACTCCTCCCTGGGGTGATGAAAAGTCGTCCTCGACTTTTGTTACTATGCCGGCTTTCCTTAATAGGTCATTGTATGCTACTTTGGTATTTTCCAGGTTAATTGGATTTTGCACTGTTTTTGTTATCGAGCATTTACACAGGCACATATACGATAGTACAACGATTACACATATGGATGATAATGATAAACCTCCTGAAAGTGTCCATATCCAATTTTCGTGATGATATTGCTTCAAAAAAACTTGTCGTAGCAGTTTCCTGTTTTGAATGGTATCCTGTTCGATTGCTGTTATGTTCTGAACAATTTTCATTTTCCTTACTATTTGAATACTGTGAAGTGCTCCCTGGATTTCCTCATTCTCGGTTTGAATTTCATAAGCTTGAAATTCTTTGTTGTTTATCGTGGCTGTACAATTATTGATTGTTATTAAAAAATTTCCTGTTAAATTTCTGTCATCTGGTCCACAATTAGTAATTATTTCGACGTTCTTTCCATTATTTATTAGTATTTTACCCTCAGATATCCATTGTATTGCTGTGTTGATCTCCCATGTTACTTTGCAGCTGCCTTGATTTCCAAAGACTAGTGGTTTTATGCATTCATCCTTAAATTCTTTTAGATCTGTATGTTTTTGGACAAAATTGTTGTAGTTGATGGTGGTGTATAGTTTCTGTCTGTTTTTGATGAGGTATTGTGGGTAACTTTCGATAATGCTGTTATTTACAACTAGTGGAGTAAGTCTTATTGTTGTTGATGTAAAATTTTCCAATTTTGGTACCTCTAATATGTATAATAGTGTTTCCTCACATATAGCAATTTTGGGTGTTACAAATTTTAAAGCTTCGTCTGGAATTGTTATATTTACTCCTTGTTCAGTCAAAAGATTTTTTAGAACAATGATTTCTTTTAACGAAAGAACTTTGTTGCTTGGCAGTGCTATTTTGGTTCTTACTATTGCATCTTGGATGTCCTCAATAATTGCATCGATGGTTTCAATTTGCATAATTGCTGTCATAATTTCTAACTCGCTCAGAACTATTTTATTGGTTATCGATGTGTTGGTTAAGACTGCATTTATTGTTTTTGTTAGTAGCTGAATTCTTTTGTTGATCTGCTCGTTGACTTGGTATTGCTGGTTGTTTTCATTTATTAGACCATTCATTGTAGCGTTGATTAACCTTAAGTCGTCTGCATCTGGGCTTCCAGCTAACCATTTCCATCCTGATCCCAATGCATCCCATCTTCGTTGTCGGAGACGTTTTGGTGGTTTTATTTGTAGTAAGTTGTTATGTAACCTTTTACATTTTTCCTTAACTATTGTATACAAATCAAGTTCATTCTTATCTATCTTATCAACTATATGTTTCATCATTAATTCTATGGTAGTTTCTAGGTTTGTTATATTAATTGGGTGTATGACCCTTATGATCCCTGTTTGAATTTTACATTCGTTTATTTTTTCTAACAGAATTGGATCTTCATGCAAATTTTTTATTTCCAATTTTTGTGTATTGATACAATTAAATATAGTCAAAATTAATAACTTTTTAAAAGTAACCATGTTTCAAAATAATAAGTAAAAATTTCAGTATACAATACTACAATACTACAATACAATATTTCAATTCAATATTCTTTTTAACTTTAGATTTAATTTTATTTATTATTGATGATAATATTATCGATTGATAAAACTGTTTTCTAAAATTTCTAATATTAATTAATTTTTATGCAATAAAAATTTCTAATGAGAATTTCTTTTATTTAAAATTTTGCTTTTATTTTTCTTGTTTTTATTAACATGGATAAGAATAGTAAAATTGGTTTGTAAGATTTGTAAAATCAGTTTTGGATAATTAATTAATTAAGATATTCAAATAAAAATTATATTATCATAGTAAAAATTTCTGAAATGAAAAGTAAAAATCAAAATTAGGCTGTTTTCTAAACGACGACTTATTTGAAACTTATTTATGTAGACTTACTTATTCACCGCCATTTTAAATAAGTATTTAAAAGATATTCTAAACGATTTAGCATACTTATTTTGACAGCAACAAAAAGCAAATTGGAAAATAAATTTAATTAAAACGATTTATTTGATTTGATCAATTAAAAGAGTTTTCAAAACTATTTTTTTCATTTTAAATTATTACATCAATTTTATTACGAATCGAAAAAGAAGTTTTATTCCTGAAAATCATTTAGTAAACAAACAAAAATATTTGACACTGTCATATCGAATTAGATTTTTCTATGAAAAAAAAATTTCAAATAAGTCACCTATTTAGGTTACTTATTCAAATAAGTAAGTCTCCACAAATAAGTTTCAAATAAGTTTTGGTTTAGAAAACAGCCTTAGTATTTCTTTAATCTTTTAATTTTATTTTTGTTTCTTTTTATATTCCTGATTGTTTTAAAAGTTTTGTAGTTTGCATTTTTAATTTTGGTTTCCAGCCCTCTTGGCTGAGATTTTGTTCTGATGTTTGGTTTAAGATAAACCAATTGATCATCATGTAATCTAGGTGGATCTTCTTTATTGTTATTTTGTCTCTCTATTCTGTTTATAACTTTTTCTAAATTAGTATTGACCGTTTTAAAAATTTGTTTGGCTTGTTCTTGTATTTCTGCCGGGTTTATTAAGTTATTTTGATTAAAAATGATCTCGTTCGGTGTGAAACCGGTTGACGAGTGTACCGAGTTATTATACAAAGCTACTGATAACTCTATCGTTGTTTGAATACTCGAGTTTGGCGATTTATTACGGTTTGTATTGAAAATTTCTATAATAGTTGAATGTGTTTTCTCAACTTGACCATTTGATTCCGATGATGATGCGTACTCCAATCGGATATTAAGATTGCTTAAGTATTCTTTGAATTGTAGTGACTGGAAAGTTGTCTCATGATCTGAGAAAATAACGTTAGGAATTCCGAATTGAGTGAAATACCTCGTTAGAGCTGTAGTTGTATCCAATAGATTTTTAGTTTCGATAGGAATCATTTGTAAATGTTTAGAAAATGAGTCAACAACGGACAAAAAATTTGTTTTGTTGATATTAAAAATATCTATGTGCACTCGTTCTAATGGTTTTTTAGTGCTCGGTCGCGGAGATATTTTTATATTATACGGTTTTCGGTCGTATTTATGAACATTGCATATGTTACATGCATTGATATGTCGTTTGATCACACTACTCATTTTAGGAAAAAAGTAGGATCGTTTGATCTGATTTACTACTTCATTCACCCCTCGATGGGCTCTTTCGTGCTCTTTAACTACGATTGCATTTTGACGCTCTTCATTTTTAACATCTTCGACCTTTTCTGTAGCGAAAACGAAATGGCCGTTTTGTGAGAAATTTTCTCGAAATACTTCCTGGATTGTCTGGTACAATTGTTCAGGTGCCAGGATTGCTGTTTGTTTACCGTTATGAAACTCTTTTATGAAATTTGTAATATCTTCTTTTTGAAATGATTTTTTCGAAATAATTACTCGTTTATAGTTTGGAAATATGTCTTCCAAAATTACTGTGTCTAGATTTGAAATTTTGAAAAATAATTGGTTCCTATAATAATTTATAGGACGACCTGCGAAGTGGATGAAATAATCATCGGATGTATCCGCAGAATGAATAGTGTCTATGTCACTATCCCTATTGGGAAGGTTTTCTGCTTCAGATTCACGTGGAGTGTTATCTGTTCCTATATTTATATTCACCTCGTTATCTACTGTAGGCATTCTGCTTAACGCATCTGCTACTACATTTGCTCTGCCTTCTTTGTAGACGACGTTATAATCGTAGTTCTCCAATTCAAGTCTCCATCTTAAGATTTTTGAATTTTTTTCGGATGATTTAATGAAAGTAAGTGGTTTATGGTCTGTTACTAACGTAAATTTGTTGCCGTACAGGTATGGTTGATATTTCTTGACAGACCATATTATAGCTAAAGCTTCTTTCTCGTTGGTTGCGTAGTTGATCTCTGTAGCGTTTAGTGTTCTTGAAGCGAACGCAATAGGTTTTTCTATATTGTTCTGGATTTGAGAGAGGACTGCACCTAGCGCAAAATCTGATGCATCCGTGGTTAGAATAAATTCTTTAGTAAAATCGGGATATGCTAAAATTTGATCTGTAGCTAAAATTCTTTTTAAGTTTTCGAAAGCTCTTATATATTCGACGTCTTTTGTGTTGACAACTTGATCTTTCTTTAAAAACTTTGACATGGGTTTGGCAATTTTTGAGTAATCTTTTATGAATCTTCTGTAATAACCTGAAAGTCCTAAAAACTGTTTAATTTGTTTAGCAGTTTTTGGTAATGGCCATTCCAGAATTTTCTGAATTTTATCGGTGTTAGGTTTAACTCCATCTTGTGTGATTATATGACCAAGAAACTCTGTTTCTCTCTTTAGGAATTCACACTTATCCAATTGAATTTTAAGATTGAAATGCGATAATCTTTCGAGAACAGTGTTAAGGTTTTGTATATGGTTATCTTAGCTATATCCAACAATAATAATATCATCAAGATATACATGGCATATATTTCCTATTAGGTTTTGCAATACATTATTCATCGCTCGCTGAAAAGTTGCCGGACCGTTCTTTAAGCCAAAAGGCATTCTGTTGAACTCAAAATGTCCCTTGTCTGTTGAAAAAGCTGTTTTTTCTTGAGATTTTGGGTCTAAAGGAATCTGATGAAAACCTGATTTTAGATCTAAGGTTGAAAAATATACAGATTTTCCGAGACTGTCTAGAATTTCTTCTATTTGTGGGATTGGAAATTTATCATCTACTGTCTTTTCATTTAGTTTACGGTAGTCGATGACAACTCTTACTTTCCGTTTGCCCGAAGCATCTTGTTTTTTCTGAACGACCCAAATTGGTGCCGAATAAGGACTTTTAGAATTTCGGATAATGCCACTGTCTAGCATTTCCTGAATTTGTTCCTCTACATCAGGTTTAAAATGATGTGGGTATCGATATGTTTTCGTATAAACCGGATTGTCGTCTTTTGTTATAATTTTATGTTTAATTATTGTTGTTGATGACAAATTCTCGTTCTGTTTTAACAGTACTGCTTGGTTTTTAAAAATTGTATCGAGTAAAATGTCTTTTTCATTTTTACTTAAATGTTCTGTTCGGATTAGGCTTTTGATAGTGTTTCTATCAATTATTTCATTTTTACATGGAATTGGTTCGAATGTTTCGAAATTGTTAACATTTAATTTCAGTTTTGGTAATGTTTCCGGTGGGTTTGGACAATTTGTCAACACCGTCATTGTTGTATAAAAATTTTCCGCTTTGTATAAACCGGGTTTGATTATTATATCGCTATTTAATTTTTGAAATTCTGGTACAAACCAGTCGCCATTGTTTGTGGTTTGTATCGTAATTATATGATTATAAAAATTTTCCTCAGAGTAATACCGATCAAATTTGTAATTATAATTGTTTAATAAAATTGAGTTTGTCTTATAATCAATTTTGGCATTCATTTTAGCCATTGTTTCTGAGCCTAATATTCCATCAAAAAATTTATGGAATTCAAGTTCAAAATAAATTTGTGCTGGTAAATTATTACCTAGGAGATTAATTTTAAAATTTTTATCGCAATTATGTGTACCTAAAATATTCTTTATTATAATATTACTTGAAGATGTTTTTGAATTTTCTAATGAACTATAAGGAATTAATCCTGGTTTGATTATATTTTTATTGGCACCAGTATCGATTAAAAGTGTTACAACGCGGCCCAATCGTTCATTGTAGCACTTCAAATATGGGAGAAAATTTAGTCTTCCGTATCTGAATTCGCGTTTACGCAAAAATTTCCATTATGTTCATCTTCTTTATCTTCAACTAAATATTCGATTTCTGAACTTTGGGATGAATCTTCTTGAGTATCCTCTGTAGTTTCGTGATTATTTATTATTTTTTTATTAAATGTATTTCTTGAACGCATAGAAAGATCCACTTTCATTGGTGTTGGTCTTTCTCTTACCGAATAAGTCGGTTTTTTCTCATAATTTGAAAAATTTTGATTGTGTTTTGGTTGAAACACGTTAGTTTTGTTTTGACTAATAAAACCGTGATTTTGTTTTTGTGGTGTATTCTGAAATACTTGTGTGTTGGTTTTTCTTGAATTACTTGAAATTTGTTCATTGCAATTAAATTTGCAAAGAAATGCATATGCCTCTTCAATACCTTTTGGTCTTGTAGCTTGCGCATATCCAAAATAGGGTTTGCGTAGTCCTGATAGAAATGCAGCTAATGCATCTTCATCGATAAATGCATTGATAGCATGCCACGCATTATTGTACAAAATATTTTGTTTGGATAATGATTTAATATTTTGAACTATTTCTTTTATTTTATTGTAGTATCCGTGGATACTCATTGTTTCGTTTTGTTTAGTCGCCCAAAGTTGTGACTTATAAAACGATAGTTCTTGCCGGTCTCCTAAAGATTCCTGCAAGATTTCTTTTGTTTCATTAAATGTTTTGGGATTACCAGCCAGACATAGTATATCTTTGGCTTTCCCCTCTATTTTGTTGTTAATAGTTTGTAAATAAAGACTATATTGTTGTTCTGACACTAATGGTTCGAATACACTCAGTGTGTCTTCAACTGTCTTTATCCAAGCCGAAAGTTGTTTTCTATTCCCATCGTACGTGGGTATTGATTTTATTGGATCAGGGATCCTAAATAAATCTAGAACATTTGCCCTATTTGTAACCACAGGAATTTGTTCCTGAATTTGTGGTTGGGGTTGCTCTAATTTTTGGTTGAGATATGTCAACAATTGATCATGCTCACCTTGTTTGTTATTTAAATGTTGCAACTGTGCACCAATTGCCTCTAGTCGCTCTAAAACTGGGTCCATGTCTGAGTTGGCTATATTTCTATTCAGATCGAATATATCTGCCAATTTTTTTCTCATAAAAGGATATAATAGTATTAATTTGAACTGTCTCTATCTTGTAGTGGACAGTGTGACAGGTTGGCGTCTATCTGGTAGTGCGCGCGTTTGTCAATTTAGTAACACTATTTTATATGATTTTAGAGTTATTTTTGGAAATATTTTGGATGTGTGCCTATCTTGTAGTACACGCTTCCATGAAAATTTTGAAATTAACTGTCGTGGATGACTAACGTTATTTTTGAAAACTTTATATATAAAATACGTTCACAAACACAAAATTTTCACTAAATATAATCACAATAATCACAATATAAAAATAAAATAAAATAGGTTACCTGGTAATACGTATTCAATGTAAACGTCTATCTTGTAGTGCGTTACCTTTGAATCGTATCTTTCGTCGTGTTGAGCTGGTTCCAAGTGAAGTTGATATATAGTGTGGTGGAACCTCAAATCCTCTTCGCGTTCTTATAGGAACTTCAGCTAGAGATGTCTGATAAAAAAAAATTTCACCTTATTTTATCGCGACGGGTTCACTTATTTATTGGTTTTTATTCACCAAATTATTACACTACACTTTACTATAACACTCACAAGACCGCACGGCTGCGCCAGTTATGTTTCATGAATAAATAAATTCTAAAAAAAATGATTTATTTAATACAATTTATTTAATACATGTTACATTACAGAGTTTAAAAATTAGACTAACTATAAAAACTAAATTTTATAAATCTAAAGGTACAAAACAACCACTCAGCATATTCTATTATAATATGTTTTATGATATTTGATTCTTCTATCATGTTGTTACATGTTATGTCTGGTTGATAACATTCCATCATATTTCTAGTTATGCTATTTTGCATTGATAGCACTTTTCGTGAGAAAGCAGTTTTGTTATATGACTTGATGATACTATGGGATTATAACTATATATATATATATATATGTATATATATATATATATATATATATATATATATATATATATATATATATATATATATATATATATATATATATATATATATATATATATGTATATATATATATATATATATATATATATATATATATATATATATATATATATATATATATATAATTTTTTTTTTTTTTGTTTTTCCATCTCCGCTTATCATATATAGTCGTTTGGCATCAAAATTTTTCCGAAATTCCGAGATGAAGCCCATTGCAATAGGTAGATTTTTATATGAAATCTACCTAAAAAGCAAAAAAAAAAATGTGTGTCTGTCTGTCGGCCGTCCGTCCGGCCGTCACAACCGACGAAATCTAGAAAACCGCTGGACGGATTTCAAAATTTTTTTTTCTAAAAATAGGTTTACTCAATGGGAAGAGCCGAAAGGACGATGTGTTCGATAACTGTACCGGAAGTGTGTCAAAAAAATCGTCAAGTGTGTCAAAATATGGAAATATGCATATTTTTTGCTTAAAAATCGATCATTTTAAGTGATTACGAGTAGAAACATTAAATTTGGAGAAATCTTGATGGTCGGGATTGGTATGTGAGAACAAAATCTAGATTACTGCATTATAAGTTTGTCAAAAAAATGTTGTCAAGTGTGTCAAAAGAAAGATTTTTATTTATTTTTTTACCCAATTTTTTGGAAAAAAATTAAATTAAAATTTTGTTCGAAATGAAATTTTATTTTATTATTGCGAACTATGTGGCATTATAAGTTTGTCAAAAAAATGTTGTCAAGTGTGTCAAAAAAAGATTTTTATTTATTTTTTTACCCAATTTTTTGGAAAAAATTAAATTAAAATTTTGTTTGAAATGAAATTTTATTATTATTATTGAGAACTATGGTTTGTCAAAAAAATTGTCAAAAAAAGTTTGTCAAAAAAATGTTGTCAAGTGTGTCAAAAGAAAGATTTTTATTTATTTTTTTACCCAAGTTTTTGGAAAAAAATTAATTTAATAATTTGTATAACATGAAAATATATTATTATTATAGAGAATTATGGCATTATAAGTTTGTCAAAAAAATAATGTCAAGCGTGTCAAAAAATGATTTCATTGATTTTTTTAGCCAATTTTTTGGGGAAAAAAATGTAGCTGTTTTTATGACGTAAATGTAGTTGAAAATGAATTTGGACATGGAAATTTTTTAATATGTTATAGTTTTTAAATTTTTTTTGGAATTTTGAAAAAAGGTTGGATTTTTGATTTTGTAATAATTTTTGCAATATTTTTAGAATTTTGGAAAAAGTTTTAATTTTTGATTTTATAAGAATTTTTGGAATATTTTTGGAATTTTGAAAAAAGTTTCAATTTTTGATTTTGTAATAATTTTTGGAATATTTTTAGAATGTTGAAAAAAGTTTGATTTTATTATAATTTTTACAATATTTTTGGAATTTTGAAAGAAATATGAATTTGTGATTTTGTAATATTTTCTCGAATCGCTAAATTGAAGGTTTTTGAATAGTTTGCTGAAAATATAATTAAAAATGAAATTGGACATGGACATTTTTGAATTTGTTATAGTTTTTGAATATTTTTGGAATTTTGAAAAAGTTTCAATTTTTGATTTTGTAAGAATTTTTGGAATATTTTTAGAATTTTGAAAAATTTTAAATTTTTGATTTTATTTTATTTTTTATAATTTTGGAAAAAATTTCAATTTTTGTAATATTTTTAGAGTTTTGGAAAAAGTTTGAATTTTTGAATTTTTAAGAATTTTTGGAATATTATTAGAATTTAGAAAAAGTTTAAATATTTGATTTTATTCTAATTTTTGGAATATTTTTGGAATTTTGAAAAAAGTTTCAATTTTTGATTTTGTATAATTTTTGCAATATTTTCAGAATTTTTGAAAAAAGTTTAATCTTTGATTTTATAATAATTTTTGGAATATTTTTAGAATTTTGAAAAAAGTTTGATTTTATTTAATTTTTACAATATTTTTGGAATTTTGAAAGAAATATGAATTTGTGATTTTGTAATATTTTCTCGAAACGCTAAATGGAGAGGTTTTTGAGTAGTTTGCTGATTGTATCATCTTTTCACTAAATTATGTTAATTTATGATCTTTTATAATTTTCCGGCATCGTATTGATGTTTCGTGTTAGTTTTGTAATAAATTTCTAAACAGAGATTAAAAAAAATACTTTTACTTTAACAAAGAGTTATGTTTGATATACATCGCTGCACAAAACTAAAAACCATGTCCTCATAAAAGTTTTTTGCCGAAAACTATATCAAAAACCTTAACCCAGACCGAAGTCTTGATATCTCAGAGCTGTGAGATTTCAGCCTCTCCATATTTTATTATTAGTTTATTAGTCGAAGTATGGTTATAAACATAAATTAAAATCGAATTTTTAAACCAATAGACAGTACAAGCTAATTTCGTCCATATTGAGGAACAGTCATCTTTTAAAGTGGGTTTAAAGGTACTTTGGAGTATTTTCAACCTATGCCAATTTCGTTATATTCAAAAAATGGCAATTGTTAGAAAAAACTGAATACGATAGAGATTTTAGATAAGTTTTTTTATAGAAGCTAGTTCATAGAAGTTTTGTAGTTAAATAAAAATATTTGCTTAGAGAGAGGACAGCTTTACAAATCTGTATTCGTAAAGATGTGTTCATTTGTATTGCTGGTAATGATGTTAGACTGTTGTTAGTGTGATAATATTGCTGAAAATGATGACACACAATTTTGCTTTTATGTATTTAATCTTTAAAATATCGAGAAAAAAATTATTAAAATAAAATCAACAAAATATATAACTTATTCATTATCTTTTATTAAAGTAGGAAACGGGTAAAAATACATTTTTTTTTTTTTTTTTTTTTTAATAAAATGTGTTGTGTAATAGGGTTTAGAATATGTGTCACAACAACACATAAATACCTTTTAAGACCTAGGTCTAGACCTGGGTCCCACAACAACTGGCGTTCCGAGGTGTAGATTAACGCTTTTTTTAAACATCTGTGGGTTGAAACCACCTGAGACTAAGTGTTCCGGCAAACTATTCCATTTGTACGCAGTTCGGACAAAGAAGTCTCTCTGCGATCTGCCAGTATGACAGCGCGGGATCTTTACCGTTTCACTGGTTGCGGCAGCCGATTGCCGAGTGGAACGGGGGTAAGAATAAGTTTGAGGCATGATGCCGCTGATTTCATCTGAGCACTGCTGATGACGATATTTGTAAAAAACAACGAGGTCAGCAACAGTGCGACGATGTTGTAGGGAATCAAGTTGTGATGTCAAAGTTCGATCACCTACAATTCGTATAGCTCGCTTTTGAACAGAGTCCAAGAGGGCCAAGATGGAAACAGAGGCAGCACCCCAAACTTGACAGCAGTACTCCATACAGGGACGAATATAGGACTTATAAACATGGAGCAATTGGTATGGAGTGAAAAATTTTTTGCATCTATTTAGGAGGCCGAGTTTTTTAGACGCGCTTTTTGCCATCGCCATTACATGATCGTTCCAGAGTAGGTCATTTGAAACTGTGACACCCAATAAACGAATGTTTTTACATTCACCTATTGGTTCATCACACATACTAAATAAAATATCTTTGGGGAACTCGGTCTTTAATCTGGAAACAATCAACAGCTGTGTTTTGGTGGAGTTGAAATTGACAAGGTTTTGGTCACCCCAGTCGGCGACTTTATTCAGGTCTTTGTTCACGTTTATGGCAGCGTCTCTCCGGGCAGGATTAATTCGTTCGTGCATTTTACCTTTTGAAGGAAGGGGCTCGAACGACTTGTGCAGAGTACTATCATCTGCAAAACTATTTATTGGGTTGCTGGTGATTTTCAACAATTCGTTGATATAAATCAAAAATAGGGTTGGGGACAATACTGAGCCTTGGGGTACACCAGCGTTAATTAGTTTAGACTCAGAAGAATATCCGTCTAAGGTTACCGAAATGTATCGGTCGGATAGAAAATTTTGAATCAGCTTCACAACATTGGGATGAAAACCGTACGCAACGAGCTTGTTGATTAAGTTGGCATGCCAGACTCGATCGAATGCCTTGGAGATGTCTAAAGCGATAACGTATGTTTCACCACCTTTATCAAGTATGCTGTTCCAACAATGCGCTACATAGTTTAATAGATCGGTAGTTGATCTTTTGTTTCGAAAACCGTATTGGCTGTCGGATATTAAATGATTTTCTTCCAGAAATTTTGAAATATGTGTATTAATATAATGCTCATAGACTTTGGATAGGACCGATAGTAAAGCTATTGGCCTATAATTTGAGATATCGGATTTTGGTCCCTTTTTGGGGACGGGCTGGACATTTGCCAACTTCCAGCACGAGGGAAATATACCAGATTTGTAGGATTGGTAGAATATTTTAGTTAAAGTTGGTGCAAGTTCTTTGGAAAAGGTTTTTAAAATAATGGGTGGAATATTGTCCATTCCTGATGCTTTGTTGATGTTTAACCCCTTTAAAAGTTTAGCGACTATTTTGGGTTTGAAGTGAAGTTCATTCATATTAACTCCTGAAGACTGGATTTGGGGTATTTCTTTAGGAGTTTCCAAAACAGTGGAGTTCAGAGCAAAGCGTTCAGCGAACAAGTTAGCTTTTCTTGCGGGATCATTGACGATTAAATCACCATCAATAATAGGGGGAATAGAAAATTTTGTACCAGAATTTAAAGAATTAATGGCACTGTAGAAACTCTTGTCAGAAACAGACATAGACGTAAGTTTTGAGGCTTTCGCTCTGTCAATTTCGGACTTTTCGTTTGAGATAATCTGATTAGATATTTTGTTGGCCTTTAGATATTGGGATCGATTAGTGGGAGTTTTGTTATGAATCCAAATATTAAATGATCTACGTTTGTTTCTAAGTGCCGTTTTGGCAGCTTTCGAATACAAGTATTTTTGTTTGGGTTTTACTATGGAGAAAGGGACAAATTTATTTATAGCAAATTGGATGGTTTCTGTAAAGTTTTGAGCAGAAACATTTACATTGTCAGTGTAAAAACAATGACGGTCGAAAGGGAAACCATGGAAAAAATTTTGAAGACCACTCTTATCCATTTTTGAGTAGTGAAATATTTTACGGGGTTTGGGAGCTGTAGTTTTAAGTAAATCAGTTTTGATAACTGATGAGATTAAATAATGATCAGAATTTCCAATACTACCTTTCGCAACATCGACACTCGTAATATCTGGCATTGTGGTAAGATAGAGATCTAGTAGAAAACTATTATCACCGCCATTACGGGGAGTGAAAGTCGGGCTTTTTACAATTTGGAATAGGCCCTGAGACGCGGCAAAAATTTCTGCCAGTTTTCCACTATTGTCAACATCGTCGGTCGATTTGGAGAATTCCAACCATGATTTGTTGTGGACGTTGAAGTCACCGGTAACGATAACTTCACAATTAGGGGACTTTGCTCTAATCTCGTCCATAATTTTTGTCAGTATATTAAAAAAGTTTGGGTTACGTTTGTTGGGGGACCGGTATAAAGCTATTGTAAAAAAAGTCATTTCTGGAAGACAAATCTAAGACAAATTTTAAAACAAATTTTTCCTAAAGACAAATTTTTCCTAAAATAACGATTAGTTTAAACGAGAAATAAATAAAATTTTGAATAAAATCTACTTATTTCAAAGAACAGTTCATGCTGCCACCTAGGTTATGTTTGTGTAACTATATACAAATTATACACAGTACCACCCTACGATTAAATACAAACACCATCAAACGCACCAATACTACAAATTAGATGCTTCACTCAAAAAGTCTAGTTACTTTTCCTTAGATATTTATTCAATGAGCCCAACATATTTTTTTCAGTGTATAAAAACAAAGAAAAAACAATTTTTTGTGTTGTATTTGTGGTATGTGCTTGACCGAAAAATTGGATACCTTTTTGATAGAAGGGCTGAAGGAGCCAGGCCCTAAACAAGTTGTGGATGTTGTCAAATCGATTACTTTCTGCTAACCCTCGGCAATGATGAAAGAGCAATTATCAACCAGGAAACAACAGTTTGCTTTAATAATATCGTCGCTTACCGTTCACCTGTAACAACATTATCAAGTTCATAAATCAGCGGTGGTAAATACACTCCTCCTTGCTAGAGACAATAGTTTGGTTTATTAATACAGTCCCTCACCGCTCATCTACAACATTATTACCAAGTTTACTAATCAGTTGATAATCATCTATTCATCAGTTCTTGAAACATTAGTTATTGAGTATCAGTACAGTCGCTCATCTGTCATCCCTATATATATAGTATTCAGCCATTGTATATACTTGAAACATTGGCTATCATATGTGTCCATAATTATGAAAGTGGTCTAAGTCATATATTTCTTGTTTTGAGATATTTAAAGGTTTGCAAATGATTAAATTAAAAAACATTTCTCTATTATGAAAAATTTTATTTTAGGGCTTAGTTAGTCTTCAATAATGAAAGTTTATAATGCATGTGAAATTTTGTATAAATCTCATTTCGAAATATGCTTTTTACAGTTTGAATTGACTTAGACCATTTTCATAATTAACTGAACGGCGTATAAATGACTTAACGCAAAAGCAAACTTCGAAATTCTTAATTATTTTCCCGAATTTATTAATTATTTTCCCAACTCATTATTTTGTCACCAATAACTTTCACTTAAGAAAGAGCAATTTTGACATTTAGGAGGAACAGCTCATTTTTATGGGCCTATGGTCCGACGGTATAAAAACTTTGCAACACAACGTTTTGGCAATTATTTTTGACATTTTGTTCGACTTTTTTGTTTTTTTTCTTCAAATTTTGTCTAAGATTACTATCATAATTAACTCTAGATGAATAACATTTATGTTGAAATAACAAGTACTCTATAACGGGTTTTTTTTACAATATTGTACAAATTACATTGGACTAATTTAGTTTAAAGTAATTTGATGCGATATAACGGATAACCTCATTTTTTCCAAATTTTGACTTAGACCACTTTCATAATTATGGGCACATATATTCATCCACCAGTGTATGAATCCTCAGCATATAATGGGGCGGAGGGAAGGATGATCGGCTAGTCCAACCGAAGAAAAAGGGGAGCGGGATCTACTCCGACTGCTCCATATACATATTTATAGATATGTGTGTATGGATGTGTAGTTGTATGTACATGGGTGTGTGTGTGTGTGTACGTCGATATATGTATGGGGGTATGAATGTGTGTGTGTCTAAGAGCGTGCATGGGTGGGGGGGAGGGGGGGGGGGTGTGAGCGTGTGTGTGAAATGTAATATAAGGGGGGTACGTGACGGTCGTGGCTTCTTCGGCAGTAGGGGTCGCCAGAGTCTCCTTTTTTCCACTCTTCTTCTCGATTTCTGGTCTGCTGGTTACAGAAAAAAAACGCGCACTCCGTTTATTTGTACTGGGTAGTAGGTATCATCATTCGATCTCACACACTAACGCAAGTCAGGGCTTTTATACCTCGCTAGGTGTGCGGCCTACTCCACTGTTACCTTGGAAGTTCCAAGGTACTCAGTTCTCCTTTACAGGTTAAGGAACTAGAGGCTTTATACTAGAAAAAAGTCTGTTTTTAAAATCCGTTATAACGGCCGTTTGGATACTAATATTTTTAAAACTTCATAAATTTAGAATATTTGGAACCTTTTTTTTCAATTTCTTCTAAAAACAGACCTCTGCAGTTAAAGGTTTCTGAGTGAGCGGCTCCAACAAAAAAGCTTGTACAACACAAAATGCCTTTGAATCAACCGTCACTCTCACAGTCGCATTTTTGGAGCCAGATCAAAAAACTTTTTAAAAATGTGTGTTTTATGAATATATTGAACAATCCGACACATGGTTAAGAAACTAGAGGCTTTATACTAGAAAAAATGTTAGTTTTTTATATCCGTTATACGGCCGTTTGGATACTAATATTTTAAAAAACTTCATAAATTTAGAATTTTTGCAATTAGAGGTTCCTGAGTGAGCTGCTCCAACAAAAAAGTTTGTAAAACACAAAATGTTTCTGAAACAACTGGCACTCTCACGGTCGCATTTGTGAAGCCAGATCAAAAAAATGCACACAAAATTCGTTTAAATCAACCGCCACTCTCACAGTCGCATTTGTGAAGCTAGATCAAAAAACTTTTTAAAAATGTGTGTTTTATGAATATATTGAACAAGTTCGTAAATCAGCAAAATCATGGTTAAGAAACATGGTTAAGAAACTAGAGGCTTTATACTAGAAAAATGTTGGTTTTTAAATCCGTTATACGACCGTTTGGATACTAATATTTTTAAAAACTTCATAAATTTAGAATCTTTGGAACCATTTTATCAATTTCTTCTAAAAATAGACCTCTGCAATTAGAGGTTTCTGAGTGAGCGGCTCCAACAAAAAAGCTTGTAAAACACAAAATGCGTTTGAATCAACCGCCACTCTCACAGTCGCATTTGTGAAGCCAGATCAAAAAACTTTTTTTAAAACGTGCTTTTATTAATATCTTGAACAATTTCGTAAATCAGCAAAATGCGACACATGGTTAAGAAATTAGAGGCTTTCTACTAAAAAAAAGGGTTGGTTTTTTAAACCCTTTATAACGGCCGTTTGGATAATAATATTTTAAAAAACTTCATAAATTTAGAATATGTGGAAACATTTTAATCCATTTCTTTTAAATATAAACCTCTGCTAGAGGTTTTCGACTTCTCGGCTTCACAAAAAAGTTTGCAACAATCCATAACAACAACAATTTGCAAAAACCTTATAACAATCAATGAAAAAAAAAAAATAAAAGATTTGAATAGAATTGAATTTGAATTGATTAGATTTTGAATTTTTTTTCTTATAGTATAATCTATTATGATATTTCGCAGTAATTGCACGACGTTTGATTTAGAGTTGGTTTGTTGTGTTTTTCATATAGTGTCATACATTGTCTTGTCACACATTGACATATGTTCTGTGGTAGATTTGATATTGGTTTGTTGCAAAATTGCATGGATGTAGTTTTGCTTATATGTACCTAATTTTCTTTTTAAAATTTGTTCGATATTTGTTTGTAATTAGTTTGTTTTGTTTAAACTAATCTGATACATCAGATTCTACTTGTACACATAACTGTCTGATTTTGAAATCTACCTATTTCTAGCGAACATTCTGCCGCTTGGACTGTTCGAATAATCTATTCAATACTTAATAATCCAGGACACGCTGTAGCGTAGCGTCTGTACGTGATCAATAGCAAGCAACAAAAAAAGGTAAAGTTGTGAACTATGGTTACATTTAGCTATACCACCCTTGTCTATAATTACCATAGACACAGAATAACAGAAACGTGGTGTTGTTTATCTCCAACTGCATCCGATTTCCTTTTAAAATAAAATATACGAAAATAGCTTTCCACTACAATGTATGAAGTAAACAATAAAAAGAATGTTATCTCAAACAGTTCGTTTCCTTTCAAATCATTACTGTCTAAAAATTCAATTTTAAATGATTAACCTTTACAGTCAACGTTTTGTATAAATAATTAAAAGAATATTTTGTTAATTTGTCTTTTTAACTATTATTTCTATTTCTATTAAAAAGTGATAATCTTTAAATAATATATTGAACAAAATTGTGATTTTTGCTATATTTCATTTATTGTTATTATCATTATATAACTTCCGGTTTAAAAGTCGAAAACTTAAACAACAACAAAACAAATTTTAAAATATAGAATAAAATCCCATAAAACTATTAAATAATGAGTTTTCTAGTATTACAAATAAAATTACAAATTGCTAAAATTATAAATATTTTTTTTACGATGTTGTGTTAAAAAAGTGTTAGAATTGGTCTTTAGTCGAAGTGGTTGTTGTGAAGTTATTTGTTTTTTTAGTTTGCGTACATCCGTTCTATATTGATGTTTTTTAGTTCAATTTTGCGTTTATACACAAGGTGAATGACTTTAAGTGGAATAAATATATACATAGCTATATATTATCGTATATAGAAAAAAAATTTAGCGTAATAATTTGTATTACTGTTATATTTGTTCATTTTTACCTTTTTTATGGACTATTTTATGGAAGAGAACAGCGACAGTAAAGAATTTTATTAGTTATGCTCCTTAGTAATTGTCCTATGAAATTGAATTTTTATTTATTAATTAAGAACCGCGCCGTATTTAAAACGGTGGCTGGTGGCAAAGAGCAAACAAAAAACATACAATATACAACATACAAAATATTATATTTATAGTAGATCAAATTTTTTACATTTAAACATTAAAAAGTTCTGCGCCGTATGATAATTATATTCAAACAATGGGCTAATATTAAGTAGATTTCATTGTAAAGCAGATTTGTGTAGGAACTGCAATTAGAATTTGATATATCGGATTAGTTTAAATAAAAGTAAAACTAAATACAATTAAAATTAAAAAATAAATTATTTAGTAAAAATAAATAAACATACATTCATAAATAACATAAAAGTAAGTACAAAACAACTTTTGGATCTCATGTTTATAGGGTAGCATCAATAAATATTGTTAATCTGACACTAATGATTAGAAATGTTTAGAATCCAAGAAAACAGTTTCGAAACAATATCAAAATCTTTAGAACAACAGAAAATAACGCCGAAATTACTTAATTAATTAATTTACACTAAGTTTACACCATGATAGAATAATAGAATTATACCAAATACCCTCTAAGAAATTTAGCGTACTCGGAAAAAACGTAACGCATTCGAACTGAAAACGTAAGGAATTATTGTATGATTGCGTTAGTATATTTGTCTAATATATAGTATAAAAACGACGCCATGTTTAAAAATTAATCTAGATGGCTTGTCAATTGTGAAACGTACGTATAACCAAAAATTATTTTTGATATTTCACGTCTAATATAATTTAGTATTTGTAAAATAAAATAAATAATATAACTTTAGTTTAAAGTGTAATTATATTTTCGTTCGTTTTTTGTAAGTTCATTTTATAACACAAATACAATTATACAAATAAGATATTACTTAATAGCATTTACTAAAATTGTTTGCATTACTAAAATTATTATCATATAATATCTTATATATTTTTCTCTTATAGTATTTTTAATTACTATATCTTTATTCCGAATTTGGATATCAACCAAATTAAAGAACACCACGGTCCGTATGAAAAATCAAAAGATGAGCAAATTATATTCATCAATAACAGAACATATACATACAAGTAACATATAATTAAAAATATTAATATTAATACTAAAAATTATATACATAATAAGAATATAAATACGCATGTAGAACATAATAAACATTTTATAAGTATTAAACAGCTGTTTTATTCAAATCTGAATTAATACGCATGAAAAATTAAACATGTATTCCGTGAAACAAACTTTCTGCGTACCGTAATGGTACTGTTTAGACGTTACGTAAACGAACTGCGTCAGTGAACTCTTTACGAACTACTAGTACATTCATAGGTCTCGGAATTTTCTCTACACTCTTCTTATTCTAACATTACCGCCTACGGTACGTTTACGGTTCGCCTTACCGTTACGTTTACGAAGTCTTGTATGAAGAAACTACTTCGTTTTCCTTACGCTTTCGTTACGTTTTTCTTAGAGGATAGCTATTAAACTATTACGGTGTAAACGGATAAAATAATACCGTTTTATTATGACAGATAGTTATTTGATATTTTGCTTTTGATCGATAGTCCTAGTGTTCGGTCGAGACAAAGTGATAAAAAAATCATGATTTTTCGGAGTACTATACGCAGCCATTTATCACGAAAAAATCAGATTTTTTGCTGGTTTTAAATGACAAAATATTTTGAATTTAGGTGACAATAAAAATATTTTATTCTGGTTGTTAACGCTTTTGGTTTTGTTTTGTTTATGCTTACATTTTTGTGATAACTATTCTTGATAAAATTCGTTTTGTGGCTTTCGGGCTAACTTTATCTTTTGTGATAAAATTAATTGAAATAAAAGTGACAAATAAAGGATGACGTATAAATCCATCTTTTTATCTTTTGACTGTTCGGTCCGGTTTGACGTAATACTTAACAAAGTGAAGTTAGAAGAAAAACAGTTTGACGTAAAATATCGTGATATTTATTATGATCCCGCTAAACATGGTGAATCGTTTACGAACCATTTACGAACCGTTTACGAACCGCATTGTTCGTTTACGGTTCGTAAACGATTCGTTAACGATACACCATGTTTAGCGGGATATTGTACGACCGAACACTACCAGTATAATAGCATATTCAAAAAAATTGTAATCGTCAGTAACATTGTAACACCAGCATCTAATTTGCTACGTATTAAATTTGCTAGTCATTTTCACCATCATACTTTTTAAATTTGATACGGTGATGTACTCTTATTAATTAGGTATGACATATTAATTTTTAGCGCGTCTCTTCATTGTTAGTTTTTTGTAGAAAAAATGATTTTCCATATATATTTTTTTATAAAAAACTGTAAACATTTATTATATTCTTGCTAAAATTCTTTTACTTTTAATTTCAGCAAAACAGTCACATGAAACATAAATATGTATTATTAAAATAAGTTGATTTATTTTAATTTTAAATGTCATACCAAATTTTAGTGTTCACACCGTAAAAATAATATCTATTTGCTACGTACTTAATTTGATACCTAGCAAATCATCCTACCAAATATTTGGTACGTACTTTTTTAATAACTAATTACATCGACCATAGTCGACCTAATAAGTATAGTATGTACCAAATAAATTCTGGTGAAAACCCAATAAGATAGTTATTTGATATTTTGCTTTTGATCGATAGTTTAATAGTATATTCAAAAAAATTGTAATAGTACGTTCCAACTGGCATCGAAATTACGTAATTTCGCTTCTTTCGTAATTTCGATCGAAATTACGAATGAAATTACATGATTTCCCATACATTGAGATAATTTTGAAATCATGTCATTTCAGAGTAATTTCGATAAAATTATGATCGAAATTACGTTGAATTGGTATGAACATAGTTCCAATTCTATTCAGCACTGGAATATTTCAATGCTGAATTAATTATGACGTTTGTTTTTAAACACTGAAAATTGGTTTGAATGAAAAACTTTATAATAAATGACAAATTTTAAAAAAAATTGAATCGTTAGGCCAATGAGTCTTACTAACATAAAAAAATTTGATCTTAAATTTTGTTGCGCTGTTTATTAATATGAAAAACAATGATGAAATATGAAAACAATAATGATCAAAAACGTAAAGATAAAAAAAATATTTGGCGATTGGTTGAAGATTATTTATAAATTAATATATGGAAATACTTTTTTTAAGCGTACAATGTTTTGAAGAAATTTTCTGATCGCGCATTACTAATAAAATTTATTTTATTTTGTAAGTTTTGTTAATACGCCAATTACGTTTGTAGTATATTTATTCATATTTAAGTAAATTTTTAATTCATCACTCTTAAATGCAACAAAACAACAAACCAAGCTTGATTTTTTATTGATAAAAAAATTAAATGTCAAACGAAATTATGATAAATTGCAGTGTGAACGGGTTTCGTAATTTCGAAATTACATTGACGAAATTACGTAATTTCGATGCTAGTGTGAACGTACTATACCCGTCAAAACGTAAGATGTAAAGCACAATTTCATGCGATTGTAAAAAATGTACAACATCAAAATCACTCAAAATTTTGTTTATATTTTAAATTAATATTATTATTATAATTTTTGATTGAAATACTTTTCAATTGAAAGATTTTATATTCAAATTTAAAATACGGCAGCCGTATTCTATCTGTCAATATTATTCTGAGCGTTTATGCCTTTCCATTGGGGGGGTGGAGGGGTTAAGGATTATTTTATAAGACTTATTAGTTTAACCCAATAAACCAATTAATTAGTTTTATTAATAATTCATTACAATAATATATGAGCAATTTCACGCAAGTTCAGCAAATTTTTGGGAAATTTTGACTTGACCCCTTTTAATTTTGATTATTTTTTGTTTATAGATAGTCTTTCATAAATAAAAAATACAAGTTCTCTTAGAATTTTTTTTTTCGACCAGGGGCCTTCACAGGGTGCCCCTCAATTTTTTGTTATTTTGTGATGTGAGTTGACGAGCATTTTGACGAGCGATTGTAGAAAAACTACTTAATCGATTTTCATAAGTGATATCTCGTTGAATAGGTATTAGAACAAAGTTTTTAAAAATGTACACTGTTAATTTTTTAAAATAATTTTTAACGGTGTAACATAAGAAAAAAACTTTGTAATTGAAGAAAAGATGGCGCTACACCTTTTTTTTTTCTTTAAACTAAATTGAAGCTTATTTTATATCTAACTACTTGTGAAAGCTTAGGACACATTGTTACATTTTGTTTTAAAGATAAAATTCGTTGTGTATATGACTGTCGGGAATCAGTTTTTTTGTTCTGAAGGAAAATTATAAAAATGGCGTTATAAACTAAGAGATTTTTTTTTTATGTTAAATATCAAATATTTTATTATTAAATGAACTTTTTAAAATATTATAAAAATTATATATGTACAATAAAGAATATATGAGCAGTTTCAGCATAAGTCCACAAAAGCGCTTATTGCTATGTACATTAAATGAAGCATATGTGGAGTTTAAAAATAAGTTTCCTGATGTGAAAATAGGATTTACTAAATTCACGTCCCTTCGACCACAAGAATGTATAAAATTATCCCAAGGAGTTCATAATGTGTGCGTGTGTACCATACATCAAAATAAGAAACTAATGATTCAACACTCTAAGATGTCTTGGATTACTGATGCTGCTTTCCAGAATTATAAAACATTAATTGACTTTGTTGTATGTGGTGAATTAACAGAAGATTGTCATACTTTGAAGTGCAATGAATGTTCAAAAAAACTTCAACAACTGGAAGAAAGATTACTAAATGATTTTGACGTTAAAGGATTCCGTCAAGTCAAATATTAACAATGGATTACCACTGATCGATGCAATTTGGATACTTTAATAGAAACTGTAGAAGAATTTATGAAAAAATTCAACACAACTTTATAGCAAAACAGCAATCTACATTCATTGAGGAAAGAAAAAAAAATTAGAACCAGGAGAGTGCTTCGTTCAAGGGGATTTTTCTGAAAACTACGCCTTCATAATTCAGGATTCGGTTCAAGATTATCATTATAATAATTCACAAGCTACTATTCATCCATTTGTCATTTATTTTAAAAGTGCCGCAAGTGAATATATACAGCACCGAAGTTTTATACTCATTTCGGATATAAACGATCACAACAGTACTACAGTCCATCTTTTTATTACAAAACTTATTGAACTCATCAGAACGCATATAAATTCTAATATTAGGAAAATAATTTAAAAACACCGACGGTGCACCTTCTCAATACAAAAATAAACATAATCTAATTAACTTATGCCACCATAAAAAAGACTTTAAGGTTGATGCAGAATGGCATTTTCATGCTACCAGCCATGGAAGGGACCTTGCGATGGGATTTTTGGTACACTGAAGCGTGTTGCACACCGTTACAGTATGGGGAGCAGAGATATTATTGATACACCAAAAAAACTTTGCGAATGGGCCTTAAAATGGGAATCTACCATGAACTTTGGATACGCCGATAAAAATGAATATCAATTAACAATAGAAAACTTACAAAATCGATATAAAAATGTGATTACTATATGTGGAACTCAAAAATTTCATTCTTTTGTACCATTAAATACTAAGACAATGATTGCAAAAATGTTTTCCAACTCAAAAGAAACTTTTGAATGTAAAATAAGTAAATAATTTTAATAACTATATTTATTTTCTTAAACCTACATATATAATTTGTATGATATTTTGAAAAGTTTATTCAATAATAAAATATTTGTAATTTAATGTTAAAATACAATCTTTTACTTTATGATTCCATAATAACATAATACGAACATAATACTTCTCCAGTCAAAAGTTCCTAAATAGATTTAGTTATTTATACGGCTTTTTTGTTTGCAGTCGAGACTGTCAAATTATTTTTTATAAGAGTGATAAGTGATTACTAAAAGTGATAAATAAATATTTCATTTTTTATGCCATCTAAATCAAAGAAAATAATTGCAGAAGTGTTTTTCTATTCAAAAGAAACTTCTGTTTGTAAAATAAGTAAATCATTTTTAATAATTGTATTTATTTTATTTATTGTACATATATAATTTTTATAATATTTTAAAAATTTCATTTAATAATAAAATATTTGATATTTAACATAAACAAAAATCTCTTAGTTTATAACGCCATTTTTATAATTTTCCTTCAGAACAAAAAAAACTGATTTCCGACAGTCATATGCACAACGAATTTTATCTTTAAAGCAAAAAACTTTCATAAGTAGTTAGATATAAAATAAGCTTCAATTTAGTTTAAAAAAAAAGGGTGTAGCGCCATCTTTTCTTCAATTACAAAGTTTTTTCTTATGTTACACCGTTAACAATTATTTCAAAAAATTAACAGTGTACATTTTTAAAAACTTTTTTCTAATACCTATTCAAAGGCATATCATTTATGAAAATCGATTCAGTAGTTTTTCTACAATCGCTCGTCAAGATGCACTCACATCACAAAATAACAAAAAATTGAGGGGCACCCTGTGAAGACCCCTGGTTGAAAAAAAAAATTCTAAGAGAACTTGTATTTTTATTTATCAAAGACTATCTATAAACAAAAAATAATCAAAATTAAAAGGGGTCAAGTCAAAACGATGTTGAATCTACGTGAAATTGCTCATATACTTCATTTTAATATATCCTTAATTTTAATTTTTAAATTAACTTTAAAAAAGCCTTAAGCCTTCATTTTTCATGTATGTTGGGGTGCCCCTATGCTCAAACTATGCACTTTAAAAAAATTTTAAAATAAGTTGTATTTTATTTTGTCCATACTACTTATATGCCAAGTTTCAGGAAAATCAACAATGGTCAAGTTTTCACAACTCTGTCTAGAACACGTTTTTCATCTATTCTATTAAACTATCGGTGGTGTAAACTTAGTATTACGTGATTTTGCTCAAATTTAAAGCGACACTGTGGTTGCCTAGCCTTCGTTTCGTCTATATCATTTATTAATTCAAAAACATTAGATTTATTTTTCATATTTTCATAATTTTTATTCAACAGACATCAAAATTTTATATCTTAATAGAGAATGAAAACGTAAAATTGAGTTGTATTATATTGTATACTAGGGGGCCCCTATGCATTTGCACAAATTTTAAAACAAATATTTTTTTAAGCCTGAAATAAAATCACAATTCAAAATAATACGTCTATCCGCAAGCAAATCATAAATTGAAATTGAAATGAGATAAAATTTGGAAGAAATTCAAAAAATTTCGTTTACTTGTTTCGTTTATTCTATTCGTTTATTTTATTTTAGTCGTCTTTGATTTGTTTATACTTTTTTGTATTCTATTCTGTATTCTCTTTTTTCCTCTGGCTACGCTTTTTCGTGGCTTGTGTGTGTATTATATATATGATGTCCTAAATCCTAGCTACAGACAATTTTCCGAAACCATAGCAGCTACGTTTCAAAATTGCATATATGTTGTTTTGCTTATATATAATTATTTTTATTTTTATAATTTGTTTGATATTTCTGTTTGTATTTATTTTTATTATTTAACCTAATCTATAATACATCCATTTCTACTACTTACTTGTAGAAAGAAATTGGCAGAAGCAAAACGAAAATTGAAATCCAGCTAGTGGCTAATTTTTTGACAACGTGATTGTTAATGTGACATGTCTGCCTCAATATATTAAAGCCGAGCAAGTAATAGTGTGTTATCAAGAAGATATATTCCATAAGTTTATGATTGTGGCTGCAGCCATTGACTGAATATATAGACTGAATACACCTAAGATATTGTCCTGGCTAGTGATATTTTACTACTATTATCAGTTGTATGTGATATTTCACGTTAACTCGGATGTCCAGGAGCAGGAGTAAAAATGTTTACAAAGAAACAAACTGTGATACCTCCACATATGGGTCTAGCTTATCCGAGGTCTCCTACTACAGGTCGAGAATAACCGAGGCTCGGGTTGTGGGTTGTTGTCAGTGGCGTACGTAGGATCGAGCTACGAGGGAAGAATTCAATTTGATTTTTTATGTTTTTTTTTATATTTATGATTTGATTGATTATTTGTATCCAAATATATATTCAATTATATTTTTTAAATAAAAAACATATTTATTTAAAATAAATTAAAATATATTATTCCGACTAGTTTCGGCAATACTGTATGAAAGCCATTTTCAAGGAAATATATGTTAAATATTAAATGTATGTATCACATAAAAAACATTTAGGTAATATAAAAAAAATAATTGTCACCAAAAAATTAAATATTTTGATATATATAATAAAAGTATTTGTTTTTCATGATTTGCAAATCGTCAAATAAAACTTTACCCATGATGTTAATGTCAATTATTGGCTTTTAGACGAGTTTTATGAAACAGGTGTATAATAGAACTATTTGAAAATAAAATTATTATATGTTGAATCGACATAATATGAATCAACTTGTCTATTTAAATTATTAGGTTTTTTCTTAATTAAAATTGCTTCTTTGAGTTTACGTTTGAAAGTATTATTTTCACGAGAACAAATTCTATAGTCTTGCCAATCAATTCTATGTTTTGTTTCTACAACATGTTGTGACAATCCACTATGAGCACCGTCTAGTTTCTTAGAGCTGTTTTATGCGTTTGTTTAAATATTGTCGTGTTTCACCAATATAAACACTTTTATATTTTATTTATATTCAAATTGAATTCAAGATTAAATAATATGTACATACACAATATTATGAAATTGTTATTATGAAATAAGGGATCTGATAGAGACAATTATGTTTTTACTATAGTAAATTGAAATGCAAATTCCATGTAAGTGTATATTAGAATAATGTTTAGGGGTACACCAGCTTAAATTAATTTAGACTCAGAAGAAAAGCCATCTATGGATACCGAAATGTTTTGGTTAGACAACTGCGTAATGAAAACCGTACGTAGCTAGCTTGTTGATCAAGTTGGCATGCTATATTCGTTAAAATACTTTTTTATTCGCCTATATGTTAAAGTGTTACTTTATTACTGTGATTTGCGGCTTTAAAGTATCACTTTTCAACTATTTATTTTGTCGTCATAGCTACGTCCAAAAAAGTAAAAAGCATTTGTATTTGTTTAAATTCTATGAAAAATAAATTTTTTTATCAAAGCAACCCGCAAATTCAAAATTTCATTATCCAATTAAAATAGTTGTTATCATTTGTTGTCATAGAATTTGGAAAAAATAATAAATATTTTTTCAAAGGTTACTTGTTCCACATATTTTTATTTTAAAATTTATGAAAATTTATAATTTTAATTTAGAATAAACAACTTTTCTTAAAATATTTTGCTTGCGGCGAATAAAAAATAGTATATGATGCACGGACGTAAGCTATTTTGGACTTAATGTGGGTGCAAATCTCGGCTAGCGCCTCGATTTGCAAACTCCACATCCGTCCAAAATCTTTAGCTTTACGTCCTAGCATCATAATGTACTATTAAGATGTTTAATGCGATAACGTAGAAATATGCAGTTCCAAAGATAGACTATACATATTTTAATGGATTGGTCTCATGTTTCTCATGTTTCTAAAGCCCTATTGGCTGTCGGATATTAATTTGGACATATGTGAATTAATATAGTGCTCATATATTTTAAATAGCACTGAGCGTAAGGTTATTCGTCTATAATTTGATTTACAACATTTCGTTAATTTTGTTGCCAACTTTCTGCATGAAGGAAAAATTCGAGATTTATTGGACAAAATTTTGGTTAGTGTGCGTCCACATTCTTTTGAAAATGTTTTTACCATAACAGCTCAGAAGGCAGAACGAATATTGTTGAACCTTTGTTTTAAAAGTTTTTTTTTGTGTTATTGTGACACAATACGTTGACATTTAATAAGTTGATCATATAGTTACTCGTATATGTTAACAGTTAATATGTCTTCTTGTGCTAAATGTAATTTAATGGTTAACGAAATGATATTTATCTCAATATAAACTGTGATTATTATAAAGAAATATTTCACGGCTCATGCGTTTCTATGAGCACTAGTGTAGTTGAACAGTTCAGAAAAGCAAAAAATCGTGGGTTTGTGCTAAGTGCAAGGTTAAAAAAAGTCATATAACTTATAAGTGAAAACAATAGTTCACCGCAATCAAGTTTGGTTACTATGCAATTTCAAAACAATGGTGATGTTCTAAATCCTGCTGATAATTCTGATATGGAAAATACTTTGCAGTAGATTTATCATCAATAAATGAACCGTTGTTTTGACTTATTGAAGCGTTCTATCGAAATTATAAATGCTGTTGCTAAAGAAAATAAAGTTTTGAAACAAAAAATTTGGACTTACGTTTGGATTACCAAGATCAAAATCTTTTAAAAAATAGTATTGATGTCATTGGTGTTCCTTTACTTGAAAATAACAATACAGAACATATCATCAGCATTCTATTTGAAAAAGGATTGGAAATACTATTTAAAGAAGAAAACATTGTAAATTGTTTTCGCACAAAAGCTCATTCACCGGATAAGCCAGGAAAGATTATAATTCTTCTTCAAAACACTGTAATCAAGAAGTTAATCATTTCAAAAATCCGTAAGCTTAAACACATTCCAATATCCATATATGACGTTTCATGTTGCTCGAGAATATTTATCAATGAAAGTTTAACAGCATACAAGAGAAATTTATATAACCAGGCCAAGGAAATTAAAACTAAAAAAGTCGGACAAGTGCGAATAAAATTCGCTCGCCAAGGGTTCCGTGAATGTAAAAGAACACATTATCAAAAATAAATGACATAAAGTTATGTTGTAAAGTCTTTATATCGCCAGACTATGGACGCATAACAGAATAAATGTTTAATCGTAAACGTCAATAGTAAATGTTGATCACATCTACATTGATCAAAAATGTTACTTGAGGTTAAATCTTATCCATAGCTGTTTATGTTAGCTAAAGTATTTTAATAGTCTAAATTGGGAATATTTGTTCTATAAATCAGCGTCGAAATATAGGGTGGTATACATACACTTAAAATAGCATTTTTTTTCATCAATAACTAAAAAACTATGCATCGCAGAATTCTAAAAAATATTGCAATGTTTCTTAAATTAAGTGTTCTTTCAAATGATACCCCACTCGTTTGGTTCCAAAAAAGTTTTTTTTTGCTCTCCCCACACCCATCCCCTAAACACACAGAAATATAATTATTTGAGAGTTCGCTATAATTTTCGTTCAAAATATAGCAAACTTCCTGTCTCTATGAATTTTTTCAATTTTTTCTGTCAATCAGTGTCGAAACGTAGGGGGGTGAATGGTCTGGAATTTGCAAATTTTTTAGAATAACTCCAAAACTGTGTACCGGAAATTTCTAAAAAAAACTGCAATGTTTTGGAAATTTGATGCTCTTTCAAATGATACCCCACTCGCTTGGGTCAAACAAAATTTTCTTTTACCCCCTTTACACCCATCCCCTAAACACACAGAAATATAATTATTTGAGAGTTCGTTATAATTTTCGTTCAAAATATAGCAAACTTCCTGTCTCTATGAATTTTTTCAATTTTTTCTGTCAATCAGTGTCGAAACGTATGGGGGTTGAACGGTCTGGAATGTGCACATTTTTTAGAATAACTCCAAAAGGGTGTACTGGAAATTTCTAAACAAAATTGCAATATTTTGGAAATTTGGTGCTCTTTCAAATGATACCCCACTCGCTTGGGTCAAAAAAAGTTTTTTTTTACCCCCTTTACACCCATCCCCTAAACACACAGAAATATAATTATTTGAGAGTCCGCTATAATTTTCGTTCAAAATATAGCAAACTTCCTGTCTCTATGAATTTTTTCAATTTTTTCTGTTAATCAGTGTCGAAACGTAGGGGGGGGAACGGTCTGGAATGTGCACATTTTTTAGAATAACTCAAAAAGGGTGTACCGGAAATTTCTACAAAAAATTGCAATGTTTTGGAAATTCGGTCCTCTTTCAAATGATACCCCACTCGCTTGGGTCCAAAAAAGTTTTTTTTTACCCCCCTTACACCCATCCCCTAAACACACAGAAATATAATTATTTGAGAGTTCGCTATAATTTTCGTTCAAAATATAGCAAATTTCCTCTCTCAGTGAATTTTTTCAATTTTTTGTGTCAATCAGTGTCGAAACGTAGGGGGGGGGAACGCTCTGGAATGTGCACATTTTTTAGAATAACTCCAAAAGGGTGAACCGGAAATTTCTACAAAAAATTGCAATGTTTTGGAAATTTGGTGCTCTTTCAAATGATACCCCACTCGCTTGGGTCAAAAAAATTTTTTTTTACCCCGCTCACGCCCATCCCCTAAACACACAGAAATATAATTATTTGAGAGTTCGCTATAATTTTCGTTCAAAATATAGCACATTTCCTATCTCTATGAATTTTTTCTATTTTTTCTGTCAATCAGTGTCGAAACGTAGGGGGGGGGAAAGGTCTGGAATGTGCACATTTTTTAGAATAACTCCGGAACTGTGTACCACAAAATTCTAAAAACAATTGCAATGCTTTGGAAATTTGGTCCTCTTTCAAATGATACCCCACTCGCTTGGGTCCAAAAAAGTTTTTTTTTACCCCCCTTACACCCATCCCCTAAACACACAGAAATATAATTATTTGAGAGTTCGCTATAATTTTCGTTCAAAATATAGCAAATTTTCTCTCTCAGTGAATTTTTTCAATTTTTTCTGTTAATCAGTGTCGAAACGTAGGGGGGGGAACGGTCTGGAATGTGCACATTTTTTAGAATAACTCCAAAAGGGTGTACCGGAAATTTCTACAAAAAATTGCAATGTTTTGGAAATTTGGTGCTCTTTCAAATGATACCCCACTCGCTTGGGTCAAAAAAAATTTTTTTTTACCCCGCTCACACCCATCCCCTAAACACACAGAAATATAATTATTTGAGAGTTCGCTATAATTTTCGTTCAAAATATAGCAAATTTCCTATCTCTATGAATTTTTTCTATTTTTTCTGTCTATCAGTGTCGAAACGTAGGGGGGGGAACGGTCTGGAATGTTCACATTTTTTAGAATAACTCCGGAACTGTGTACCACAAAATTCTAAAAACAATTGCAATGCTTTGGAAATTTGGTCCTCTTTCAAATGATACCCAACTCGCTTGGGTCCAAAAAAGTTTTTTTTACCCCCCTTACACCCATCCCCTAAACACACAGAAATATAATTATTTGAGAGTTCGCTATAATTTTCGTTCAAAATATAGCAAATTTCCTCTCTCAGTGAATTTTTTCAATTTTTTGTGTCAATCAGTGTCGAAACGTAGGGGGGGGAACGGTCTGGAATTTGCACATTTTTTAGAATAACTCAAAAACTGTACCACAAAATTCTAAAAAAATTGTAAAGTTTTTGAAATTTGGAGCTCTTTCAAATGACACCCCACTCGCTTGGGTCAAAAAAGTTTTTTTTCACCCTTCCCCACCCCAATCCCTTAAAAACACAAAAATATAATTATTTGAGAGTTCGCTATATTTTTCGTTCAGAGTTTATCAAACTTCCTGTCTCTATGAATTTTTTCAAATTTTTCTGTCAATCAGTGTCGAAACGTATGGGGGTTGAACGGTCTGGAATGTGCACATTTTTTAGAATAACTCCAAAAGGGTGTACTGGAAATTTCTAAACAAAATTGCAATGTTTTGGAAATTTGGTGCTCTTTCAAATGATACCCCACTCGCTTGGGTCAAAAAAAGTTTTTTTTTACCCCCTTTACACCCATCCCCTAAACACACAGAAATATAATTATTTGAGAGTCCGCTATAATTTTCGTTCAAAATATAGCAAACTTCCTGTCTCTATGAATTTTTTCAATTTTTTCTGTTAATCAGTGTCGAAACGTAGGGGGGGGGAACGGTCTGGAATGTGCACATTTTTTAGAATAACTCCAAAAGGGTGTACCGGAAATTTCTACAAAAAATTGCAATGTTTTGGAAATTTGGTCCTCTTTCAAATGATACCCCACTCGCTTGGGTCCAAAAAAGTTTTTTTTTACCCCCCTTACACCCATCCCCTAAACACACAGAAATATAATTATTTGAGAGTTCGCTATAATTTTCGTTCAAAATATAGCAAATTTCCTCTCTCAGTGAATTTTTTCAATTTTTTGTGTCAATCAGTGTCGAAACGTAGGGGGGGGAACGGTCTGGAATGTGCACATTTTTTAGAATAACTCCAAAAGGGTGTACCGGAAATTTCTACAAAAAATTGCAATGTTTTGGAAATTTGGTGCTCTTTCAAATGATTTCCCACTCGCTTGGGTCAAAAAAAAATTTTTTTTACCCCGCTTACACCCATCCCCTAAACACACAGAAATATAATTATTTGAGAGTTTACTATAATTTTCGTTCAAAATATAGCACATTTCCTATCTCTATGAATTTTTTCTATTTTTTCTGTCAATCAGTGTCGAAACGTAGGGGGGGGGGAACGGTCTGGAATGTGCACATTTTTTAGAATAACTCCGGAACTGTGTACCACAAAATTCTAAAAACAATTGCAATGCTTTGGAAATTTGGTCCTCTTTTAAATGATACCCCACTCGCTTGGGTCCAAAAAAGTTTTTTTTTACCCCCCTTACACCCATCCCCTAAACACACAGAAATATAATTATTTGAGAGTTCGCTATAATTTTCGTTCAAAATATAGCAAATTTCCTATCTCTATGAATTTTTTCAATTTTTTCTGTCTATCAGTGTCGAAACGTAGGGGGGGGGGAACGGTCTGGAATGTTCACATTTTTTAGAATAACTCCGGAACTGTGTACCACAAAATTCTAAAAACAAATGCAATGCTTTGGAAATTTGGTCCTCTTTCAAATGATACCCCACTCGCTTGGGTCCAAAAAAGTTTTTTTTTAAACACACAGAAATATAATTATTTGAGAGTTCGCTATAATTTTCGTTCAAAATATAGCAAATTTCCTCTCTCAGTGAATTTTTTCAATTTTTTGTGTCAATCAGTGTCGAAACGTAGAGGGGGAACGGTCTGGAATTTGCACATTTTTTAGAATAACTCAAAAACTGTGTACCAAAAAATTCTAAAAAAAATTGTAAAGTTTCTGAAATTTGGAGCTCTTTCAAATGACACTCCACTCGCTTGGGTCAAAAAAGTTTTTTTTCACCCTTCCCCACCCCAATCCCTTAAAAACACAAAAATATAATTATTTGAGAGTTCGCTATATTTTTCGTTCAGAGTTTATCAAACTTCCTGTCTCTATGAATTTTTTCAAATTTTTCTGTTAATTAGGCTCGAAATGCAAGGGGGGGGACCAACTTTTTGTGTCACTTTATTGATAATAATTCAAAAACTATGCATTGCAAAATTCTAAAAAAAATGGCAATATTTCTAAAATCAAGTGCTCTTTCAAATGACACCCCACATGACCTGGTTTTAAATGATGTTTTTACCCCTTAACATTCCCACCCCTTTAATAAATATAGTTATTAGTGTCTGCCACTTTTCTATATTTTTCATTAAAAACCTACTCAATTTTCTATCATTCCAAATATATGTCAAGATTTTCGATGAGGTAGGGTCGGAGTTAATCGGGGCAATAAAACATCCCGAAAACGTCATTTTTCAAAATTATACAAAAAATGGTGAGGTGAAAAATTCCAAAATATATTTTTAAATAATGCTGAAATGAAGCCCTTTCATATGATACCCTACTCGTCTCGCTAAAAAAATGTATGTTTTCAAAGGCTTTACATCGTACCTCCTTAAAACAAACGAACACAACTTTATTTATTTTTTAACCCGCCATCTTGTGTGGATAGGTTAGTTTTATAAGCACCTCAAATTTTAAGTTCATTGGATTAATGGTTCACGAGATAATCGAAATAATGTGAAAAACACGTTGTACTCTCACCAATAGTGTTCCGTATAAAAAACGGAACCCTAAAAACATAACAAATATTTATGGGTGCGTGATGCCAAAATTATGATGCGGAAAACTGATGGAGATGCAATTCAATATATTCGTTCACTACAGGACCTAGATAAAGTATAATTTTTAATATTTTAAATTATAAAATTAGATAGTATTTTTCTATGGATAATATACATATCTTGTCCTATAGGTTTAAACGTAATTAATTCTAATTAAAATATTGTCTCTTCTTGTAGTAATTCCGTTGCATCTAACGTCACCACAAATAATGTTGCAATTAGTGAAAATTTAATTGTTCATCAAAATATTAGGAGTATGCGGCAAAATTTTATTGAGTTTTTGTGTAATATTCAAAGTGTTTGTAAGAAGCCATTAATTATTTTTCTCAGTGAGATTTGGATCAATGACAATGAGATAAGTAACTTTAATAATGTTAATGATTTTGGCCTTTATGCTAAGTGTAAACCTAATAATCAAAATGCTGGAGTTGCAGATTATATTAGAAATACCATACATTATACTGCATAGTCGATAAAGTTACTGCAATTTTCAATACAAGTTTTGCTATATGGGTTATGTAAAGCAAGTTATTATTAAATTGCACAGCAAATTTTGTATCAGAACTTATTCTAACGCAAAACTACAAATTTTAGTACAACTCTAACAACATAATTTATTTTTTATAGAAATGGTAGAAGTTTGAAAACAATTTGCTACGCTAGAAGTCTGAAAAAAACTTGCTAATGCAAAGAGCATTACAGTTATCTTTAAAGCAAATTTTGCATTGTTTTATAATGGGTACTTCCGTAGGACCTACACTGAAAAAAACATGTCCTATTTCCAATCGAAATGCAATTGTCTCAACCTCACCGTGCGGTCACATATGGCGAATCAAACTACGAAATTGCTTCAACAACTCTACAGTTATAAATCGATGAAGTTGAGACAATCACACGAAATATTTATGTGAAAATAAAATATAGTTCAATTAATCTCAAAAACTTAAACTTTAAAATGTAAAATTCATGATATAAGGCCAAAGAAAATTTGTTTCAGGGAAATAGTTATTATCTTTATTCAACTACTGTTATATTCGATATAACACTTTATATTTTAAATAAACCTCATTCTGTTGTTAGGAAAATGTTATCGTGTAGTTGTCCCAATCACAGTGAAATTGATTGCAAATAATTTTTCTTTGCATGAATAATGAACTGCCAACTTCGAGATGAGGTTGTCATGAACTTCAATTTTTTTTCAGTGTATATGTGTAGCAAATTGCATTATATATTCTGCTTATTTTCAACTGTGTGTTGATTTGTTGCCTATGCTGTATGCAAAGTGCTGATGGTATTAGAGTAGATTTTATTTTGGAAAAAGAAAAATGCTCAGGCCTCAGCGATTCGTTTGTATCGAATGCATTCTTTTGCAATTAATTTTTTTTTGGAAGAATTAAGTAATTTAATATCATCAATCAAAACAAAAAATCTTTTTGTTCTGGGGGACATTAATATAGACAACTTATCTTCAAACCAAGCCAGTAGAGATTATCTAACACTACTGTCCTCATTCGGTTTAAGCTCTCTTGTCAATGAGATAACAAGATGTGAATCATCGACTTGTTTAGATCATATTTTTGTGAGGCAAAAATTACAATCTAAACTAATACTGTCTTCTAACGTGTTGAATCTTGAAGTTACTGACCATTGTTCTACTTGGTTAAATTTAAAAGTGAAAGCACCTTTAAAGGAATCTTGTGATGCTGATATTCTACTTACACCTATATTAAACATAGACGAATTAAATAAAACTCTCAGCATAGAATCTTGGGACAATGTTTTTTCTACCTTGGACGTCAACATCGCTTATGACAATTTTATGGCAATTTTAAACCGACATTTAACTATTACCAAATCACTTTATTTAAAAAAATCTCGTGATAATAAATTTAAAGAATGGATACCGTATAGATTGTGTAAAATGATAGTAGATAAAAACAGATTATATGAAAAGCACAAACGACATTCACTATTGGAATGACATTACAACAGTAAATTGAGTACAGGGTACCTAAAGTTTAAAACAGAAGTGTCTAAGAGGATCATCCATAAAAGATTTTCTTACTACGCACGTTTAAGGGTAGTGAAATCCGAAATTCTACGTCCACGCCGTGCTACCTGGGTAATGCCAACAGAATTAGGTTGGTGTAGTTGAGAGGGGCAGAGTAAATACTGCTTATACTCAATGATTCTGCACCATGGCGAGTCATTGGCGCCACAAAACCAATCCAACTCAAGCGTCTGTTCTCCATGTTAGGGGCGGCTTGGAGCGGGCGTCTGTCTTGGATCAAGCGGCTCGCTATATAAACGTGTAGCAAGCGTCTGTTCTCCATGTTAGGGGCGGTTTGTAGCGGGCGTCTGTCTTGAATCAAGCGGCTCGCTATATAAATATGTAAAAAGGTTGTTGCTGGTGACCTTAAGATGCAGAACGAACCCATTCACGAAAATTTGGGTTGGGCGAAGGGCTAACACCCAATTTCCGTAAAAAATTACTTGTCATGAATTCTGTACACAGGCCTCGGATTATCTTGGATTCATTATTAGAACGACCTCGGAAACTGTACCCGGACTACGATTTAAAAATGGGAACCTGGAACGTGCTAAGCCTTAGAAGACCAGGAGATCTACTAAAACTTACAAACCAAATCAATAGCTATACACTGGATATAGTGGCGTTACAAGAGCTAAGATGCGGCCAGGGAGTGGAATCCACGAAACAGCCAAGGGATACACTCTCTACTATTGCGGTCATGAAAACGGAGGAGAATTTGGAGTTGGCTTTCTCATATATCTTCGCGTGAATCAACATGTTATCGACTTTCGCCCAATTAATATGCGGATATGCACAATCAGAATCCGTACGCAAAAATTTAATGTAACGATCATCACTGTTCATGCATCTACTGAAGACAAAGCAGATGACATTAAAGAACTGTTCTTTCTAGAACTCGAAGAAGTCATCAATAACATCCCGCGACACGATATAAAAATCGTGGTAGGTGACTTCAATGCGCAAATCGGTAGAAGTGCAGAACTTAAAACACATGTCGGCCCTAACAGCTTGCATCATGCTAGTAACAATAACGGCTTTCGCGCAGCTGAACTAGCTATGATGTATGATCTAGTAGTTTCTAGCACTTTCTTTCCTCATAAGAGAATCCACAAAGCAACGTGGAAATCAAATGATGGAAGAACGGAAAATCAAATCGATCACGTCATGATATCTAAGAGACACTCTACAAGCGTAACTGACGTTCGATCATACAGAGGTGCTGATATGGACACCGATCATATGCTTGTCATCTTCAAGTATAAGTGCAAATTATCATCTACATTTGATAGGCAAGCAAAAAAGACCGTGCGCTGGAATGTCGAAGCATTTAAACACCTGGAAACACAGAATAGATATCAGGAAATAGTAACGCAAAGCATAGAAGAGCATGACATCCCATCTGAGATGCCATTAAACATACAAGAAGAATGGCAAACGCTTCAATCAACCATCATATCCGCAGCACAAACTACAATCGGAAAACGACCACCGAAATCACGTAACGAATGGTTTGATGACGAGTGCCGCGAAAGCATTGAGCACAAACAAAAACTGCGAGAAAAATAGTTAACAAGAAACACCCGAAGCTCCCAAACTGATTATCTATGCGCCAGAAAAGCCTCAGCAAAACTCCTACGGAAAAAGAAACGCGAACATATGAAGAGCTGTATCGAAAACATCAACCAACATGCGACTAATGGAAATTCGAAAGAGTGTTTTGCCAATGCGCGGAATCTGACCAAAAATTTCCACCCAAGATCTACATCCATCAAAAATGGAAACAACGAGCTTACAACAAGTGAACGTGATGTGCTGGAAGTATGGCGATCCCACTTTCAAGACCTACTGAATAGAACGAATGAAGTTCATCCTATTTGAGCAATTGCTCCGTCAAGTGAGGAGATTTTTGTCCCTTACCCAACAATAGAAAAAGTGGAAGCTGCCATCAACAAATTAAAAAATGGCAAATCACCAGGTATCGATGGAATCCCTGCAGAACTATTTAAGAATGGAGGAGCAGCTCTGGTCTCACGTATATATGATCTGATTCTTGCAATCTGGGACCAAGAAGAACTACCTGCTGAATGGAAAACAGCTCTCATTAGTCCACTACATAAAAATGGTGACCGCCTAAAGTGTGCGAATTATCGTGGAATCGCACTGGTGAACACTGCATATAAAATACTAGCTTATGTCGTACTCGCTCGGCTCATCCCGTTCGCCGAATCTATCATCGGCGACTATCAGTGTGGTTTTCGTCCCAACCGTTCAACCACAGATCAATGTTTTACCTTAAGGATGATTCTGGAAAAATGTTGGGAGTACAACATCAGCATTCACCAGCTCTACGTTGATTTCAAGCAAGCATATGATAGGATCATCCGCGACAACCTCTGGTCTGCACTCATATGCCTTGGTATTCCAGCGAAACTTGTTTCTCTGTGCAAACTCACAACATCGGGATCAAACTGTAGAATAGTAATCGAAGGGTCAGTTTCTGACTCTTTTGATATAACATCAGGTGTTCGACAAGGTGATGCACTCGCGCCCGTACTATTTAATTTGGCGCTTGAGTACGCGATAAGAAAAAGCCGCATTGAGATACAAAACTGTATATTTAACAAATCTAGTCAAATTCTTGGCTATGCAGATGATATTGTGCTTCTCGGACGTAGAACAAGCGATATCAAAGATAGTCTCTCTCAGCTTGTAAGAAATGCTAAACGACTTGGATTATGCATTAACACCGGCAAGACTAAACTTTTAACAACATCCAGGAATATACCTCCTGGCAATCTGAATACTGGCGACTATGAAGTGGAACGTGTAGAAAACTTCAAATACCTCGGATCTGTAATAACATCGTCAAATGACATGCAGGCAGATATTAAAGCCCGTGTCTCAGCCGCATACAGACTTTTCTACGCATACTCAAAACTTTTGCGATCCAAACATCTTTCGCAGTCGTGCAAACTCACACTTTACAAAGCATTAATTCGACCTGTGCTTACCTTTGGAAGCGAAAGCTGGACACTGACTTCCTCCGATTGTAGAATTCTATCAACATTCGAGAGGAAAGTCATACGAACAATTTATGGTCCATGTAAAGTTGCTGAAAATCAGTATAGAATCCGAATGAATCGTGAAATCAGACAGCTTCTTGGAGGCTGTGATGTAATCGGATTCATTAAATCTAACCGGATTAGATGGTTTGGACATGTAGAAAGGGCACCATTAGATAGAATGATTAAAAAAACGTCCCAACAACAACCAGCTGGTGTTCGTCGAAGAGGAAGACCTAGGCAACGCTGGCGTGATGACATCATCCAAGACCTTCGTGATATAGGATGTCGAAACTGGGGTCAACTGGTCATGGAACGAGACGATTGGAAGCTGATTGCACAGACGGCAAAATCCCTCCATGGGATGTAAACGCCAGAGAGAGAGAGAGCACGTTTATTTGAAAAAAATAAAAATAACCCCTAGAAACAGTGGAAAATTGTCAAAGATATCACAGATCAGAAGAATAAACCATCCAATCTATAAGTAAGCTAAGAGATGAACAAGGAACAGTTCATGAAATTGAATCCTTTATCGTTGAACTGTTCAACAGTTATTTCACTGCTATTTCGGCCAAACTTAAAACAGATCATATTGAAACGGTTGTATGCGATTTTGCTGAAAAGAATGATTTAATTTATTCCAATTATTCTGAACCCTCTAACTGTTTTTTCACCCCAATTACACAAGACGAAGTTAGAATAGTTATCAATGATCTTGAAAACTCGCAATCATCCGGTTATGATAACATTACAAATACTTTGGCTAAAAAAATTTCTCAGCACATATTAGAGCCTTTAACACACATTTTCAATATGAGTCTTACTAGCGGGACATTTCCATAAAATCTTAAGAAAGCGGTTGTGATTCCTCTATTTAAAGGTGGTGATGCGTTAGGTATGACCAATTACCGGCCAATATCACTATTGCCTGTTTTTCTAAGATCCTTGAAACCTTGAAAATGCGTCAAAGGAAGAATGATATCCTTCCTTCGTAAAATAAAATTTTTGAGTGACTCTCAGTATGGATTTCGTAAAGGTTACAAAATAACCCAAATTGATATTTGTTAAGGGTCGAGGGGGACGTCTAGTGGTAATATTGAATGACCTTGAAACTCATAAGTATTGGAGATATATGCTAAAGTAAGGTTTTTTTGAATTAGAACCCATATATTTAAGGGTCTTTTTAAATTAAGTAAATCAACCTACACACTTTTTGCTTAGAAAATGATTTTGTAAAGTGTACGATTTTGAAGATATGATGAAAATTGATTTGCACTAAAGCAAACGTGTCTTCGCTAAGTTCTTCAGTAAAAAAATAAAATTTCTATAAATTAAAAAAAACAACGAAAATCAATTTCACGCAGTAGACCACGATGCAATAATATTTAAATTAATGAATGATTTTCATTGTTTTTTTTTAATTTATCGAAATTTTATTTTTTTTCTGAAGACCTTAGCGAAGACACGTTTGCTCTAGTGCAAATCAATGTTAATCATATCTACTAAATCGTACGCTTTACAAAAAAATTTTGTAACCAAAAAGTGTGTAGTTTGATTTACTTAATTAAAAAAAAACCTTAAATGTATAGGTTCTAATTAAAAAAACCCTACTTTGGCATATAATTCCAATACATATGAGTTTCAAGGTCATTCAATATTACCACTAGACGTCCTCCTTGACCCTTAACAAATATTAATAAGGGTTATTTTGTCCCATATAGCATCGTTCTCGAGATAAAAGCCTGGCATTTTTTAAAAACTCACCCTGTATATTGATATAACCAAAGCATTTGATACCGTTGATCATATACTATTACTTAATAAATTACTATCATCTGGTCTTAGAGGAATTGTTCTGCACTGGTTTAAATCTTATTTAACAAGTTATACACAAAGAATAAAAGTAACGTCGCTTTAATAATGAAACAACGTATGCTATTTATACGTTGTTTTTATATAATAGGTGCGCTGCATTCCCCATAAGGGCATCTTTGAATTGGCGTTTTTAAATTTTCGAATTATTTTATGACTGGGGGTAAGAATTAATAAATTATAAATTAACGTCCATGCAAATGCATGCGCACATCAAACTTTAAACTCAAATATCTCGAAACTATACTTTTGCGTATACGTCATTTCATTATTAAAGCGACGATAATAATACTTTTGGTCATGATATTGAGATTACTTCCGGCGTTCCTCAAGGCTCAGTCTTGGGACCAATCTCATTTTTGGTTTATATAAACTCACTCTGTAAACTTGAGATGGAAAGCTCTTTGTTCGCCTTTGCTGATGACACTGCTTACCTGTATTGTAATGAATAACGATTTAGTTAAACTCAGGAAATGGTTCAATATTCATGCAATGGTTCTTAGCTCCAAAACTCGGTATATGACATTTGGTTTATGTATAATGATCATAGTAGCCTCTCAAATGCATTTATATATCATTCATTAAGCTGCTTGAATACCAATCATTGTTGTAATAAATGTATCAAAATTGACAAAGTGTTCACTTTCAAATATTTAGTTTTAATCTTGGATACAAAATTGAAATTTTTGCCCCATTGTGAAAAAATTCGTAATGAGCTTTATTCGTCTATATCTAAGTTGTTTATTTTGCGTGATGTTTGTTCTCGTCAGATGCTGAGATCACTGTACTTTTCTCCTATAAATTCTCGACTTGAATATGGACTTGTATGCTGGGGAGGTTCATATCTGATTAATATAAAATCACTTATAACAGCTCAGAAGTTTGCTCTCCGTGTAATTTATTTCAAAAAATCTAGAGAACTTAGAGGCAATATATTCGCTTTCATGAAAAGTGGAAACGACGCTACTTTTCATGAATGCGAATATATTGCCTCTAAGACACCTTTACGTTTACAAAGTTTTGAGAGTTTTTTTCTTGAGAGGTGGATATAATATAGTAAAAACAATTGAGCAGTACAATCTTAGAACGAACACTAGATGTTTGATCGATTTTACCAAAAAAGAAAACTGTCGTCGCTTTTATTCTTTTATGGCCCCTTTCCTCTACCATATTTTACTTGACTCTGTAAGCGAAAAATCTAAAAAAGTGGCTTTTTACAAAAACTAATATTAAACTCTATTTTTAGTTAGAAGTTTTACATAGTCTTAAAATTGCAATTTATAACTCTATTTTCTGCATACCTCAATACTTCGTTTCTCTCTTGTTTTCATTTATATTATGTCATCAACTCTTCTTTTTTCAATTATTTCTATATCTATTAAACTACAATCCTATATTTCAATTATATAGCGTCGCTTTAATAATGAAATAGGGACATCCCATGCTGGTGGGGAAAAACAGTGAAAATACCAAAATCCAGTAAAGGGATTGTTTTGCGTATTATTTGGTTTAGAAATATTAGAAGTTTCATATTTTTAATATTTCTCTCTCAAGCATTTAGTTTTTTAGCATTGGCAACACTTTGAAGTTGGCATCAGTTTGTTTTGATTTTGCTGAATCACATTATCAAATTTTGAACAGTAGTAAGTTGCATTATTATATTTAAAATAAATGATACAATCGATAAATATTGATTATTGCACTTAAAGTTATGATTGTGCACTTTTTAAACAAGATTTCTAGTTAAATTAACTAAATTATATGCATTTCAAAAGTACACTGTTACATGTAACGTAAGTTACTAAAACTTGTAAACAGTGTTATTAGAAAATAAGATATAGAAAAACAATGTTAATCATTTCAGATTTTCTTACTGATAGGTGTATACTAAACTGACAGCAATAGTTTTCTTTTAAATATTACTTATTTGTTTTTTTGTGCAATAATCAAAATGTGTAACGTAAGTTACCAATATATGATTGCAACGTAAGCTACCCAATTAAAAGGTACTAGTCCTCTGTTCAGAATTAATATGCCGTGTCAGCATTGATTCTGGTAAGCACCACTCTATGGCTTTGATTTCGGACAATTTAAGTCATTCCAAAGAAACGTAGTACCCTACATAAACTGCATACTAAAACAATTTCCTGAAGAAATAAAATATGTACATATTTGGTCAGATGGGCCAAGCAGCCAATTTAAAAATCGTTACATAGCTTCAGCCTTGCATGTTCTTGAGCATCACCACTGAAAAAAGTTAACCTGGAATTATTTTGCTTCTTCATATGGCAAAGGTCCTGTTGATCGGACAGGTGGATCCATAAAAAGGGGTGTGCGAAATGCTGTACTAAAACGAAAATACATTGTCACCAATGCAAGTGAGTTTGTTTCTGCAGCACACGACTAGCCATCTAAAATAAATATTCTAGAAATCACCCCAGCTGATATTAAGATGCGTAGCGAAAATCTCAATCTATCCAAAGCATTTTTACAAACTTCCCTCATTGAAAAGATTAGGTTAGTCCATCATTTAAGAACAAAGGGAGAAGAAACAGAGGGGGTTTATTTAGTTACAGATTTTGAGAAACAAAAAGGAAAATCAGATATAAAAGCTGGAGATTGGTATATGGTCGAGTATGAAAACTTTTTATATGCTTGTTGTAACGTTCGTTTAAGATAATGAATATAAAGTAAACGTAATGGTGGCTGCAGGAACCTATTGGAAATGGCCAGAAAATAAAGATGAAATCTTTTATAAAAAGGAAAACATGGTAAAAAATTGAACCACCTGTACTTGCCAATAAAAGAGGACATTATAAGTTTAAATAGTCAATTTTTACTGTACAATTATGATTAATTACATTATATTATTGTTTTTGGATTGAATAAACAATGTTATACTTGCTTAATTTTATTTTATTGATTTAAGTTATCTTAATTACCTTTTATATTTAAGTATTGTAATGAAGCGCTTTCTCATTGGCGAACCAATGAGAAGGACATAGCAGGAAGCGTACCTAGCGAGATTGATTTTCAAGCCCCAAACTAGCTTCAGTCCATGGGAACGATAAAGTAACCCTGCTACTTCAGCACAAATACAGACATGTACGCTATTCACGAAAATTTGCAGAAATGGAAAGAAATACAAGTGGAAAAACGAAGACTCTGGCGACCCCATTGGCGAAAGACCCACGATCAACACGTCCAACCCCTCCACAACCACTCTCAGACGCTCACACACTCACACTTCACGCATACTATCGTTCGCCCACACATTCACACTTCACACATACCAACATTCACCCGGACATTCAATCACTGACTCGCCCTCTCACACACATTCCCACTTCTACATTAGACAGCAAAAAAAAATAAAGGTAATAAAACAAGTCCACTCACCCCATGATTAATCCTCCAGTCGTCCAAGTCCTTCGGCCTTAGCCCTCCATCAGTGATGATTCATCCAACAGGTATGGTATTACAAAAATAAATGTACGGATAATCCACTGGTGCGTGGTCAGTTCGGCAGCAATAGCAAACCAGTTGGTGTAAATATGGAGTTGAAAATATGACAGTATCAGCAAAAATTGTATATAAATAATCAGTTGCAATATTCCGAAATTTTGTAAAAATGCTGCGTTGAAAATACGATAATATCAGCAAAAATTGTATATAAATAATCAGTTGCAATATCCCAAAATATTGTAAAAAATGTTGCGTTGAAAATTACGATAATATCAGCAAAAATTTTATATAAATAATCAGTTGAAATATCCCAAAATATGGTAAAAATTGTTGCGTTGAAAATACGATAATATCAGCAAAAATTGTATATAAATAATCAGTTGAAATATCCCAAAATATTGTAAAAATGTTGCGTTGAAAATACGATAGTGTCAGCAAAAAAAAGATATTATCAGCAAAAAAACTTGTATATAAATAATCGGTTGTAATAGCCAAAATTTGGTAAAAATGTTGTGTCGAAAATACGATAGTATCAGCAAAAAAAACTGGTATATAAATAATCAGTTGAAATATCCCAAAATATTGTAAAAATGTTGCGTTGAAAACACGATAATATCAGCAAAAATTGTATATAAATAATCAGTTGAAATATCCCAAACTATTGTGAAAATGTTGCGTTGAAAATACGATAATATCAGCAAAAATTGTATATAAATAATCAGTTGTAACAGCCAAAATTTGGTAAAAAGGTTGTGTTGAAAATACGATAGTATCAGCAAAAACGGTATATAAATAATGCGTTGCTATACGGTGATAATGTTCAAAACTTGGTAGAAATGTTGTGTTGAAAATACGGTAGTAACAACAAATATTGCATGTAAATGATACGTTACAATGCGGTGATAACATCCAAAACTTGGTACAAATGTGGCGTTGAAAATACGGTAGAATCAGCAAAAATGGTATACGAATAACGGTGATATGATAATTGATAATACGGTGATAACAGCCAAAATTTTGTAAAACAAAAAAAAATGTTGCGTTGAAAATACGGTAGACTCAGCAAGAATTGTATACGAATATTAAGTTGAAATATGTCAAACATACGGCAACAATAGCAAAATTTTGACGCAAATGCTGCGCTGAACCACGTAGTAATAGCCCAAAACTTGATATAAAATGATGTGTTACCCCGAATATAACATATGACAGCACCAGCCAAAAATTCAATATCTATGTTGCGTTGCAAGGTGTATGAGATCTAGTAGTAATAGCCGAAAATTTGAAACCAAGGTTGCGTTGAAATGGTTAGTAATAGCATAAATTTGATACCAGGTTTCGGTAAAATGTATATTAATAACATAAATTTGATATCATGTTGTGTTGAAATAATTATTACCAAGCTGTGATGAAATCAAAAAAAAATGTTCAATTCACTCTCCAGTATTTCCAATATCATCAATAACCGCTACCCTTCATTATTGAAACCCAACACAGCAAGCCATCACATTGAACATTGTACTAATCCTTGTTTCCAGTGTATGTAGTATTTGCAAGACAAGGCCAGAATCTAGTTCGCACAATCGCAGGGTAATTTTCGCTGGAGTCTAGCAAAACACTATAGATATCGTTCATGCACTAATTTTCTTCGTATTTGCAACTGTGGTTTACCAACAAAAAAAAAACATGCAGTTGATCACAAGATTGTTTGTCGAGCCTCCCTTTTAGTCACAGTAATCTCGGTTAAACCATCACAAAGAAATTATGTACAGAAAGTAACATTTGTTAGATTTAACAGAGTTTTATTGATTTAAATCGTTAATATGATTAATTAGTATCGATAAGAATTATATATCTATTCTCTACGATAGGTTCTTATACTATGACTTTCCTTACAGCTTATAAAATTAAATCATTTAATGCATCTAGGATAGATATAACATTTACAAAATTTTATTGATTTTTATTTACGTTCACCTTTGTGCATATTGAATTGAGAATGGATAATGTTAATTATATTTTATTTACACGATTCACGTTTATATTTTAAATAATTATAATTATTGATATTACAAATCAGTTCGGATATGAGAACACAACAAAACAAATATGATTTATTGTGACCTTGGTATTGTAGATAAATCTACCACTAATAATGTTTGGTTTGCAAGTTTTTTTTTTTGCAATTGTTGCCTGTAGTCATCCGTTTTATTATTTTATTTCCTGGATTCAACCAATTAGTTTCATAATTAACGGTAATGCCAACGGGAATTAATTCATAATCATCCCAAGTTCGGATTATATTTTAGGATTCTGATCACTGATCGGCATAAAATGGATTGGCGGTATTAGTTTCTTATGATCAAATAAATTTTATTGGTAACACGAAGGTTTCCAGCCCAAAGAAAATTATTGAAACTAATACAAAGTAAAAATCTAACGGTTGTACCGCTACACTAACCTGTCGTGCAAGGCCACCATTCCACATATCATAATTTAATTACCAAACTGCGAGTGGTTCTGCTTCTTTCTTTGTGAAATCACAATAAACACAATTATAATTTAGCAAAATTACCAAAAAAAACAGACGGTAATGACAAGGACACCGGCACAAACATAAAAATATATTTTCTTGTGGTTTAAATTCCACTTATGGCGGAGACTACTGAAGTCAACCATTTATTCACACGTAGCACTATATTTCTTATTTTAATTCGACCGATCTAACAATTTTATCTAAATAATTGCAGGACTACGTACCCACATAAAAAAAAACAAAGAACTAACACCGAATTTAACTTTAGAACATTTGATAACTTTTTATATCCCGAAACAAAACATGCAAATTGACAATCTCCACCAAATCCAAAGAGACGTCAAACGCCCGAATAAAAATGTAATAGAACTAAGAGAGAGAATGAGTTACCGTGCTCATTATATAGTCAAATTTTCAATCTCGCAATAACTCGAATAAAGTATTTAGATGAGAGATAATTAATTTACATCAGATTTTCAAATTATTGGGAACTTATTATAGTTCACAAAACCGTTTGCTACTTGATAATATTGTACCAAAATAAGGTTGGGATCCCCAATATTTCCGACACATTCATAACACGTATAATTGAATTCAAAATGAATCAAATACAGATTCGATCAATGTTATGATGTTTAGACATTTAATAACTACATTCTGCAATATCAATACAGTGAAGTTCAGATCAATCACGGAAGGATTGTTTAAAGCAAAACACTCATACAAAGACAAATCAAATGTTTAACAAGGCAGAAATAGTAATTCGTTGTATGTTGACGATTGGAAACAAAATACACGTAGCTGTTGTGAGGTTTTGAGAATTTCGTTATTTCATTACGGTTTGTGTTGTGAAACAAAAAAGTTCAAACTCAAGTAGTAAGGCGAGGACAATCGAATGGAAGCACAACGCGCGTCAATTTTAGTGCGTTGTAAGATTAAATTCTGATTAATTTTTAGTGATTATACGGATGATGATTAAGGAAAATTATTAATTAATTCAAATTAACCAATACTGTGTGATATCAATGAATAAATAATTCAAGGTAATTAGTGTAATTTTCTTTCTCCCATACGTTTGTCCGGCTATTGCAGATTTAGTAGATTTTGAGAAATATAAGGAAACTATGGGTTAAGGAAACTACATGAAATATGACTATTGATGACGAAGGGATGAGAATCTATTACAAGTGGTACCGATTAATATAAGGAACAACAACTAAGGAAACTGCGACCATAATATACTATGTTATCCCAGACTATCCATTACAGAACAAGTGCTTTTTGGACGAACACCTACGACCAAAAAGAAGTTGAAAAAAGGCATAGGCTGGTCGCCAATAGACCTTGTATATACATATTAGCTTGGTGAAGCACCTCGACGTACCACAGATTAGCAATCAATGCGATCAGTATTACAAACTCAGTCCTAGCAGAAATAAAGTAACAAAGTATCTAAGAATATACAAAAAAAAACTTTTGGGAGGGGTATCGATAAAATCAGTATTCTACTCTATTGCAAGCGGTGGATAATTAAAATCTTCCAGACCCAATTTCGGGCAGATCTGGGGGATCCCGAGACTCTAAAGTCACAAAAAAAAATAAACCAAACCAATTTACTACCAAACTTGAGAATGAAGTAACAATTGACCTACTTTTTAATGATACATACACCAAGACTCCTGTTCTTATATTAATCAGGCTCGAACCCTACACCTGAGCTCACTAGTCTCATGCTCTATTGACTAAGCTAGCCGGGCTATTACATAATTTAAATTTTAAAATTAGAAATTTAGAACCCAAACCGAATGATTCCGAAAAAAAACGTCTGCAACCAGAAGCATGTCCTCAGGAATGAAAAACTGCAGCGAAATAGAACTGAGCAGAATCCGTGATGATTCCATTCAATATCATACAAAAATAAATCTTCAAAAAAAAATACAATTCATTACTTAAAAGCTGAATGTAAAGATGAAACACATGATCGTGAAAAGCCGTTAGCGAAAGTCCAAGAACGTCCTCGCAAATTATTAGAGGTTCAACCTATTGATGGTCAAGTAGCCGAGAAATGTCCAGAGGATAATATTTGCTTGAAATATTTGTATTTTCAATATAAATGAGAGATGGCGAATCAACAATAAACATATACCATTCAGACCTTAAGCTAGACTGTCCTTCGAATGGTAGGCACCTCTTCGTTTGGGAAGCCAGGTCTTCCAGCTGATAAGCAGCGCTACCTACCAACTTTCAAACTTTGGCTTCGCAAATCTTTGTGAGAGCGCTACAGATAATTGTCTGCAGTTTATCTGCATCGCTCAAAATAATATTACGACAGAATACAATATTTTTGTTTTTGCGAAACCCCCATGAGATGAAGCTGGTGGACGGTGGGCCCTTGCAATACACTCGTCAGTGCATTCCTCGGGTAACCACAATCTCCAAACCTCACCCCCTGGAGGAATCTCAATATCTAAACAAGCCAGTATTTTACCTGGCCTGAAATTAGGTTATCTGCGAATACAAGGGTAGACGATGTCTGAGTTTATTGTCGGCAATAGATCTATCAATTATTTTCTTAAATTCATTCATAGGTGATTCAATATACTTGCCACTGACAGAATTTCTGGTTGTCAATTATTTGAGAATTTGGTGAATCGATTGATTCATTTCTACTATCATCAGCATCATAAATTTTATCATATTTTAACTTTTCCACATCGTAACAAAATCAACAACTTGATCTTTTGAACTTGGAAATTTTAAAACTGAAATTTTTTTTTTTTTTTTTTAAATTTGAACCTATCCAAGACGGTTTAAAACAAATGTTACTAAATTTAGATTTTCTGCGTCAATTCCGCGTGACTGAGATTAGAATACGAAAGTTGAATTCTCTTATATTTTTCTAATAATTTAAGACGTTGTGTTTGCTCATGTGCGCTCTGTATCGTTAATCAATAATTTAAAATAGCGTTCGGCACGGGATTGGGAATTGGTGAACATTGAACATTGCTTACACGAAATCAAACGGAATATGTTTTTCTATTTCTACAATCCACAATTTCATTTCATTGAAATTATTTTCTGGCTGTGGAATTGCGTAACCAAATTTTAAATTTTAATTTAATTATTTAATTATTACCAAAAAAAATTATTCCATTACAACACTTGATTACTTCAAACATATTAGAACAGAATTTCAAACAAAAATTGTATGGAAATTTAGCTATTCAAACCTCAAACAGCTGCGCAAGGTCTGACCAATTCGTCAATTATATTAAATAAGATTTATTATTTTGATATTATTTTATTACTATTTACAATTGTTTTCCAAGATGCTGAAATATGAACAGAACAAAAATAAACGGTGAGATTGGAGAGAAAGTAAGTATACTACAAATATGGCAGAAGATGGTAATTATGAAAATTTTCCAGACCCAATGCCGGGCAGATCTGGGGGTTTCCGGACTCGAATCTAAGAGAAGAGAAAAAAAGGCAAACTAAGAAAATAGAATGCTTCGTCTGACTTTCTCACTTACGACAAAGCGAACAAAACAATGGACCTTGGAGATTAAATCGGTATTCTAAGGCTATGGAGACACAAAGTGGATTGATAAATACAAATTTCGGACTCAATTGGGGCTGGGCAAATCCGACGATCCCAGGACAGACGATGTCAAGCTAAAGAAAGTTTACTGGTTTTAACGGATAGCAGTTTAATCTGGTGATCAAACAAACGCGAAAAAATGAAGTGCGAGAAAAAAAAAACGAGTAAGCTATACTATTATTGACGATGTAAATGGAGAACAAAATTTATGAATCAACCTGCGGGAAAATTAAGATACTACACTATTGTAGGCGGTGGAATAAACAAAAATTTCCGAATCGATTTCGGATGACTCTGGAGTTCCCAGAACTCGAAAATAAAAAAAAAGTGCGGCAAGCCTACCGGTTCGGCAAGAAAATACTTAAAATTAACAAAAAAATTTAGAAATTTTAACTAGGTGCTTAAAACTAACATGCAATGAACAATTGTAATAAAAAAATATAATAGTAAACCTAATGGCTAATATTAATTTGCTGCTCCGGGCTGACTTCCACGTTGGTAAGTATATTCCAGGTTGCTTGGCAATTCTTGATTTATTTATTTGGTCTTCTTTTGTCTATTCTTTATATTTCTTGTTTGTTTTCGTTGTATAATATTTTTATTTATTTATTATTTTTGGTTGGATCTAAAATTGATGAAACGAAACGGATTAGTGTCTGATAATATCAGCGGCTATTTAATTATTTATTCAATTATTTATTTAATTGTTTAGTTATTTTCTATTTATTCGTTTATTCGTATTAATAACAACGGACAGAGGACGGACGGACCAATCAAGGGTTATTCATCACACTGGGGTTGGAAGTGGTGATCGCCGGTCTTTCCCTAATAATTTGTTGTTTTTATATTGTGGTGGGACCAAAGAAAAAGTTAAAATTACCTACGTTAAAGGATGGGAAAAGGTAGGGGAAAGGGAGCAGGAAGGGAGGTATAAGGAAGGGAATTGATAGGGTGGGAAAGGAGTGAGATTGGGTAAGAGCTGGTAGTGTCTCACACAGCGGACGAGTGCTGATGGGGTGGTCAGAAGATAAATCCTCTGAACCACCATTCAATCAACAACACTCGCCAACTGCGATCCACACCACCAACTCATACGGAAGGTGCTATGGTCTGAGCTAATCCAATTAACTCACGACATGAAGGCTGGGCGAACATCTTCCCTCAGCAGTTGATATCAAACTGCTTTAGAAGATGTTCCCCAGTATCATTCGCGAGAACCGGACCACCCAGACCATAGGGTGCTAACGCTCCAGGGAGGGGACTCTAACGTTATGGAGTCGTTAGCCCAGCTATGAATCTCGCTGCCACAGCGAACCCAGAGCATAACCAGATGACCAGGATGGATGTGATAGGCGTATACACCATTTCACAAATATCTAATCCTGGCATCTGGTCACCTCTGGCATTCCCTGTGCCAGTAAGAAACCCAGCCGTTACTAGGGTCCGTGGGTTTGTAAGGCCCATTGAGAATGATCCCGTAGAATCATTCTCACCCTTGCGTTTCATAGAAAAATAGAAAGGAGAAACATTGCTGGAGGCGTGGGGACGCAAAACCCCATCGAAGAAAAGTCTAAGGAATCTAAGACCTCCTTCGCTCCTGCGCGTTCGAAGCAGGGTACTGCTTCCACGCCGCCAGAGTCTTTAACTATTATATGGTGGATAATGAAATTGAATTTGAAGAAGAAAAATTTTAAAAAAAATTTTCCAAGTTTTTTGAAAATATGGAGGGACTCCTCCAGAGTCCTACATTGCTGTAGGGACCCTTAGAGAAGCCCCACGTTGGGCGCCAATTTGTAATGAAGCGCTTTCTCATTGGCGAACCAATGAGAAGGACATAGCAGGAAGCGTACCTAGCGAGATTGATTTTCAAGCCCCAAACTAGCTTCAGTCCATGGGAACGATAAAGTAACCCTGCTACTTCAGCACAAATACAGACATGTACGCTATTCACGAAAATTTGCAGAAATGGAAAGAAATACAAGTGGAAAAACGAAGACTCTGGCGACCCCATTGGCGAAAGACCCACGATCAACACGTCCAACCCCTCCACAACCACTCTCAGACGCTCACACACTCACACTTCACGCATACTATCGTTCGCCCACACATTCACACTTCACACATACCAACATTCACCCGGACATTCAATCACTGACTCGCCCTCTCACACACATTCCCACTTCTACATTAGACAGCAAAAAAAAATAAAGGTAATAAAACAAGTCCACTCACCCCATGATTAATCCTCCAGTCGTCCAAGTCCTTCGGCCTTAGCCCTCCATCAGTGATGATTCATCCAACAGGTATGGTATTACAAAAATAAATGTACGGATAATCCACTGGTGCGTGGTCAGTTCGGCAGCAATAGCAAACCAGTTGGTGTAAATATGGAGTTGAAAATATGACAGTATCAGCAAAAATTGTATATAAATAATCAGTTGCAATATTCCGAAATTTTGTAAAAATGCTGCGTTGAAAATACGATAATATCAGCAAAAATTGTATATAAATAATCAGTTGCAATATCCCAAAATATTGTAAAAAATGTTGCGTTGAAAATTACGATAATATCAGCAAAAATTTTATATAAATAATCAGTTGAAATATCCCAAAATATGGTAAAAATTGTTGCGTTGAAAATACGATAATATCAGCAAAAATTGTATATAAATAATCAGTTGAAATATCCCAAAATATTGTAAAAATGTTGCGTTGAAAATACGATAGTGTCAGCAAAAAAAAGATATTATCAGCAAAAAAACTTGTATATAAATAATCGGTTGTAATAGCCAAAATTTGGTAAAAATGTTGTGTCGAAAATACGATAGTATCAGCAAAAAAAACTGGTATATAAATAATCAGTTGAAATATCCCAAAATATTGTAAAAATGTTGCGTTGAAAACACGATAATATCAGCAAAAATTGTATATAAATAATCAGTTGAAATATCCCAAACTATTGTGAAAATGTTGCGTTGAAAATACGATAATATCAGCAAAAATTGTATATAAATAATCAGTTGTAACAGCCAAAATTTGGTAAAAAGGTTGTGTTGAAAATACGATAGTATCAGCAAAAACGGTATATAAATAATGCGTTGCTATACGGTGATAATGTTCAAAACTTGGTAGAAATGTTGTGTTGAAAATACGGTAGTAACAACAAATATTGCATGTAAATGATACGTTACAATGCGGTGATAACATCCAAAACTTGGTACAAATGTGGCGTTGAAAATACGGTAGAATCAGCAAAAATGGTATACGAATAACGGTGATATGATAATTGATAATACGGTGATAACAGCCAAAATTTTGTAAAACAAAAAAAAATGTTGCGTTGAAAATACGGTAGACTCAGCAAGAATTGTATACGAATATTAAGTTGAAATATGTCAAACATACGGCAACAATAGCAAAATTTTGACGCAAATGCTGCGCTGAACCACGTAGTAATAGCCCAAAACTTGATATAAAATGATGTGTTACCCCGAATATAACATATGACAGCACCAGCCAAAAATTCAATATCTATGTTGCGTTGCAAGGTGTATGAGATCTAGTAGTAATAGCCGAAAATTTGAAACCAAGGTTGCGTTGAAATGGTTAGTAATAGCATAAATTTGATACCAGGTTTCGGTAAAATGTATATTAATAACATAAATTTGATATCATGTTGTGTTGAAATAATTATTACCAAGCTGTGATGAAATCAAAAAAAAATGTTCAATTCACTCTCCAGTATTTCCAATATCATCAATAACCGCTACCCTTCATTATTGAAACCCAACACAGCAAGCCATCACATTGAACATTGTACTAATCCTTGTTTCCAGTGTATGTAGTATTTGCAAGACAAGGCCAGAATCTAGTTCGCACAATCGCAGGGTAATTTTCGCTGGAGTCTAGCAAAACACTATAGATATCGTTCATGCACTAATTTTCTTCGTATTTGCAACTGTGGTTTACCAACAAAAAAAAAACATGCAGTTGATCACAAGATTGTTTGTCGAGCCTCCCTTTTAGTCACAGTAATCTCGGTTAAACCATCACAAAGAAATTATGTACAGAAAGTAACATTTGTTAGATTTAACAGAGTTTTATTGATTTAAATCGTTAATATGATTAATTAGTATCGATAAGAATTATATATCTATTCTCTACGATAGGTTCTTATACTATGACTTTCCTTACAGCTTATAAAATTAAATCATTTAATGCATCTAGGATAGATATAACATTTACAAAATTTTATTGATTTTTATTTACGTTCACCTTTGTGCATATTGAATTGAGAATGGATAATGTTAATTATATTTTATTTACACGATTCACGTTTATATTTTAAATAATTATAATTATTGATATTACAAATCAGTTCGGATATGAGAACACAACAAAACAAATATGATTTATTGTGACCTTGGTATTGTAGATAAATCTACCACTAATAATGTTTGGTTTGCAAGTTTTTTTTTTTGCAATTGTTGCCTGTAGTCATCCGTTTTATTATTTTATTTCCTGGATTCAACCAATTAGTTTCATAATTAACGGTAATGCCAACGGGAATTAATTCATAATCATCCCAAGTTCGGATTATATTTTAGGATTCTGATCACTGATCGGCATAAAATGGATTGGCGGTATTAGTTTCTTATGATCAAATAAATTTTATTGGTAACACGAAGGTTTCCAGCCCAAAGAAAATTATTGAAACTAATACAAAGTAAAAATCTAACGGTTGTACCGCTACACTAACCTGTCGTGCAAGGCCACCATTCCACATATCATAATTTAATTACCAAACTGCGAGTGGTTCTGCTTCTTTCTTTGTGAAATCACAATAAACACAATTATAATTTAGCAAAATTACCAAAAAAAAACAGACGGTAATGACAAGGACACCGGCACAAACATAAAAATATATTTTCTTGTGGTTTAAATTCCACTTATGGCGGAGACTACTGAAGTCAACCATTTATTCACACGTAGCACTATATTTCTTATTTTAATTCGACCGATCTAACAATTTTATCTAAATAATTGCAGGACTACGTACCCACATAAAAAAAAACAAAGAACTAACACCGAATTTAACTTTAGAACATTTGATAACTTTTTATATCCCGAAACAAAACATGCAAATTGACAATCTCCACCAAATCCAAAGAGACGTCAAACGCCCGAATAAAAATGTAATAGAACTAAGAGAGAGAATGAGTTACCGTGCTCATTATATAGTCAAATTTTCAATCTCGCAATAACTCGAATAAAGTATTTAGATGAGAGATAATTAATTTACATCAGATTTTCAAATTATTGGGAACTTATTATAGTTCACAAAACCGTTTGCTACTTGATAATATTGTACCAAAATAAGGTTGGGATCCCCAATATTTCCGACACATTCATAACACGTATAATTGAATTCAAAATGAATCAAATACAGATTCGATCAATGTTATGATGTTTAGACATTTAATAACTACATTCTGCAATATCAATACAGTGAAGTTCAGATCAATCACGGAAGGATTGTTTCAAAACTAACACTACTTTACAAGCCATGAAGTACACATACATTTACAGGGCATAAGTAGTCGGAAATTTTTTGACGTTTAATAATAAATATATATAAAACTTAATGGCGGAATATCTTGACGCCTAATTTTAATTATTTTTAAGTGTTTTATAACAGGTACGTATTAATTTAAAACATTTAATAAGTTTAGTGCATGTTAATAAATAGTGTTTATAATAAATTATCTAAACAATTGTGCTGTGATCAATAATTTTATTAGAAAAAAGTGTTACTAGGAAGTGATACATTTGTGATACAAATTTGTGTTAATTTTAAAATTAAGTGTCATTTCTAATATTATTTAATTAATTCTTCCTAGTGTTTTTCCTAATATTATTAATATTATATTTTGTGCAATACAAATTTAACAAGCAAATTAAACTTGTAGTGTAGTGTAGTAGTTAAACTAAGTTGTAGTGATTTTATAAATATAGTTTTATATAATGCCTCGACATTGTGTGGTTCCAGGTTGTAAGTCGAATTATGTTTCTTCTCAACCATCAATTCCTACTTTTGGATTCCCAAAAGATAAGGATTTGTTTGAGAAGTGGATTCGCGTAATTCACAGAACAAGCGAATGGAAACCTACAAAATATTCTGCTGTTTGTGCAATACATTTTCGAGAAGCAGACTTTATTAAAAGAAAAAATAACAAATTTCCTAAATTAAACTCAGACGCGATACCTTCAATTTTTCCAAATTTTCCCAAATATTTAGTTCCAATTGAAAACGTACCAAGACGGGATCCCACTAAAAAGTTTGAAAAGTTAAACTCCTTGTTAGAAGCAAAATCAGATGATTTTTTTTCGTCTGACGTTATTGCAGATTACAATTTTTTTATTCAAAACTTTAAAGATAAGGTTAATCTTAATAAATATCTCCTTTTCGAAAATGAAGAAAAATGTGTATTTGTTTTACTCGAAAATTCTGATGATTTGGAATGCAATATTTCTGTGCGAATCAGTATCAATAAAAATTTGATAATTAACGTAATTTTGCATGGATCCGAAGTTCCATATAAAGATTTGCAATGGATTTTGCCCAATATCAATAAAAAATTAAATTTTTGGTCCCAGTTAGAAAATTTACTCGCGAGATACAGAAATATTGAAAAAATTGAATTTGAAAATCGCGAGTATTGTATACAACGGGCTATTTTGTATTTAAAAAAAGCTCAAAACTGCGATGAAGATTTTGCTCACGTTGGCAAAATAGATATTTTAACAAACCAAATAGAATTATTAAATAAATTGATGCCAAAATATTCTACGGAAACAATAGTAATGTCTTTTTTAATTTTTGCACATTCGGCTGCAACTTATGAAGTTTTAAGAAAATTTTTTATTTTGCCAACTAGAAGACATTTACAAAATCTATCGTCCAGTATGCACATATCGCCAAACTATAAAACACCAACCAATGACGAACATTATATAAATCACGTTTCCAAATCTTTAACTGATCGGGAAAAATTTGTTGCTCTATTAGTTGATGAAATTTATATTGAGAAAGGATTTCAATATAAGAGTAACAATATTGTTGGAATGGCTGAAAATGAATCTACTCAAACAGCTAGAACTGTAGTGGCATTTATGATTAAATCTGTTTTTGGTAGTTTTAAGGAGATAGTTAGGCTTGTACCAGTTCTTCGTCCAACTGGTGAAAATATGTATGAGTTGACTAAAAATGTTATTCAATTTGTACAAAAACTTGATTTCCAAGTTATTAGTCTTATCACTGATAATCATAAAATAAACCAGTATATGTTTAAAAAATTCGGTTCAGATAATTTATATTATTTTTGTAATCCAGATTTCCCGGGAAGTTTTATACATTTGCAATATGATACGGTTCATTTATTTAAAAATATAAGAAATAATTGGTTAAATTTACGAAATTTAGATAATACATTTGCTTTTCCGGATTTCGATACGTTTGAAATTAAATATGCGTCTTTTAAACATTTTGAAAAATTATATAATATCGAATCCAATTTACAAATAAAAAAATCGTACAAATTGAATCACAAAACGCTATATCCTAACAGTTTAGAAAGACAAAATGTTACCTTAGTTGACAACATATTTCATCAATCCACCATTGCGTCTCTTAAAGATCACGATGAAATGATTGAAACAGCAGAATTTTGCGAAATTGTAAGAAAATGGTGGGATGTAGTCAATACGAAAACAATTTTGAAAGGTACTATCAAGAGAAATGAATATTGTCATCCAATTAGAGCAGGTACAGACAGTGTTAGTCTTGATTTTCTAGAAAAATTTATTGTTTGGCTAGAAATTTGGGAAGCTAGTTTAAATTCAAATAATTCTGGTACACTTACAAAAGACACCTTCTCTGCTCTTTTGTTAAGTACGAAATCGATTGTTAGTTTAGTTAAATTTTCATTATCGGAGCTAAAAATTGATTATATTTTACTAGGCAAACTCCAAACAGATGATTTAGAGGGAAGATTTAGATTATATCGTTCATTAGCAGGATGTAGTTATAGAGTATCTTACACTGAGACTGTAGAATGTGAGAAAAAAATAAGAATACACAATGTCTTTGCTCACAATAAAAAAGACTTTCAAAAGTTAGTACAATCTACAAGTGACAACTCTTTAGGGGCACTGCCAGATTTAACTCAGTTTGACGAGATTTTAGACAACGACATGTATTTAGTTAATGCCAAAATAGATGAATCAGCTCATTTATATGTAGGAGGTTATGCTTCTCATAAAGCTTTAAAAACAATTTCGTGCACTACTTGCAAAGATTTATTGCTAAAAGAAAAAGGTAGTGATTCCAAATATAAGTATTTCAATTATTTGCAGAGAGGAGGCCTTTCAGTACCATCTGATCAAGCTAATTATATTTTATTTCACATGTCAGCTATATTTCAGGAAATTTGTAGTAGGGTAGACCTTAAACGACAATTTCTAGAAAATACTAACCAAAAAGGAATTCTTATTAATCTAGCTATTGATAGTCTTAGAAAAAGCGAATTCATGGACATAGATTTAGATTATGAATGTCACTGTGGTACCTCCGCATTTAGTATTTATTTCAAGATTTGCAAATGCTTTGCGAATATTATTTTGAATAACTTTTGTAAAGCGGTTAAAGATTTGGAACATAAGAAGAGTACTAACATTACCAATAGAAAAATTTTAACTTTTAAATAAAAAGTGTAGTATACACTTTATTTAAAAATATTTAATACATATTACATATTACAATTTTTTTTTAGTTTTGCAAGTATTGAAGTTCCTTGAAATTGTGATATTTGATATATTTTTTTACTGTTTTGTTATTTTGTTTATAATCATAAATATAATTTTATTTATATAATTATTATAGCTTTTTAATTATTATTACTTATATTTTATTTATTTTCATTCATGCTATGTCTTCCTGACTGACTACTGGAACGGAAACCCAACTAAAGAAGCTTACATCAAGACATGATAACATCAACTCCACCAATGTTTAATTTTAAAATATGAATTTTATTAATTTTTTTTTATATTTATATTTATTTTATTTATTTTTTATATTAATATTTTATTCATATTATTTATGAATTTATCATATATATATTTTTTTTTATTTTTTTTTTGTTTTACAAGTATTGAAGTTCCTTGAAATTGTGATATTTTTTATATTTTTTTACTATTTTGTATATAATCATAAATATAAGTTTATTTATATAATTATTATAGCTTTTTAATTATTATTGCTTAAATTTTATAACATTATTATATTTATTTTCATTCATGCTATGTGTTACATCCCTTCCTGATTGTTAGACTACTGGGACGGGAACCTAAGTAAAGCAGCTTTCATCAAGACATGAACATCAACTCCACCAATATCAACCTCCACCATATTGAATAATTATCAACGTATTTAATTTTAATATATGAATTTTATTTATTTTTTTTTATATTTGTATTTTATTTATTTTTTATATTAATATTTTATTTATATTTTTATTTATGAATTTACATTAATATTTTGGTTATATTTCATTTGTACATTTAACTTTTCATATTTATATAATAAAATTGCTGTACTTATTTCTTTTAAATTATTTTTGGAATTAGTTTTTTAAAATTATAATTAAAATATAAAGCTTTAATATGATAAATATGACTTAAATGTTTAATATGACCAATAAATACGAGTTTTTATTTTTTTAACTAAAGTATTTTACTTTGATGTTTTCTGTTCCTCGAAATCCTAAAAGCAAAAATTAAGTTAAATTATGAAAAGGAAAGGAAATTTCAACATATAAGTTTGTTTCAATATGGAATGTTCCTATTTTATACGGGTTTTTAAAATAACAATTTTTATAGATAAATAGATTAAAAGAATAGATTCTCTGGATCATAAATATGAAAAAAATGCAGAAACTCAGCGGTTAAAATTTGTTGGCAGTCAAACTTTCAATTTTCATTACCGTACGTTATTTTTAAAAAGCAAAATTTCTGAATATTCCGTTAAAGGTTGCATCTCGTTTCGTGTTAACCAAAAATATTTAATAAGTATTATGTGTAAGTTACAGCTTAACCAGATAATTAATAATTCAGATTAAAAGCGGGGTGTCCGGGCTTTATAATTTTATAAAACTCAAATGGCTAAAATTGAATGTTTGACACCCTACAACTTTTGACCTCGCATTTGCACACAATTTTTTCACAAAGATGACGGTCTACTTATCTTTAAAAATCGTCTATTTGTAATGTTTTGGTGCTTTGTTGAATCACTGTTGTTCGTAATGCATCTCTAGGAGATCGTAAACTGGATCATCAGCGACGGTATACATTTCATGCTGCAACGTTCGTGTTTCCATGCTAATAATATAACGACGACATCAAGATTATTTTAATGTTCCTAAAAAAAAACAGATATATATATATTTGCATCAAAATCATAAGAAGCATACTGACTAATTCTACTTACATTTACTAATCCAAAAGTAACTAAATGTGTTACTAAATCAATTAATCATAAATTTTTATTAAATTCATCGACATTCTTATTAAATATTTAGCTGGTGCTAATCCCCCTTGTATAATATGAATTTTGGATTGCGTGAGGTTCCTGCTATGACCTATAAATATACAACTTGACAGGAAAAAATCATATAACAATTAACACATTTACCAGTTTCATACCCATCCGCTGAAACTGATCCTAATATTTCAGCTAAAGTTGAATTGTGGCAATAACTTTCCATATTATTGAAAAGTTTAACTCCTGCTTTTTTTGAATAAAAAAAGAAAAGTTGCCTGGAAAAACGGATTGTCAAAAAATTTAAAAAATATATTCATACATTCGTTTTTCCATTTTAATTTATGATTAATTTTTTTTCTTTAACAACTCATTATTGTTAATTTTAATTGTAGTTGATTTAAGTAAATGTTGACTAACTCCATATTTTAAACTCTTAAATAATAATGATTATTATCATGTCAAGTTTTTTGTTTATATAAAATAGATCTCACTTATCGAAAACATCATTAAGAAGATGTAATTATATTATAGAAGCAATAATTAAATATAATTCAAATTTATATTCATGTATTTTGATTTCCATGAATAATTTTAAATGTTCTAATAAATTAAAAACTATTCTTATAAGTGGATTGATAATATTCCGTGATTGAAGAACTGATCTCGAATTAATATAAAAAGAACGCAAATAATCTCAGTGATTCTTTGAACTGCATTTTAACTCGTATAGCAGACAAAATAGTAATTTTATTGAATTCCGGAGTAAAATGGATACTATACTACTTCATCTGGCAAGATTTATCTAATACAATGATTATTGATTACACACCGCAATATTAAGATATCGACAGGCAGATTTAAGAATTAAGTCATCTCAACTATCCACATACATCTCCAGTTCAGTGATAGTCATCTCTCAACTCATCTCATCTATCCACATACATCTCCAGTTCATCATCTCAATTACCTGAACTGAACAACACAATTTGGGCAACGCTTCTAGCAGCGTCAGTACATTCCTGCTACCAAACTCATCGCCTGGATCTCCTGCTACCAAAGAATCACGTTTGAGTTTACATTTGTACTATATTTAATTATACAATAATATTACTGAAATCTTCAGAATATTTTGGAAAATATGCAGGGAGTTGTTTCTTGTGTTAATACTGATTGTTCCAATACGTGTATCTGCTAGAACGACAAATAATAAAATTAATGGAAGTCTTACCAACTAATGTTTAGAAAACATTATAACAAGTACTCCAGACAAAATTTCCCGAAACTTTGATCTATTGTTATAGGTTGAATAGATAAAATTTCATATTTTACAGGAATGTTTTGAAACAAAAATAAAATTTGTTGGTTATGTTCACTTTAATCACTATTTATTTTAATCACTTTATTTTTATATGAAATAATCACATCCATAAATGCTAATAAATGTATATTGATAAACTTATTTAATATATACATATTTTATTTTAATTTTTTTGCAAAATAACACAAGAAACAACACAAAATAACACAAAAAACACAAACAACACAATAGAAATAATGTTATGAAGTTTAATTATTCCCGACTACTTTCAGTCATGTATGTGTTAGTGAGAAATTTTGTTTCATGGCTTGTAAAGTAGTGATAGTTTTGATTGTTTAAAGCAAAACACTCATACAAAGACAAATCAAATGTTTAACAAGGCAGAAATAGTAATTCGTTGTATGTTGACGATTGGAAACAAAATACACGTAGCTGTTGTGAGGTTTTGAGAATTTCGTTATTTCATTACGGTTTGTGTTGTGAAACAAAAAAGTTCAAACTCAAGTAGTAAGGCGAGGACAATCGAATGGAAGCACAACGCGCGTCAATTTTAGTGCGTTGTAAGATTAAATTCTGATTAATTTTTAGTGATTATACGGATGATGATTAAGGAAAATTATTAATTAATTCAAATTAACCAATACTGTGTGATATCAATGAATAAATAATTCAAGGTAATTAGTGTAATTTTCTTTCTCCCATACGTTTGTCCGGCTATTGCAGATTTAGTAGATTTTGAGAAATATAAGGAAACTATGGGTTAAGGAAACTACATGAAATATGACTATTGATGACGAAGGGATGAGAATCTATTACAAGTGGTACCGATTAATATAAGGAACAACAACTAAGGAAACTGCGACCATAATATACTATGTTATCCCAGACTATCCATTACAGTATTATAAAAAAAAATTGCAAAGGGAATTTTGTAACGTAAGTTACTGTAACGTAAGTTACTCATTTAAATATTTTTATAAATTGTAGTTTTTAAAATAAAATCTCCAAACCTATTAAAAGAAACTGCTAAACATATCAAGAAATTATATATATACTCTCAAACAGAGAACTGTTTTAATAGAACAGAATTTTAACCTTCAAGGCAATTGCAAATATAGCTATTCCCTTTTTTAGTAACGTAAGTTACCACATTATTTTTGGCTGTTAATTTTTTTTAAAAATAAGTACACCGCAATTTATATATTTATGTTTTTGCTTATGATTATTATTATAAGAATTCACTTTAAAAATAAAATTTGTATGATAATATTTGTTTCTACCAAAGTTCTTAATTTGAAATAATGGTCTAAATGTAATGTAAGTTACCATGGAATTGCCCAATAACGTATGCCATTTATACTTTGTTCTTTGTTATTATATAATGGCTGCGCTGCATTCCCCATAAGGATGTCTATAGAGTGGCGTTTTAACATTTTTCCATTATTTTATAACTGGGGTGAAAATGAATATATTGTTGATTAACGTACATGCAAAATTGAATTTGGTTAAATATTGAAACAGCGTAAATGCATTTACGATATTCCAATTCCTACAGAATAATAACTTGGGTAACATCAGTGTCGTATATTTTACATACATTACGATCGCCACACGAAATGGTAAATATAAAATATTGCATAAGCATCATTCATAACTACTTGATATGCCGGTTTATATAAATAAAAAAGTGTGATATCATGCGTTATTTCAATAATAATTAGTTTTAGGCTTAGTCGTACTTCCATGCAGAATGAAATATGAAATAACGTATAAGGTACCTGATTGACTTTTCACCTCCTTTTAAGTAGTAAAACCAGCATGTACCAATGTGAAATTTTAATATGCTGTGGGGAAATTAGTCAAGAGTAATTGCTTAAAAATTTTTTTTCCAATATCTTCATTCATTCAATAGTGCTGCCGAGTTTACGAAAATCAGAAAATCGAAAAATCTTTAAACCCGAGTATCTCGAAACTACACTTTTGCGAATACGTTGTTTCATTATTAAATCAACGAATTATCTAGAATATTTTTGTTAGTTTTATAACCAATAATGCATCTCACCTCATTCAACTTTTTCTATGTTGGAGCATTTGCAATAAGCGCTTTACGCACTTCTAAATGTTCCTAGTATTTTATCATCTTATATCACTTTTTTGCATTTTTAGAGTCTTTTTGTTATTGCTCAACATTGTAATTAACTTTTTGGTATTCACTATTATGATTTATATGTAAAACTGTATTAATTAAGATTAAATGTATTTGGTAAAATAAAATAAATAAATAAAAAAATTAAAAAAAATAAAAATACTACAACTCGTACTGCCTAACATATTTTATTTTTAAAAAGCGCTTTCCTTCCGATTTGCACTGTTCTTATACTGACGCAGGACGCTTTAAATGTTTCTGCTTTAAGAGTTTAGTGAAACCATTCGATATTTCTTTTGTAATTTTTGTTTTAAAAGACGGCAAAATTGCCTCTTATAAACAAAAATGATTTTTTAATATTTGCGTTCATCACTTAAACCCTGTAAATCGATTCCAGTATCTAAAAGCCAACAGAGTACCAAACCAGATAATCGATAATAAAAAGGCAAAATTGACAGAGCGAACGCGTTAAAATTTTCGCCTATGTCAATTTCGGACAAAAACTTTTAGAGCGGTCTTTTTTTTTGCGTTCTTTGCTAATCAGCTTCGAATATTCTCCACGGTCATTTGCATAACTACCACGCCAGCCGATTTTTTTAAGATCGTTTACTACATCCGTCTTCCATTGCAGTCGAGGTTTATCTCGCGGTCGCCCACTCTCTGGGCAACTAACGTTGATTTTTAGTCATTCCAGGCTGTGAATCGACTCGTAGGACATGTCAAAACCAAGGAGTTCTATTGGAACGGATACAACCTATTTTATCAGGACCATTGAGGGATGAAGATTTGGTACACAGGAATGTTGAACTATTGACAATAACCAAAACCATCCTTGTCGAGAAAAGTGCATCGGTGATACCTTGGTACTCGGACTTCCGGAAATCACACTGATATTTCCCAAACAGTTGTTCAGGAAAAGGATTTATTTTGGCAAACAAAATGTATGAAAAGATCTTATATGCTGTGCAGAGGAGAGCGATTCCCTTGTAATTTGTATATTGTAGGCGATTCCATATTTATGGATTGGTGTCAGCATACCACAGTGCTGTGGCATAGTTTCATGTAGTGACCATATGGGTGTCACTGTACCTAAATAATAAAATATATTAATAATCATAAAGTATTATATTACAAGCCGTCGAGTCAGCGAAATATATCATAAAGAATTAGTATATTGAAATGAAAAATGTTAGAGTCATACAAGGGTCGGTTAGGTTAAAACGTTCTATTCAATAAATGTTACGTGAATTGAATATCAGTGTTTTAATTAATAAGTAGTGGCTAATTAAACAACATCTAAGAACACGTAGGGTCTCCTGAAGATAACTAACAGGTCGGCTCTCCAGCAGGACCTTTAACATTTGGGGTAAAGGACAAAACATTCAGTCCTCCAGATCATTGAACAAGTTCAAACAATCTTGAAGATACAGTTTCACTACCATATGTACAATCATTTCGGATGCTATATCGTCGATAACAGGTGCTTTGTTACGTTTAAATTTTAACAGGGCTGCTTCACTTTTGACGCACGAATAAGCTTTTCTCGTTGCACGACTTGCTGCTGGTCACTTAAGTCGATAATATTCTCAAAATAAGCGGTCCTAGTTTCTAAAATATTTTTATAAGGTCTACTTTTAGGTCCCCATCGTAGTTTTGAATAGCAATCGATCTAGTTTGAGATCCCTTCGTTAAAGTTTTAACCTGTTTAACAGAAGTTACGCGATTGATATTTCTTGTTAAAGCTTTCAATCTCCTCACACTGTCTCTGCCATCATTCTCTCTTTGTATGTCTACATAGCTTTGTAACGCCTTGTCTAGCCAGTTTATAAATTCCTTTTGTGGATCTGGTGTTGCTTCTTTGTAAACATTTCAGATAGCAATATTTTGTACTAAATAGTGTCAAGACATACTTGATTCATCCAGAGTTTCTGGGGGTGGTTTTCTGGTCGTCCAAGTATTCCCTCAGCAGCGCTTAAAAAAGCATTTTCAGTAAATACCGATGACTTTTCGACTTCTCCATTAATGGTTTGTGATTTTTCTAATGTTCCGGCAATATATCGGTTTTGATATCCCTCTACAGTTTCAGCATTCTTTAGTGATGAGATGTTAAAACGTTACGTTGATTGAATTTTTGAATGACTGGATTTGGAAAGTGGAACCTTATCTTAGCACAAACAATGAAGTGGTCACTTTCAATGTATATGCTCCTCTAAAGGATCACACATCCAGAACGCTCGAAATGAAACGTGCTGTTACTAGCACGTGATCAATTTGATTTTGAGTGTTTCCATTCGGTGAGACCCAAGTCTGCTTATGAATCGATTGATGCGGAAAGAAAGTACTATCAATTCTCAAGTTATTTGATAACGCAAACTCAGCCATTCTCTCACCATTATCATTCGAATTCAAATTCAGGCTGTTCCGGTACACCACATTTCCATAAGAAATAAAGTCACCAAGCACCATAATGAAATCGCGTGTTGTTATTTGTTTCATAACCTCTTCTAGTGCTATGTAGAAAATTAAAACTTCTTCTAGTGCTATGTCGACGATCTTAGTTTAAGTATGTGCATGCACGGCAATAAGAGAAATATTGTTGGGTACCCGTAAGTAGCGGGTAGAGGATCTCTCATTTACCGGGGTGGATTTCATCACAGCTTCTTGTATGCGTTCACCAACAAGAAAACCAGTACCAAATAGACCAATAAGAAAAGCAGTATAAAGAGTGAATATTCATATCTTGTTTTCCGATTATTGACCGTCTAATTTCTTGCAGAGCAACTATATCCATCCTATACCTCTCAGCCTCTGTTTCTAGACTTACTAGAGCATTGGAGGCACTCAAGCTCCACACATTCCACGTTCCGATTCGGTAGTCTGGTCTTTTTGCACCTCCAGGTAAAATTATATTTTGATTTCCGGGTCTGTTATTTTTTTCTGATTTTCAAATTTAACAAAGTTTTTTTCTTTCGGGCGAGTTAACCTCAGGCCCAACCCAAATTTTCGTGAATGGGTACGTTCTTATGTTTAGGTTATCAGAAGAACCTTTTTACACGTTTGTATAGCGAGCCACTTCATCCAAGACAGCCCCCTCGGCAAGCCGCCCCTAACATTTAGAACAGACGCTAATTGAGTTATTTTGAGTCTAAACTAACACTAACGTAACGTTGAAATGTTTCTGTTTCCATCCTGGCTCTCTTGGAATATGTTTTACATCTATATTATTTTTGGGTTATCAAAATTTAACATCGCACCGTTTGTGATCTCGTTGTTTTTAGGGTTCCGTTTTTTATACGGAACACTATTGGTGAGAGTAAAACGAGTTTTTCACATTATATCGATTATCTCGTAAACTATAAATGCTATGGACTTGAAATTTGATGTGCGTATAAAACTAATCTGTCCACATGAAATGACGGATACAAATAAAACTAAAGTGGTTTTCGTTTGGTTTACAGGGCTACGATGTGAGACCTTTGAGAAAATACATTTTTTTATAGATTCAAGTAGGGTATCATATGAAAGGGCTTCATTTCAGTATTCCTTAAAATTTTATGTTGGAATTTTACACCTCATCATTTTTTGTATAATTTTGAATAATGACGTTTTTTTCGTGTTTTCTTACCTCGATTAGCTCCGAACCTATCAGATCGAAAATTTTCAAATGTATTTGGAATGATAGAAAAATTAGTAAGTTTTTAATAAAAAATATAAAAAAGTTTTTTTTTGTAAACGTTTAACACAACCGTAAAAATTAAATAAATTTAAATTTTAAGATGTGTTTTAGTCTATAATTTATAATAACTTTGGTTGTTTGTCTAACACAAAAGCGCTCAAGCTCATTTGGTAAGAAACTCAGATGATAGACTAAAATATTATTTTAATTGTAATCAAGAAATTAAATAATAGTATATTCTTGTATGAGCTAGAATGAAGGCAATTCTTTACGAGGATGAAGTTTCCCGGAACGAGCGTAGCGAGTGGAGGAAATCATCCGAGTGAAGAATTGCCTTCATCCTAAGCGAATACAAGATACTATTTTATCCACGACTACAAATATTTCAAATAATTTGATTCATGTTTTCCTGTACAAGTTTGTATCGCCATATTGAATGAAATGAAAAACAAAACCAAACATGTTTGTTTATTTTAGATTTTATATATGTATTGTTTTTGTTTTAACTGGTTTATATTACTATACCAACAAATCAAGTTTTTAATTTGTCAGGGGAATTTCGAATAAATAAAGCGTAATGAAAGAAATAAAAAAGAATTTAATATATAGAAAAGGAATGAATACAATTACAATGAAAGATATACGCATGGAAAGTATATATTCTTTAGTAATCGTGGATAAACATATTTCTTAATTTCCAAATTTGTTTTTATTTGATACATTTCGATGATTTTTTGTCATCTTTCTCAATCAATCTACAAATTCTAGAAAATACATTGGAATTATTTTTATGTTATTGAAAAATAATTTTTGTTTTTTGGAATTAATCTAAATTATAATGGTTACTAAGGTAAAAAAACTTACAATATTTTCCTAAATGTGTAAAAGACGTTGTTCACTATAATTTATTATATTATGTCAGGTTAATTAAAATCACAAAGACAAGAAACACAATAAAAAGAATTTTCTAAATTATTATAAAAAACGAGAAGAAACTGATACATTTAAACTAATTAGAGATTAAATAAATATGATTAAAAATTAAAAATTAATTGCAGTAATTGATAAAGAGAGTTTGGAGGTCAATGATCTTTTTCCAGAGTTATATCTATTTTTTTCCCCCTCTTTTTTAGTATTATGTTTTTTCTCTCATTGGAATCAAGATGTGTAGGTATTTTTTCGGTTTACATTTTGATGATTCATCACTATTTCAATCATTTGGGCATAAGATTTGCTAAGATTTTCCGTATCCATTCTGAAATTTACGGCTTTCTTATTTGCACTTATAAATAGCATTTCTTTTATGGTGCGTTTGGTTTTATTACGGTCAAAGGACAGAATTTTTGGATCATCAAAATCAAAGCTGTGTCCAGCTTGGATCGAATGTTGACCCGCAGCAGTTCCCTGGAGGTTTACATGTATTTGTTTACTGTCAAGTTTGTGTTGTTTCATTCCGTTTTTAAGTTTTTGACCGGTCTTCCCTACATAAGAACCATCACAATTATTGCATCTTCTTTCATGAATTAGATTTGTTTTCTCCATTTTTGTCGTGGAGTCTTTGTTGGTGGTGTAAATTTTGTTGACACTTTTTTCAGTTTTGAAACCAATGCCTAGTGCTGGGTTATTGTATGTGAACAATTTCTTTAACTTTTCTGTTAATCCATTGACGTAGGTCATGCCAAAAAATATCTTGTCTTCATTTGTGGAAATTGGTTGTGTGTGTTGAGAACAGGTTTGCCTTAGTTTTGTATTATAATATTTTTTTATTAGAGTTTTACGAAGAAAACAAATTAATAGTTCAAAAACAGCTCAATTCAAACGGATATCAAACGCAATTAATCAAAACTCTACTAAAAAAATATTATAATACAAAACTAAGGCAAACCTGTTCTCAACTCACACAACCAATTCCCACAAATGAAGACAAGATATTTTTTGGCATGACCTACGTCAATGGATTAACAGAAAAGTTAAAGAAATTGTTCACATACAATAACCCAGCACTAGGCATTGGTTTCAAAACTGAAAAAAGTGTCAACAAAATTTACACCACCAACAAAGACTCCACGACAAAAATGGAGAAAACAAATCTAATTTATGAAATAAGATGCAATAATTGTGATGGTTCTTATGTAGGGATGACCGGTCAAAAACTTAAAAACAGAATGAAACAACACAAACTTGACAGTAAACAAATACATGTAAACCTCCAGGGAACTGTTGCGGTTCAACATTCGATCCAAACTGGACACAGCTTTGATTTTGATGGTCCAAAAATTCTGTCCTTTGACCGTAATAAAACCAAACGCACCATAAAAGAAATGCTATTTATAAGTGCAAATAAGAAAGCCGTAAATTTCAGAATGGATACGGAAAATCTTAGCAAATCTTATGCCCAAATGATTGAAATAGTGATGAATCATCAAAAGGTAAACCGAAAAAATACCTACACATCTTGATTCCAATGAGAGAAAAAACATAATATTAAAAAAAAAAGGGGGAAAAAATAGATATAACTCTGGAAAAAGATCATTGACCTCCAAACTCTCTTTATCAATTACTACAATTAATTTTTAATTTTTAATCACATTTATTTAATCTCTAATTAGTTTAAATGTATCAGTTTCTTCTCGTTTTTGATATTTAGAAAATTCTTTTTATTGTGTTTCTTGTCTTTGTGATTTTAATTACCCTGACATAATATAATAAATTATAGTGAACAACGTCTTTTACACATTTAGGAAAATATTGTAAGTTTTTTTACCTTAGTAACCATTATAATTTAGACTAATTCCAAAAAACAAAAATTATTTTTCAATAACATAAAAATAATTCCAATGTATTTCTAGAATTTGTAGATTGATTGAGAAAGATGACAAAAAATCATCGAAACGTATCAAATAAAAACAAATTTGGAAATTAAGAAATATGTTTATTTAATTTCTTGATTACAATTAAAATAATATTTTAGTCTATCATCTGAGTTTCTTACCAAATGAGCTTGAGCGCTTTTGTGTAATACAAACAACCAAAGTTATTATAAAAAAGTGTCATATTCTCATAATTAGATTTATAAAGGGGGTGGAAATGAGGAGGGGTAAAAACATTATTTAAAATGTGGTCAAGTGGGGTGTCATTTGAAAGAGCACTTAATTTAAAAAACAAAGCAATTTTTTTTAGAATTTTGCGGTGCCCAGTTTTTGAATTATAGTAAAAAAAGTGCGACTTTCAGACCGTCCCCCCCCATACGTTTCGACTCTGATTGACAGAAAAATTTGTAAAAATTCGCAGAGCTAGGATATTCGGTAAATTTTGTACGAAAACTATAGCGAAGTCTCCAATAATTATATTTCTGTGTGTTTAGAGCACCGGGGTAGAGGGGTTAAAAAAAACTTTTTTTGACTCAAGCGAGTGGGGTGTCATTTGAAAGAACATCTAATTTGGAATTCGTTGCAATTTTTTTTAGAATTTTGCGGTGCCCAGTTTTTGAGTTATTGTCGAAAAAGTGCAAAATTCAGACCGTTCCCCCCTAGTCCAGTAACTTTGTCGCCTGAGAGTATGGGGTAGTATGCGTCAAATCCGGTAGTTCTGATTTCAAAAAAACCGCGAAAAAATCGTTATTTCTTCAAATTTTGGCGATTATAACCCTAAAAGACTAGTTTTTTCTTTATACTTTCTTAGAACGGTTTTAAAGTAGACTAAATTTGCTACAATATGATACTAGAACTGTCTCTGTAGACCCAATAGTTTCCGAGATTAAGCCTCAAAAATCGAAAAAATCGTTATTTTTTCAAATTTTGGCGATTATGGCCCTAAAGCACTACTTTTTGAAAAAAAGTAGACTAAATTTGCTACAATATGATACTAGAATTGTCTCTGTAGACCCAATAGTTTCCGAGATTTAGCCTTTCAAAGTTTATCATTTTTTAAACTTCGCAATATTTCTCAATATTTTGCAATATTTTAGACATTATTTTAGTCACTCGAAAATTCATTCAGAACGACAGAATTGCAAAAAATTGCGAATTTCGAATAAAATGATAAACTTTGAACTGCTTAATCTCGGAAACTATTGGGTCTACAGAGACAGTTCTAGTATCATATTGTAGCCAATTTAGTCTACTTTAAAACCGTTCCAAGAAAGTATAAAGAAAAAACTAGTCCTTTAGGGTTATAATCGCCAAAATGTGAAAAAATAACGATTTTTTCGCGGTTTTTTCGATTTTTGACAAAGTTGCGTTCGGCGCTCGAGGTCACAAACTTGAATTATTCATTAGGCCGACATCATAAACAAGTCTGCAAAATATCAGAACTACCGGATTTGACGCATACTGTGATGTATAAAGTTACTGGACTACCCATACGTTGCGACTTATGCTATATTGCGTTGTAGCTAGAATACTTTACACACGTTTAAGAAAAAAAGGAAAATTATACATTTTTTTTGTATATTTTACAACACACATGACACAATAGTTTGTAAAAACTACAACTTTTTTTCATGAATTTAAAAAATAATTGTAGCTTAAATAAATCGGTTGTTTTTGCAAATAAGTTTTTTTTCACTTTAAAATAGTTTTAGCATATTTACAAAAATTTTGTCCATTGTGTACATATTTTAAAAAAAATTGTCAAACTCAATAAGTTTATTTTTGAGTGTATTTAACAAGTTTGTAAATGATCCAAAACAGGTTTTGGCTTAAAGTAAAAGGGATTCTTGTTTAAAATAATATCACAAAAATGTAATATACTATATCAACCTCAAATTTACTAACGAAAATAAAATTAATTAGGTTCTTAACTCAAAAAAATAATAAATTTTAAGTTCAAAAACAAATTTATTTTACACCGACCCAAAAAGTTACAATTCAGTGGTGGTATGATTGAATAAAAATCCGAGTCGGAAATATTATATAACTATTCGGAAATTTAAAATGGTATATGATTGCAAGTATTTTTCGAACATTTCTGTCGGAAAAATTTTCGAATCCATTTTGCTTGTCGGAAATTTATATTTGACGTTTTGTTGTAAATTATATTAAGTTATACGTTATTTTTTTTTTATATACCATTTTTACATTTGTTTAATAAACATTTTACAACGGAAAAGCTATCCATAATCATAAAAAAAACTAAACTCGCCATTTAAACTATATATTCTATCAATATCAAAACAAAACAAATGATAAATACGAATATTAAAAGGTTTTGACATTTTCAAATTCTGTACTAAATGGGTGCGTTTAGATGAGTATCGAAAATATTACGAAACATTTCAATCATACGTCGGAAAAAAATTTGTCGTAGTATTTTCGATTCGTATAAAAATTTCCCATCAAATTTAATGATACCATACCAGTCTAAATTCAGAAAGTCGGAAAAAGAATAGTAGATTCTTGTATGAGTTTAGAATGATGGCAATTCTTCACGAGTTGATGAAGGATGAAGTTTCCACGATCGATTCATCAAACCATCACAATATTATTTTGTTTGCATACTATCCCACGAGTTCTAAATAATATTCCTACCATCTTCGTTTGTTTGGTTTTTTTTATTTATTTTTATACTATAAATATTCCTTTCTTCCGACCGATACAAAACTAAACTATGTATTTATTTTATTCTCACGAGGCATTACTAATTTTACTCAATTACAAATAGTTTTATTAATAAAAAATTTTTATTTATTTGGTTAAATTTTTGAAATTAACCAAAAAAATCGTTCAATAAGAAACAGCATCGGAATCGTTTATGCAAAATTCAATTTTTTATTAATTTATTATCTATTTCCTTTTGCATAGTAGAAACTTTTATAGCAAACATTTTTTGTAATTTATTTTGTAAGAAAGATTATAAAGTATTTAATTATATTCAAATCGATTATTTTGTATGGGTAATGTCGATTGTTTTGTATCGTTCATAGGGTAATGAACCAAATTTTTGGGCGGAGCACTTTGTGTCGATTGTCACAAAAATTCGTAACAAAATACTAAAAATCCTGCCTTTAGAGAAGTAGTACTGTTAAGGGACTGGGCTTCAAACTCAGAAATTGCAAAAACGAATAAGTCCCGTACGCTCGAAATTTGACATCCAAACTTAATTACATCATCGCACTTTTGCTGGCCTCTTAATTTTTGTACTGTATATTTGAATATCGTCATCAACAATACTCAAATAACATTTATGGGCCATTTTCAAAATTTGCTTACATTTGCTGTCCCAGAGGTAAAAATAGAAATATTTAACATAAATTAATCTTTAAAATTAAATTAAAGCAATGTTTTACATAGAGGAGACTGTGTTAAATATTTGTAGCCTAAAAAAATAAAAAAAATAGTAAAATGTTTTAAGAAATAAAAGGTTTTAAATGTAAAAGTTTGGAAAAATGCTTGTCCCCTTCAAGTTTTATGAAATTTGACTCTTGTTTTTGTTAAATAATTCAGCTTTTTAAAATAAACAGTGTTGTTTATTTTAAATATAATCTATATATATTGAACATTTTTAGTAAAAAATTAATTAAATGATTTTGTATTTTATGATATTACTAAAAAAAGGATGTCTCCAACATTTTGTCAAGTCCGTTACCATGTTATTAATTTGACAACAAATAGTTCAAATTTTTATCACCAGAAGACAGCACATATACAGAATTATTGCTAAACTAGTCAAGCATCTTTTTTAGCCATTTTGTATTATTCGGACCAGAAGAATTGCAGTAGTGTTAAGAATAGGATTTCTTCAAGGCTGGTATTTTTATTCTTTGTCAAGTCTGTTACCATTATTTTTGAAACTAACGTAGTATTTTTTATACTTTTTCAGTTTGATATTGTTTATTGGACCGGTTTCAAAGGTGATTCTATTTTTCGCTAATAATTATTTTTTGCAGATCTGGCTTTTTTTTAATGTTTTAGTGTAAATGTCAAGTCCGTTACCAGTCAAGTCCGTTACCATGTGGTTGGTAACGGAATTGACAGAATATAACAAACTGACAAATAAATTATCACTAGTTGACAAGAAAAATCTCCCTAAATAAAACCCAACTTTTCTTATAGATTTTGATCTTCTGAACACGGATATCATATTAATATTTTTTAGATGGTTCTTGTTTTTTAGATATTCGCGGAAAACCAATTTTTTCTTTGAACAAACAGGTTATTCCGGATTTTGGATGGCATATTTTACAAAACAAACAAATTTAATATACTAATGATAGAAATGCATAGTAAAAATACTAACAAACATTTTGAGCTAGTTTTTGTAAAAATCCATCAAGGATTCTGGAAGTTACACTCGAAAAAAGTTGAAAAAAAATCAAAAATTTATGTTTTTTTAAAAATTTTCCATATTCAACGCCAAAAATTGTGAACAAACAATGATTGTAAATAATTTTAATTTCTTGAAGCCTACAGTTAATAGTCAATATTCTTTCTTTTAAGTTAAAAACACGAGTTTTGGTGCAGGATGCACCAAGTTATTCAGGTTTTCCCAAAAAAAGTCAAAACTAAAAATTTGGAAAAAAAAGTGTTTACTTAGAACAATTTAAATTCTGCAACATAATTGATTTATATATATAAGTCGTTATACAGATTTTAGAGTTAAAATTGTAAGTTATGGTCAAAACCTGGTGGTTACACAATGTTACAACGTTAAATGAACATTTTCTCTATTGTACCATCTTAAATGTGTTAAGTTGCAGTTAAGTTGACCTAATGTGTTAAGTTGACATAACTATTGTTCGGCATCCACGGTGTTTATCTTCATTCAATTTTATGCCGAAGTAATGAAGGTATGCAATTCTTATATATGAAGTGATTTTTTTAGCAGAATGTATTATGCAAATTCCACAAATAAAACAAAATGAAATTGGACTATTTTACACTTGAAAATTCTTGAGGCGTCTCATTCAAATAAATTTAACTTTACACTTTACTATTTTAAAAGAATTCTTAACTGATGTTTGAGAACGACTGAGCTTGTAAAATATTTTTGACGATACGGCACAAAAAAAAGGAAAAAAATACATAAACGCGGTTGAAATAAGGAAAACTCAAAATAGCTCGCAGTTTTTTTTTCGAAAATCGGTATAACAGCATGTAAGTATTGACATGAAAAATATTATTAAAATACATTAGTAACGATTTTGACATTTGTGGTTTGGTAAAGGTTTTAGTCAAATCCGTTACCAAATGTCAAATCCGTTACCGCATAGTTTTCAAGGGTATTCATATATTAATTAACTTTTTTTTATCTTTTAAATTGCCAATTCTCTTTCAACCAAGAAAGACAAATATAATCCGAATGAAAGTAAATACTTTAAATAAATATATACTTGCTTTATTTAGAAAAGTTCTTCAAAATAATTCAATATTTTAAAATTCTAGGGTAATTTTTGCCTCCAATTTTAATTTAAAAAAAGCAAAACTGATCCATTGCGTGTTTTCAACTTTGGGAATATAAATCACCTTAAAGCAAGTTGATTTTGAAAATTAAAATTTGTTTTTAATGTGAGAATTTTTACGATTTGTGTATGGTAACGGACTTGACAATTTGCTATGTATCCCAAGTTGCGACAGCATCGACATGCTAAATTATACAAAAAAGTGTATGACTATCTACTTCTCTATATAGTCCCAACCTTGGTCTTAGCACCTGTAATTATTTTTAAATGAAATATTAGAGCAATTTCACGAAGATTCAACAACGTTTTGAGTTGACCCCTTTTAATTTTGATTATTTTTTGTTTATAGATAGTCTTTGATAAATAAAAAATATAAGTTCTCTTAGAATTTTTTTTTTCGACCAGGGGTCTTCACAGGGTGCCCCTCAATTTTTTGTTATTTTGTGATGTGACTGCATTTTGACGAGCGATTGTAGAAAAACTACTGAATCGATTTTCATAAATGATATGTCGTTGAATAGGTATTAGAACAAAGTTTTTAAAAATGTACACTGTTAATTTTTTGAAATAATTTTTAACGGTGTAACATAAGAAAAAAACGGTGTAATTGAAAAAAAGATGGCATAGCCTCTTTTTTTTTTTTTTTTTTTTAACTAAATTGAAGCTTATTTCATATCTAACCACTTGTGAAAGTTGAGGACACGGGTTATTTTTTGTTTTAAAGATAAAATTCGTTGTGCATATGACTGTCGGGAATCAGTTTTTTTTGTTCTGAAGGAAAACTATAAAAATGGCGTTATAAACTAAGAGATATTTTTTTTATGTTAAATATCAAATATTTTATTATTAGATGAACTTTTTAAAATATTATAAAAATTATATATGTAGTACAATAAATAAAATAAATACAATTGTTAAAAATGATTTACTTATTTTACAAACAGAAGTTTCTTTTGAATAGGAAAGCACTTCTGCAATTATTTTCTTTGTATTAGATGGCATAAAAAATGAAATGTTTATTTATCACTTTTAGTAATCACTTGTCACTCTTATAAAAAATAATTTGACAGTCTTGACTGCAAACAAAAAAGCCGTATAAACAACTAAATCTATTTAGGAACTTTTGACTGGAGAAGTATTATGTTCGTATTATGTTATTATGGAATCATAAAGTAAAAGATTGTTTTTCAACATTAAATTACAAATATTTTATTATTGAATAAACTTTTTAAAATATCATACAAATTATATATGTGAAAATAAATATAGTTATTAAAAATTATTTACTTATTTTACATTCAAAAGTTTCTTTTGAGTTGGAAAACATTTTTGCATTTATTGTCTTAGTATCTACTGGTACAAAAGAATGAAATTTTTGAGTTCCACTTATTGTAATCGCATTTTACATCGATTTTGTTATTTTTCTTTTGTTAATTGATATTCATTTTTATCGGCGTATCCAAAGTTCATGGTAGATTCCCATTTTAAAGCCCATTCGAAAAGTTTTTTTGGTGTATCAATAATATTATCTTCGCTCGCCATACTATAACGGTATGCAGCACGCTTCAGTGTACCACCAATTCCATCACAAGGTCCCTTTCCATGGCTGGTAGCATGAAAATGCCATTCAGCGTCAACCTTAAATTAACTAATTAACTTATGCCACCATAAAAAAGACTTTATTCTTTTGTACCAGTAGATACTAAGACAATAAATGCAAAAATGTTTTCCAACTCAAAAGAAACTTTTGAATGTAAAATAAGTAAATAATTTTTAATAACTATATTTATTTTCACATATATAATTTGTATGATATTTTAGAAAGTTTATTCAATAATAAAATATTTGTAATTTAATGTTGAAAAACAATCTTTTACTTTATGATTCCATAATAACATAATACGAACATAATACTTCTCCAGTCAAAAGTTCCTAAATAGATTTAGTTGTTTATACGGCTTTTTTGTTTGCAGTCAAGACTGTCAAATTATTTTTTATAAGAGTGACAAGTGATTACTAAAAGTGATAAATAAACATTTCATTTTTTATGCCATCTAATACAAAGAAAATAATTGCAGAAGTGCTTTCCTATTCAAAAGAAACTTCTGTTTGAAAAATAAGTAAATCATTTTTAACAATTGTATTTATTTTATTTATTGTACTACATATATAATTTTTATAATATTTTAAAAAGTTCATCTAATAATAAAATATTTGATATTTAACATAAAAAAAATATCTCTTAGTTTATAACGCCATTTTTATAATTTTCCTTCAGAACAAAAAAAACTGATTCCCGACAGTCATATGCACAACGAATTTTATCTTTAAAACAAAAAATAACCCGTGTCCTCAACTTTCACAAGTGGTTAGATATAAAATAAGCTTCAATTTAGTTAAAAAAAAAAAAAAAAAAAAAGAGGCTATGCCATCTTTTTTTCAATTACACTGTTTTTTTCTTATGTTACACCGTTAAAAATTATTTCAAAAAATTAACAGAGTACATTTTTAAAAACTTTGTTCTAATACCTATTCAACGACATATCATTTATGAAAATCGATTCAGTAGTTTTTCTACAATCGCTCGTCAAAATGCAGTCACATCACAAAATAACAAAAAATTGAGGGGCACCCTGTGAAGACCCCTGGTCGAAAAAAAAAATTCTAAGAGAACTTGTATTTTTTATTTATCAAAGACTATCTATAAACAAAAAATAACCAAAATTAAAAGGGGTCAAGTCAAAATTTCCCAAAAATTGGCTGAACTTGCGTGAAATTGCTCATTAATTTTTTTTTTTTAAATTTTTAATCTGAAATGAAAGCGTTTGGTGAAAATGGCCCTTATACACTGTTCGGATAAAGAAGTTCTAATGCATTCTCTCAGTATGATATGGGGATGTCGACATGTTTAAGACAACTATAAGACACTGCCAATATGGTTTTTGCAACAAAAGATCGACGATCGATCTATAATTATATTGTAGTTCATTGTCGGAACATTAACTTTGCAAAAGGCAGTGAAACAAAAGTTATTGCATTCGACAACTCAAAATCATTTGATATATATAATCTGTCATGCGTGTTTGATCAACTAACTCGTTGCGTAGGGTTTTCGCCAGCAGTCGTGAAACTGATCCACACATTTCTTACTTGCCATTTCGGTATCAATATCAATACTTTCGGTATCAATACAAAAAAATAAAAAATTATTAAATTGTAAATTTTTTGTTAATTTATAAATTTTATTTTTTAAACACCCATTTTTTCTTTGTCTATCTATCAAAGTTTCCTCAAAACGCTTAATAACTATAAACTTTATTGTACATAATTACTTAAATTTGAAGTAAAATAAGAAAAAGTCAGACAAGTGCGAATAAAATTCGCTCGCCAAGGGTTACGTGAATGTAAAAGAACCCAATATCAAGAATTATTGACAAAAAGTTGTGTTGTAATGTCTTTATATTGCCAGACCATAGACAGCTAACAAAATAAATTGCCAGACACTTACTAAATGTTCCTAACATTCAATTTACATTGTATCATTTTTATTGCAACAATTATTTATTTTAATAAGGAACAAATTTCAAAATGTCGTTTTAATTCTATTTCTTTGTGTGTGTGCTTGTAGGCACACATTATATTTCGTGTTTTTCCGTCTAGATGCGTACACGAATAAATCAGAAGGTATTCCGACGTTAGCTGGCCACATACAGTTGTCAAGATGTGAGAAATACGGATTCTCCAAATCTACCTGGTCCACATCCTTGCAGCAATTGTCCTTCTGCTTTGTTGATGGTCATTGCAAAAGCGAGTAGCACTGGAAACTAAACGTTTGAATTCAAATGCCATATCTGTTGGGATCATTGATATGCGTAGCAACAGGACATCTCCTCCTTTGAATTTTCCATTCAAAATTGTAGCTTCAATGATATTGTTCATCATCTTTTTCACTAAAAAATTTCCAAAAAATTTGTGCTATTTCAAAATATTTGACATATTTTTTTAATAAAATGTGTTGTGTAGATGGAATTACAATATCTCTCACAACAACACATAAAACGTTTTAAGACCTAGGTTCCACACCATTATGTTTTTTAAGATGATGGACGCAAATTTCTTATTTTTTGTTTTTTATATTCATTTTAAAGAGAATTAAGAAAACTAAATAATAAATCATTTCACATAATAATAAACGCCATAGGGCAATATTTCATGATAAAATGGAGGAAATAAAAATAAAATACTTTTTTTTTCAAATTTGTAGGAACAAAGCTAAATTGGGTTACCAATTATCCTTATTGTGCTAGAAGCATATACAAAGATCATGTAAAACATGGTTTTGCTGAAGGATTAAACCCGGCATATTTAATAGTTATATTAAATTTCATTTAAGCTCATTTCTTCGAGCAAACGAAAAAGTTCATATCTTAAAAATATACAAAAAAATAAAAAATTTGCGTCCATCAACACCTTTGAAAGCATGTTGTTGTGGGACCTTATTATTCAAAGGTTGTCATGAGTTGTTGTTGCTCACATTGTAATCCGTACTACCCAACACATTTTATTTTAAAAAATAGCGTGTCATCATCAAAGAATATTCTATAACTAAGACTAAGGGAGCTATCGTTGATTGAAAAAAGTTCATCCGCCAACATCTCTAAGATATCACTTTGGCTAGTGATATCTCACTGCTAGCCAGTGGCTTACGATAACTCAAGCTAACTCATATGCAAATAGCAGGGATCTAAGTACGCGGGGTTGTCACACCCATAGATCTAAAATTTAAAATTTTACAAATCTTCCTGCGCGAGTATATATTTAGTTCGTTATTGAATTCTTTAATTATTACTATAAAAACATTGATCAAAGCAACCTACGCGCATAAACCGATATTTAAACAAAAAAACCAATTAAAATAATTATCACCAATCACCAATGAAAAAAAAAGTCCAAGCGGCACGTATATCCGCTAGAAATAGGTAGATTTCGGGACCAGACAGCTTTGTGTACAAATAGAATTGGATGTGTCGGATTAGTTTAAATAAAAAATTTAAGTAGAATAGTCCAAGTCCAGAATAATCCAAAAAAATTTTCAAACCAAATTAAATACATTAACGGAAACTACATTACTAATGCGATTTCGGAACAGCTATATTTAATTTGGTTAAAACTACTTTTAATAACATATCAAATCCACCAAAGAGCTAATAAACGTTCTCACAACGTCACACTTACAACACCACAACACATAATTTATAATCTAAAATTGTCAAACAACTTTTACACCTCAAATAATTCAAATATCTACAATTTAGGAAGACTTTTGTAAATGTGTAATCAATATGCATATAAGAAAATATTTCTCTCTCTCTCTGGCGTTTACATCCCATGGAGGGATTTTGCCGTCTGTGCAATCAGCTTCCAATCGTCTCGTTCCATGACCAGTTGACCCCAGTTTCGACATCCTATATCACGAAGGTCTTGGATGATGTCATCACGCCAGCGTTGTCTAGGTCTTCCTCTTCGACGAACACCAGCTGGTTGTTGTTGGGACGTTTTTTTAATCATTCTATCTAATGGTGCCCTTTCTACATGACCAAACCATCTAATCCGGTTAGATTTAATGAATCCGATTACATCGCAGCCTCCAAGAAGCTGTCTGATTTCATGATTCATTCGGATTCTATACTCATTTTCAGCAACTTTACATAGACCATAAACTGTTCGTATGACTTTCCTCTCGAATTTTGATAGAATTCTACAATCGGAGGAAGTCAGTGTCCAGCTTTCGCTTCCAAAGGTAAGCACAGGTCGAATTAATGCTTTGTAAAGTGTGAGTTTGCACGACTGCGAAAGATGTTTGGATCGCAAAAGTTTTGAGTATGCGTAGAAAACTCTGTATGCCGCTGAGACACGGGCTTTAATATCTGCCTGCATGTCATTTGACGATGTTATTACAGATACGAGGTATTTGAAGTTTTCTACACGTTCCACTTTATAGTCGCCAGTATTCAGATTGCCGGGAGGTATATTCCTGGATGTTGTTAAAAGTTTAGTCTTGCCGGTGTTAATGCATAATCCAAGTCGTTTAGCATTGGAGTCGTTCTCCAAGAAAATATTCCTTAATTTAAAACAATGATTCAGCTTTGTTTTAATTCAGCTTCGTTTTTATTTTGTTTTAAATTTTTCCAAAAAAAAAACTAAAAACTGAAAAAAAAAACAAAAATTTTTTTTAATATTTTTTCTATGGGATATTTTTATGGAAGTTATTGTTGTAATTGAATGGCTGCATTAGGTTTAATGCAATTTACATTGAAACCTCTTGGATTAGAAAGCTGAAAATCTCTGAGGTTACAGTAGAAAAGTTGGTCTAAAAGCTAGTATGAGTTTAAATAACATAAACTCAAAAATGAGGAAGGCATGGCCGTTTGCGTTTGTTTTTGTTCTAACAGCCTTGGTGTCTCAACCTCTAGACTTGAACTATTTTTTTTTAAATCTTGGAAAGATTTATGTTCTAGTTAACGTGTGTATAAATTTTCAAAAGTGAGATTGGCCATTTGCAGCCAAATCAAGGACAACAAAGTTTATTAAATTTTTAAAACAGCTGATTTTTTCAAGAACCTGGAACGCCAAGGTTGTCACTTGAAAAAAAATGATAGAAATATGTTCAAATATTCAATATTGATAAATTTTATTAAAATATTATGATTCAAACGGAAGTTATAACGCCCTATATTATTCTACTTTTTTGACTCTAGCCACTCAACCTGTACCCGGATATGGCCAGTTCGCGAACTTGTCCAAGAAATTGTTTGCCGCAATAAACACAGAAAAAATTTATGGTGTAGGTCAAAAATTGCGACCGTGAGAGTGCCGGATAATTCTGTTATACCTCATAACGTTATATATATATATATATATATATATATATATATATATATATATATATATATATATATATATATATTATATATATATATATATATATATATATATATATATATATATATATATATATATATATATATATATATATATATATATATATATATATATATATATATATATATATATATATATATATATATATATTATCATTCATAGTCGATTGGCACCAAAATTTTTCCGAAATTCCGAGATGAAGCACGTTGCAATAGGTAGATTTTTATATGAAATCTACCTAATAATACACGACAATTTGAAAAAGCAAATTTTAGTGTATTTGCAAAACTTCAACGTTAAAAACAACGTTTTAAATACAAATACGGCACCATCTGTTGGCTAACCCAAATTTATGAAGCGTATATCACACTATCAAATATATTGGTCAATAAAAAAAATATGACATGAAATTGGAGAGTGTAAAGGTTGTAAAATAAGCTTCGCTATGTAGTTTTTCATCCAGTTTTGATGACAATTTTTTTTACATCTAATCGTTATATTTTAATTAGCAATACAAATAAGACTATATTTTAATTTGATATTGATTTTTGTAAATTAATATTGAAGATCAATGAATAATTTAAAAAAATATTTAATAAATTTAAATTATTGTTTTCTTTAATTTGTACTCTTGTTTTTATTCAAACCTTTATAAAAACCAATACAATAATTTTTTTACAGGTTTCGATACCTTCTAACACTTCTATAATTAATATATAACTTCCACAAAATTATTAATAATCCTTGGTAACGTATTTGACTTAGCATAATATTCTTTTCGTTTATGATCAACTAAAACAACACTTTCTTTACTAAAACATATTTGATAGTCTAATAATGGCCTTATACGAAGTTGAAGTTTACTATCAATTGAATAAATTGATTTACTCTGCCATCTAAAAGTTGGCATATGAACCATCCATATTTAACATTTAATTTGTAATTAAAAAATATTCAGGCATTTAATCAAGATAATAACTATCCTATCTCTCAAGCTGGACCATCATACACACATTGTACAAAATTTCATTAAGATTGGTTACGTTGTTGCGGAGCTCATCGCGGACAAACATCGTGACACTTGATTTTTATATATATAAAGAAGATATGTTCCAAAAACCTTTGTCCATATACAAATCAGATGTTTATAAAAGCTCGTTTATATATACATATATTTCTTTTTTTTTTAATAAGAAGTGTTGTGTAGTAGGAATTACAAAATGTGTCACAACAACACATAGATACCTTTTAAGACGTAGGTCCCACAACAACATGCGTCTTGAGGTATAGGTGAACGCGTTTTTTAAAACTTTGTGGATTGAAGGCACTCGAGACTATTGATTCGGGCAAAACATTCCATGTGTACGATGTACGCACAAAGAAATCTCTTTGCATTCTATTACTATGACAGTGAGTAATCTCGACAATTCGACCGCCCGCCCCCATATATATATGAGCAATTTCACGGAAGTTCAGCAAATTTTTGGGAAATTTTAACTTGACCCCTTCTAATTTTGATTATTTTTTGTTTATAGATAGTCTTTCATAAATAAAAAATGTAAGTTCTCTTAGAATTTTTTTTCGACCAGGGGTCTTCACAGGGTGCCCCTCAATTTTTTGTTATTTTATGATGTGAGTGCATTTTGACGAGCGATTGTAGAAAAACTACTGAATTGATTTTCATAAATGATATGTCGTTGAATGACCAGAACAATGTTTTTAAAAATGTACACTGTTAATTTTTGAAATAATTTTTAACGGTGAAAAAAACGGTGTAATTGAAGAAAAGATGGCGTTACACCTTTTTTTTTTTTTAAACTAAATTTAAGCTTATTTTATATCTAACAGCTTGTGAAAGTTTAGGACATGCATTATTTTTTGTTTTAAAGATAAAATTCGTTGTGCATATGACTGTCAGGAATCAGTGTTTTTTGTTCTGAAGGAAAATTATAAAAATGGCGTTATAAACTAGGAGATTTTTTTTAATGTTAAATATCAAATATTTTATTATTAGATGCACTTTTTAAAATATGATAAAAATTTTATATGTACAATAAAGAAAATATGAGCAATTTCAGCATAAATCCACAAAAGCGCTTATTGCTATGTACATTAAATGAAGCTTATGTGGAGTTTAAAAATAAGTTTCCTGATGTGAAAATAGGATTTACTAAATTTACGTCCTTTCGATCACAGAATGTATAAAATTATCCCAAGGAGTTCATAATGTGTTCGTGTGTACCATACATCAAAATATAAAACTAATGAATCAACACTATAAGATGTCTTGGATTACTGATGCTGTTTTCCAGAATTATAAAACATTAATTGACTTTTTTTATGTGGTGAATTAACAGAAGATTGTCATACTTTGAAGTGCAATGAATGTACAAAAAAACTTCAACAACTGCACTGAAAAAAAACTCTGCTCAACTTATACGATATAGGTATGAAATCATGCATAAAAGTTGCTTAAATGTGCGCCAAGAATAACTATTCTCAACCTATTCTAATCTGAAGAATAAGGCGCCGATAATTTGTTAATTTTTGAAATTCTAATATTATACATTTAAAATATAATTTAATTAAATACAGTTTCTCATTTTAAGTATAGTATGAATTTATCATTAATAAAATTGTTCGCCTTTTTTAAACTTAGATTAGATTTGTGAATATATATATACTCTTTTTAAGCACATGGAATTCAAAAGTATTCTTAATATAAGAATACATTATAACAAAACATAAACTTTTTCTAAAGCCGAGCATATGATTAAGAAAATAGTGATTAACCTTTGAGTTGTTTAAAGATATATATGCTCGAAACCATTCTTAAATAAAGTTGAGCTAAGTATATTCATAATCTGAGACTACAATTCTTTTGGATGTAATTTCTGCGTTTGAGAATAAAAGTTATCATTTTGTAGCATATTTTAACTCTGTTTGAGAATAACAATGCATGTTGAAAATATTTCCATTGTTCTTTAATTAAGAATAATATGTAAAATTCATAAGCAACTCTTCTCAAAATAAGATAAAATTGACATTTTTTTTAATTTTTTAATAATTTATTTTTAATAATAAGATACTAATGATATAAATACAATATATGTTATAATTATTGTTAAATTACACACATTTTTATAAATAAATTAATCTTAATTAATCTTAATAATAATTACTTAATAATAATAACTTAATTAATTAAAAATAATAAAACATTCATTAAAATAATTTTCATCCTTTTCATAATTTTAAAATATAAATTCTAAATTACAGATTAACTTTTATTTGAGTTAATATAGATAATATTAAATAATTTATTTCAAAAATATAATAAACTTTATTTTAAGAAAACATTTAAGCAATATTAGTATTGTTGTCGAATATTCCGAACAAAATGTGTTAATATATTGATTATTATTTTCTTTATTATTTTAGTTAAGAAAATTTTGTTTACAATTTCCCCTGCTGTGTTTTCCGCAATGCTGTTAATCTTAATCTAAAATTTGTGTTTAGAATTTAATTAGATTGATGATTTCCAAAAATTTGGTCACTTCATCCTGAGCATACTCGTATTTTGATGCAAATTTCAACCTGAATAAAAATTATACTAGTTAAATCCAAAATAAAGTTACAGAAAATTTATTTAACTTACTAGTTTAAATTCTCTCGCACAAGTAAAAATAGTCTAATCGCTTGGAAAAGCCGAAGCTCTTTCGTGTAGAAATTTAATGCAGTTGAACTGACTTCTCTTCTTTTTGAAGTTGAATGGTTCTTTATTTCTAAAGTTTTGCATGGTTCGTGAATATATATTAACCATGTTTTGTTGGCTGCTAAGCTGTCATCTTGAATGAACAACTCCGAATCACTGCTGCATCCTTGTACTCTGCTCGTAACGTCTGTATAAAATAAAATAAAATTGACGTAATTTGAATTTAAAAAAAAAAATAGTGTAAAGTTTTTACCTGAAGATTAGAACTAAATCGACGTTTCGGCCAAAAATATTGCTTTGATTCTCAATCGGCTTGAGCAATTGCTACATTTGTGGAAAATGAATCCAAATTTACTATACTAATTTGCGGCTTTTAATAAAACACCTGTAAAAAAATATATTTACAAAAATTTCAACATTTATTTTGTTTTAATTAAATACCAATATCCTATCTATATATTCAAATGAAGAAACGAAGATGGAGATCAGTGTTCATTGGATTCTAGAATTGAAGGTACTCACACACTTGAACATTGTTATCTGATTCAGAAGTTTCATAATTAGAATTTTCCATTTGTGGTACATATCTATATGTGATTTGATATATGTGATTGGTTTATATATATGTTATTGTGATTGTAATAAATGTGATTGTGTATATATATGTGATTGTGATAAAAAGTTTGTTATCCGTTTCTTAAATTTATTAGTTTTTAAAATGAATAACTTTGCTATACTCACTATAAATAATTTTTTAAAGCACTGAACTATTTGAAACAATTTTCACAATACGAATTCACTTTAAATCTAATTTTCAATAAATATTATTCACACAATTAGACTTTGTATACTATTTTGGTTATTTTGCAAGTTACTATTATAGAACACTCTACTTCTTAAAATGACAACACGAAATGAACCTGACAATGGAATAGTTTAGTAAAAACAGAACAAGATCGATTAAAATGTGTATTTACATTTTATCGTTTTACTCCCCTCACGAAAATGTTTCTTTAATCAGCTTAACAAAATTGTTAAAAATTCGATCACTTCATTCTTCACTTGAGTATAAGAAATGAAAATGTTAATAAATTGTTGATGAGAAGCTATTATTGATTATACTTTACATAAAACAAGAAAAACTAGATTGTCAGATTTTATGTAACTCACAAAAATTAGTTAAAACTTGATTGTAGTTTTTCTCAAAATAAAACTATATTAGAAATAATTTTTCAAGAAATAATTTTTCTACAAATGATTGTAAATATTTTACTAGAAATGAGAATAAATGTTGCACAAAATCATCGATTTATTGAAATTCTATTTTTAAGCGAATAGTTATTAAATTGATCGTAAAAAATCGTAAAATAAATGTAAATGATTTAAATTTAGTATTTCATAATTGAGATAAATTGAATAATTTAATCTTAATTTAGAAAATGGTAATATTGATAAAATTAAGGAAACCTCTCTCAGGTTCAACCAGTTATTCTATAATCTAGAATATGAGTTTCGAATATTCATCAACTAAAGGTTTCTGTATTGGAGAATAGCTTCTACTTGACATTAGAATACGATTTCTCTCAGTGTGGAAGAAAAATTACTAAATGATTTTGACGTTAAAGGAATCCTTCAAGTCAAATATTAACAATGGAATACCACTGATCGATGCAATTTGGATACTTTAATAGAAACTGTAGAAGAATTTATGAAAAAATTTCTTTACCGTTTACAAATTTTGATACCACACAACTTTATAGCAAAACAGCAATCTACATTCATTGAGGAAAGAAAAAAAAAATTAGGACCAGGAGAGTGCTTCGTTTAAGGGGATTTTTCTGAAAACTACGCCTTCATAATTCATGATTCGTTTCAAGGTTGTCATTATATTAATTCACAAGCTACTATTCATCCATTTGTCATTTATTTTAAAAGTGCCGAAAGTAAATATATACAGCACCGAAGTTTTATACTAATTTCGGATATCACAACAGTACTACAGTCCATCTTTTCATTACAAAAGTTATTGAACTCATCAGAACGCATCTAATATTAGGAAAATAATTTCTAACACCGACGGTGCACCTTCTCAATACAAAAATAAACCACCATAAAAAAGACTTTAAGGTTGATGCAGAATGGCATTTTCATGCTACCAGCCATGGAAAGGGACCTTGCGATGGGATTGTTGGTATACTGAAGCGTGCTGCACACCGTTATAGTATGGGGAGCAGAGATATTAAAAAAATTTTCGAATGGGGTTTAAAATGGAATCTACCATGAACTTTGGATACGCCGATAAAAATGAATATCAATTAACAAAAGAAAAATTACAAAATCGATATAAAAATGTGATTACTATAAGAGGAACTCAAAAATTTCATTCTTTTGTAACATTAAATACTAAGACAATAATTGCAAAAATGTTTTCCAACTCAAAAGAAACTTTTGAATGTAAAATAAGTAAATAATTTTTAATAACTATATTTATTTTTGTTAAAATGCACTCTTTTACTTTATGATTCCATAATAACATAATACGAACATAATACTTCTCCAGTCAAAAGTTCCTAAATAGATTTAGTTATTTATACGGCTTTTTTGTTTGCAGTCGAGACTGTCAAATTATTTTTTATAAGAGTGATAAGTGATTACTAAAAGTGATAAATAAACATTTTATTTTTTTATGCCATCTAATACAAAGAAAATAATTGCAGAAGTGTTTTCCTATTCAAAAGAAACTTCTGTTTGTAAAATAAGTAAATCATTTTTAACAATTGTATTTATTTCATTTATTGTATTACATATATAATTTTTATCATATTTTAAAAAGTTCATTTAATAATAAAATATTTGATATATAACATAAAATAAAAATCTCTTAGTTTATAACGCTATTTTTAAAATTTTCCTTCAGAACAAAAAAACTGATTCCTGACAGTCATATGCACAACGAATTTTATCTTTAAAACAAAAAGTAACGCATGTCCTAAACCTCACAAGCTGTTAGATATAAAATAAGCTTCAATTAAGTTTAAAAAAAAAAGGTGTAGCGCCATCTTTTCTCCAATTGCACCGTTTTTTTCTTATGTTACACCGTTGAAAATTATTTCAAAAGATTAACAGTGTACATTTTTAAAAACTTTGTTCCAATATTCAACAACATATCATTTATGAAAATCGATTCAGTAGTTTTTCTACAATCGCTCGTCAAAATGCACTCACATCTCAAAATAACAAAAAATTGAGGGGCACCCTGCAAAGACCCCTGGTCGAAAAAAAAATTCTAAGAGAACTTATATTTTTTATTTATGAAAGACTAACTGTAAACAAAAAAAATCAAAATTAAAAGGGTCAAGTCAAAACGTTGTTGATTCTTCGTGAAATTGCTCATATATAAATATATATATATATATATATATATATATATATATTATATATATATATATATATATATATATATATATATATATATATATATATATATATTATATATATATATATATATATATATATATATATATATATATATATATATATATATATTTATATATATATATATATATATATATATATATATATATATATATATATATATATATATATATATATATATATATATATATATATATATATATATATATATATATATATATATATATATATATATATATATATATATATATATATATATATATGTATATATATATATATATATATATATATATATATATATATATATATATATATATATTATATATATATATATATATATATATATATATATATATATATATATATATATATATATATATATATATATATATATATATATATATATATATATATATATATATATATATATATATATATATATATATATATGTAAATATATGTATATATAAACGAGCTTTTATAAACATCTGACTTGTATACGGACAAAGGTTTTTGGAACAAATAATAAAATAACAAAGGTTTATAATAAGGTGACCAGATTTTAATATTATGTGTGTTATTATGGTTTTCCATATTATTCATTGTTTGTGTGCTTTTGTCACTTTTGAATTAAAATGCAATATTTAAAAATATACTTTTTACTGTTTATTTTTAAATTTATTTATAATAATATAAACTTCCTTTTAGTAACAATTTGATTTTTATTTTTTTATTTATTTTAAAGAATATCGATTTCGACTTACGTCATCCTCAGTTCTTAAATTATTATTCCTTATTCCTAATTGTTACTATAAGGAAGTTTATATTATTATAAATAAATTTAAAAATAAACAGTAAAAAGTATATTTTTAAATATTGCAGATTTTAATATTGGCAAAGCGTGACACCATAGACGGGGGGGAGGGTGTCTTACATTTTTCAAAAATTTTCATAGAACGAAAAAATTATTTAGTCATTTTTTTTTAATATCATAATAAGTGCAATTTACAATATTTAATGAATAAAAAAATTATGTAAAGTATTATTTCATTCTTCGGAATATTTCTTATTTGCGTAAATTTATTTAGGAGAAGGTTACTATTGTTGTTGAAAAGGTCATTAAATATTCCACAAGAATTAATTATATTATTTTTCACACATAAAATGGCTTTCAAATTCTCAAGTAGAGTTTCTGCTCGAAATATCCGGTCTCGAGATGCTCGAGAAAGATTTGTTATTATTTCCACATTTTTGAGATTCTCATTTCTTGAGAAACATTATCTCAAGATTTAACAAATCACCATAAATCCGATTCAATTCTACAACTAAATAAACTTTTAGATGACTGTTGCGGACGCGAACCATCCTTCCATTGTTACGTACAACATACAACGCTTTAATTTGGAATCAAATTTATTTTATTTGATATTAATTTTAACCAAAAGAAGTTCTTTTTCATTTAACGGTCAACGGTCTAAATCGGTATCCCTTAGTTTTACCAACATTATTCTTAAAGTTGAAGTAGTTTATTCTATTTTGGAGGGGAGTGTTAGTATATAAATATACTAAGTGCAGTTCGCATAATATTTTGCAAAATAATATAAAAGAATTGATTGAGGAGAGAAACGAGTGCAAGTACTCCTGGATTGCAAGACTAGATGAAATTCTATTGAAACAATGATTGACCGGTTTTTGCAAGTCAAAGCAGCAGTTGTAAAAGCTTTAATCATAAATTTAAAGCTTTAATCTTTAATCTCAATTTAAATCATTTAAGGAATGAAAAAAAATTGATGTGGTTGCTTTAAATATTTTGAGTGCCATTCAAATAGCCACAAAATCAATGAAAGCTCTCAACGGTCAAGATGCCTCATTATTATCTGCAGAGGGAATCCTAAAATTTCTATTCAAATCTCTTCGGAAAAATAATTCAGAAATATGTATTCTCCAAATTGTTATTTGAAGTACAATCTCAAATTTTTAAAAGAAGAAATAACTCACTAGTCTCATTATTGTAATTTCTACACTATCCAAAGTCACTTAGTTTTTTTCTGTTTGCTTTAAAGATCTATTTGCTCTAAAAAAATATTCCATAGCCAAGATTGAGGAAACTACCGTTGACTGAATAAAGTTTATTCACCAGCACTAAGAGATCACCTTGGTTAGTGATACCTCACTGCTATTCCCAGTGATATGTGATATCTCACGTTAACTCGAATGTCAATAGCAGGGACTCACTTACTCTGCTGAGTCTGTCACTCCCGTAGATCAAAAATAAAAAAATTTACAAATCAATTAAAACTAAAGTAAAATACCTAAACTTTGACGGATTATTTTATTTTTCAAATTTTTATATAAATAATTAAAAAGTATGAATAAGTTTATAAATATATATATAATTTTATTTGCAATTTAAATAGAAGACAGAGTGGTTCAGTTTATGTTTAGTGTTTACTACACTATTGGTAATGATTGTCATAAAGTTTCAATTTATTTATATATATTTAAACTAAGAAAATTGTTGTATTAAGCATAACAAAATTGTCCAAATTTAATTTTGAATAACGAATTTGTTTTTCATTTGAATTCGAAATTCTGTTTTCTTTTCAAAAGTCGGGACATTTTTAAAATGCCGCGGGACGCGGGACAAATTGTTAAAAATCGGGACTGTCCCGCCAAAATCGGGACTGTTACGCCAAAAGCGGGACGTCTGGTCACCTTAGTTTATAATAAATAATAAAATGTCGTTGTGACATTATTTTATTATGTCTTTAATTATAATGGAATCCGTGTTTAAATTGGATGTGTGGAATTATTATTGTTTTATTGTTGTTTGACATAAACTGATTTTACTAAAGTGCATATGTCGTTTTAAATCACCAATTGTAAAAAAGAACCAACATTGATGACATTAATAGTGAATGATTTTATATCTTGATCTAGATTAAATTTTGCTTGTAGCAATACCATGACAAATTATAAATATTTTTTTGTGATTTATTTACAAATAAATATTGTAATTTTGACAAATTGTAAAGAAACTATTAAAAATAATATAAAATACAAAAATATGAGAAAATTTGATAATCGTGACGCTTTCGACGATAATTTGTTTGTATTCTCAACGAAAAGGTAAGTTTTGAAAGATATAACGTTTTCATTTCTAAATGACTTAATTTTTTATTAATGCTTTGTTTTAAGGTTACTAGGTTGTGGGAGGGTTTTTTTATTTTGCTTTCTATATTAGTAATTTTGCTGTGAATAATTTTTTATTAGAGTTCCAAACTATAGTTCAATTACAAACTTAGCATGGAATTATAATTCAAAAGACTGAAATTTTAAATAGATTTTGGATTATTAAGGATTTTTGTGAGCAAATTAAGTAGCTAAGAAGGTAACGGAAATCAATTAAAATTTTCAATTCTCAGAGAAAACTCCATTTATATATTTCGTGTTTCGAACTAGAATTCAAAACTTCTACTCAGTGCTATACTTCGAATCCGTTAACAGACACGTTATCATGTATACGCAAACAACTTCCGTACATTTAGGTTAACAAACCTCTTGCACCGCTCATTTACAGCACCAATTGGGTACCTGGCCTCGAATACTTTGGTGAATTTTTGGTTAAATTTCCCCCACAAGTGAAGGTAAATCAGTAGCTGGGAATATTCTCTGCATCGATGTGATTTTCTTGCATCTATATCATCGATCCCTAATGCCAGGCGTTTTGCGTTGTCAGACAATCTAGAACTCTCTAGTTCTGCTCCATTTTACCTAAGCTTTGGACTTTCAGCAATCCAAGAAAACCCTGCTCGAAACCTTGCTCGAAACCCTGCCAAGGACTTCTGCGAACTTAAATTTTAGGTAAGACTGCTTCGAGCCATCCGGTTAAATGAATGCTGGTCATCGCAGCTTCTACCACACAGTAGCTCATTTTGAACTGTATACTTCCGAATTGAAACTTGTTTTCCTGCCTTTTGAAATCAGGTTCATAAGATCTTCATCTTTTTAATCCTTTGTTTTAGCATGCTCCTGGCATAGTCTTTTGCAAGTATTGGTACCATTACTTGCAAAGCTATTGCGTGGTCTAAGGTGGTGCTGCAGATTACCGTTTAGCTCTCTAATGAAGTAGGGGAAGTGTCATTTACCTTCCGCTCTAAACCTCCTTCTTCGATTCCTCAGGTGTGAACCAGGGCATCTCAGTTACCAATAAGTAACCGCTCAACTAAGTTTGAGTTATAAATGACCCTTTATGCTTCAGACCCCACAGATGTCCCTTTTTGCTTCAGGTTGGCCTTTATTGAAGCCGCCTTCTTCTACCACCTTTTGGCAAGATGCTAGTTTTAGGAACATCGCTGCTCTCACATTCTCTTGTCCTATACTGGCTGTTTGTTAAACCTCGCTCCTTACGATTCATATAGGAGGTTAGTTCTTACAACCATCGCCAGTGGTACTCCCAGCGGTATTCCCAGCGGTATTCTCTAGTTTAATCTAATTTCATTAAGTACCAAACTATTTACTGCTTCTTGTTTCTGGTATTTATAAGATGTTCCTCATCTTTTTTATTAATAAAAGTTTTATTTCAGACTACCGGATTCCCTTATATCAATGCCAATACTATCGAATGGTCATATTGGATTTACCATCTATTCAGATTCAATTTATATGAATGGTTTATATAATGGAGAAAAAGGATTAAGCCATCGTGCAAGCATACCAAATTATTCAAATATTCAATTCAACGAATGTTCTTTTGAGAATAGAATGAAAAAAGAGGATAAGTGTACCTATCTACTCAATACGAAGAATGGTTATTATAAAGTTATATATGAAAATGGTAAAGATTATAAAGTTGAACAATTTTTGTATGCTCATCGATATTATAATCGAGCGATTGTAAATGAAATTTCTATTTATCGTTTAAGCAATATTACAGGTGAGGAAAAAAATTAATATGAATAAGTTTTGCTCTCATGGAGGGATCATGTTTTGTTGATTTGAAATATTTTTGATTTACGGGTGTGACAACCCCTTGTACTCCAGTCTCTACTATTGACTGACATACTAGTTAGCTTGAGATGTCACATTGTCACATCCTACTGGAAATAGCAATGAGCTATCACTAGCCAAGGTGATATCTTGCTCGTGCTGGAATATTAACTATATTCAGTCAACGATAGCACCCTCAATCTTAGCTTTGGGGCTATTCCATGACATATAACTATAGTTAGACTTTATTCATTGCGAAAGACATTGCGGCACATGACTATCTGTATTATTGGCAACCCAATTTTGTTTTGCTCGTGTAAATTTTCCTACTACACATTTTATTAAAAAAAAGTTCTAGTCTTCTAGACGTGAAACATTCCCTCTAAGTTTTTTACATTTGGAAATTAAAAAAAATGTATTCTATCTCTTTTGTTAATATATATGTTTTATGAAAATTTTGTATTTCCCTTCGTTATTTATTCCAATATTATTATGTACCACGTTGTAAAGCCTACCAACTATATAGATAGACCAAGAAACCATGAATATACAATTAAAATCACAAACTCATTTTCCATGACAAAAAGAAGAAAACTAAAATTATTATATTTACACGTAATAAGTTTTACAATTGTATTTCTTTCCAGGTGACATAAAAATAAAATTAAACCACAATTATAATAATGAAACAACATCAAATGATTTAAATTTAACAAAATTAAAAATTGTAAATAAAAAATTGAAATTATTTAATCGATGTGGCAAAAGTAAATTACGTGAAGATAAAAGATTACAAAGAAATTTTCAAAAAGTATGCTTTTTGTGGAATCATGTTCCAGAAGAAGTAATTCTTAAATCAAAAGCTAAAACTGTTTCGTATAAATTTATAATGACAGTTGATAAAAGGTTTGTGAATGCATATCAAGAATTAATAGATGGTGAGTTTAAAATGTTTGTACATACATATTATTGTACCACTTACCTTTATAGAGAATGGTAAATGGGATTTCCCGTATGCAGTTTGTCAATTTTAGAAGAAATTGAGTAACAACTTTTTGTGTAACCCTATAGACATGGTTAAACGCTATTTAGTTTTGAATTTTAAGGGAATCAAAAACAATTCTGAAAAAAAAACGAAAAACTCTATTCTCAACACAATTTTACTGATCCATACTTTGTTGTTTATTTTCTTGTACGGTGAACCGTGATTTATTTCATTTCACATAGAACATATGGCAATAAGAAAACCTGTTGTTTATACTATTATTATATTATTTCATCTTATTGAGATAAAACTAGTTTTTTACACAGCGTAAATAATAATTACGTTAGATAAATTTTTTTTACTTATAAAAGTATGACGGTGTTTTTGAATGAAAACAAAATTTGAAATACATATATATATATATATATATATATATATATATATATATATATATATATATATATATATATATATATATATATATATATATATATATATATATATATATATATATATATAATATATATATATATATATATATATATATATATATATATATATATATATATATATATATATATATATATATATATATATATATATATATATATATATATATATATATATATATATATATATATATATATATATATATATATATATATATATATATATATATATATATTTACATTTTAGAATTTTCTATTAATTCTTATAAATTCTCAGATTTCTATAAAGACAAACGTGCAGTTGTGTGTCTCTGTTGGTGGCACAGAGATCAACAAGTCAACGCTGCGCAAGAGCTAAGTCGAATTACACAGAGCCTATGTCATCTAAATCATACCAATTTCGATTCATTACCATGGAAGACATTGGCACTAATTATTTTGTCAATGAATGCCTTCGTCTAATTATGTTTACTGTAATGAGATTGTGTATATCAAACTGTGATTGTTGTTAAGTGCTAAGACTGCTCGACTGTTGATTGCAGCTGTTCAATTCTGTGTGAAATAGATAATGTTACGTTGAGGTTGAATTAGTGTGGTTTTTTATGGCACCTTTTCATTGCTCCAAATACGGCCATTTTCTAATTTGGAATAAATTAAATTTGGACAGTTCAAAATCTAAATCATATAGTGAATTCTTTTCAACTGTACCGAACAAATTTCAGTACAGTTCCAACACCGAATTATTTTTTTTGTATTGAAATTCTTTCCAAAAGAATACAAAATTCGATAATTCGATGTTGACTGTACCGAACACGTTGTTCGGTACAGTCGAAAAGAATTCACTATTAGTATATTTTCCTACAAGAGATGCAAACACCAATTTTTTTGTGAGTAAACATTTGTTCACGAGACACCCCAGCGTCGAGTGAGGCAAATTTACGAACAAAAAATGTTTTTATCTGGGGTAGGAAATGCATTTTTTTCTACGATAGTAAATATACAAACGATATTTATTATAAATTATTAGATTAGAAATCAACAACACAACATTCAAAGTTAATATTCTATTTTGTCATATTGTTGCTTTGTCTTAAAAACTTTGTAAAATCACATGAAAATACCATAGCAACCACAATTTGTTATTTATCGAAAATGATTTTACACTAGAGGGAAAATAGTAGATTTTTATACAAGTGGTGAAAACGTCTCTTTTTGCGTGACTGGACGGTTTGTTCAGGAACAAGTTCAGGAACGCAAAAACGTTTTTATCAAATCATTTCTTCTACGCTTGTAAATATAAATGATAATATTTACAAATTCATCTACTAAAAACTTACAAAACGACATAGCTAAATTTGACAGTGTAAAAAAATAATATTATATTTATATATAGCATTTTTACCAGTGTAAAATATTGTTATTATTGTGTTCGCTTACAGATGGAAGACAATTTGAATAATGAAAATAGTTCGAAAATATAAATTTAATTTTACACTTAAACGTCAAAAAATTATCTATTTTTTGCATTCTCAGATATATCTGTTCCGTGTTTATTTTCATTATCGGATATATCTCAGATCATATATTTTCTTTAAAAACTTTTACAGATATTACAGATATTTTTTTTACCGACTGCAAGTCATCGTTTAAAGTATAAATTTAAAAAATTGTAGGTAAAGTTTCGATTAAAAACAAATATAAATAAATTTTTAATAAAATTTAAATTTATTTCATAAATTTTTTTTTGGCGGAAAGAACTCAGAGAATATATTTTTTCGGCAAACGGCTGTAAAGTTTAACTTTACTGCCGCTAGGGAGTTAGCTAAAGTCTTACTTTTTAGCCTGACAGTAACGTCTAGCGACAGCAAAAGTAACGCCATTTTTATTTTATATTACGGAGGCTGTAAAGTAGCATTTGTTATTTGTTAGTTTGTTATTTTTTCAAACATATTGTATAACGATGACAGTAAAAAATAAGTTGATTCTCATATTATGAAATTTTGAAAAGGCTGCTTTGATAAAAAAATTTTATTCATACAAATTTAAATGTTTTTTTCTCTTTTTTGGAAGTAATTATGACGATACAAATTCATATTTATAAAAAATTTGATGTATTAATTTCATATTTATGAAAAATTTAAACGTTTGCCGAAGACATAGTGTATTTAATTCGGAGCTAAAGTGACTTTTGTGTTTTGTCTATAATTGTCGGCCTCCCTGCGGCCGTCAAACTATAGACTCAACACAAAAAGTGCCACTTTAGCTCCTAATTAAATAATGTACTATTATATCTGACAGTTAATTATCGGAGGAAAAAATTATACGATATATCTGATACAAATTTTATTTTATCGCTCCGATTTCTCCGATATAGAAAAAAACACACTGATTATTAGTTTAATTAATTAATTACACACAATTGATATAATGATTAGTTTCGATTCGATTCGATCAAAATATTCAAAATATTCAATCCCTTCAAAATACTGCGATATTGACAGAAATAAACACAGCAACCGAAACAACAACAGAAACAGTAAATCAAATTCAATCTCAAATATTCAATCAAATATTCAATCCTTTAAATAACCACCACCTGTAGGCGATCACCGAAACTTATTTACTTTCAGTCACTAGTTAGAAAAACATTTTCAGTCACTACTTAGAAAAAGTTTCCCTTTCACATAGGTTTTACTATATATTAAAATGACATTATCGTAGCTTGAAGTAGAAAAACGATTTTTTTTGCTTGCCGATATGGAAACTTATTGTTTTTGGTCGAAATCGGAATGTTTATGATGACTTGTGGTATTACAACCGATAATTATGTTCTAATTAATTCTTTTTTATTTAAACTAAACTAATCAGACACATCTAATTTTACTTCTATACACAAATCTGTCTGAACGAGAAAAGTACGTTTTTCTTGCGGATATCTGGCGTTCAGGATTTATTTTACTTTTTCTGTTACCTTGTATGCTCTCACAGATTTCACAATTCACATAAATTATTTTTCCTTTTTCAGCTCTAAAACAACCATCCAAAACTCTTTTCCTATCTCACACAACTCAATGGAAATCGTTGTGGCAATCTTTCAATATAACACTTGATAATGCACCGGAATTGAATAAAGTAATCATTTCTAGTATTTTTGCAACCGTATCTGCACTACCATCTCTGAAAAAAAATTCAAACAGAACAGAACAGTTTTATGGCTTAAGTCCGACTGGTCTAGGACGAGGTGGTTCAAATTTAGAAGATTATGAAGGACATTCATTTTGGGATACAGAGATATGGATGCTTCCAAATATCTTAATGATTGAACCGAAATGGGCAAAACAACTTTTAAGTTATCGTTTTCATAAAATAAAAGCAGCTGAAGAGTTTGCTAATTCACAAGGAATCAAAGGAGCAAGGTTGTGTCTTTGTCAATTTATATAGAGAATTTGTTAGATTTTATTTATTTGTGTAATTTTATTTAGATTTCCCTGGGAAACTGCTTTTACTGGTGTTGATGTTGTTCAACCATGTTGTCCCTCTGTTTCAAAATATCAACTTCATATATCAGCTGATATTATTCATGGTTTATTTCTATATTTAGCGGTTACAAATGATGTGGTTTGGATGAAAAAGGAAGGTTGCAGGCTTGGATTAGAAATAGCTGAATATTGGTCAAATCGTGTAACTCTTAATAAAGAAACTGGTTTATATGAAATAAATAGTAATTTTTCAATTTTAAGATCGGAGATTTTGTTGTAATTATAAACACTGTTTCCAGATGTTATGGGTCCTGATGAAGATCACAGCAATATTTCAAACAATGTATACACAAATGTAATAGTTCGTCATGCATTGTATTTTGGAGAGTAAGATTCAATAAAAATTTGTTTAATTTATAATAAAACAAGTTTAATTTTATATAGTTTTTTATCATGTGTTTGTGAGGTGGAAAACAAAAATTGGACAAAAATTGCGGATAAAATTAAAATTGAATATGATAATAATTTAGATTACCATCCACAATTCGATGGTTATAAAGTTGGAACAGAGATTAAACAAGCTGATGCAGTTTTGCTTGGATACCCATTAAACGTAGAAATGAATACGTAAGTTATCTTTTTTTTGTAATTTTGGTATCTGTGTCTATATTGTTATGTTTTCATTTCAGTACAACAAAAATGAACGATTTAAATTTCTACGCTAACGTAACCCGATCAACAGGTCCAGCCATGACATGGTCTATTTTTACAATAAACTATCTTGATTTAAACGAAAAAAACAAAAGCTCAAACTTTTTTAAAAAATCCTATTTTCCTTACGTTAGTAAACCATTTTATGTTTGGAATGAATTAGACATTGAAAAGCCTACAACCGAAAAAGGAGCATCAAATTTTTTAACCGGAGCAGGGGGATTTGTACAAACAATTTTAAACGGATATACTGGTATTAGAATCAAATTAAATCAGTTAATAATTAAACACTTATATTTACCAGAAAATGTAAACACGATGCAAATTAATGGAATTAAATTTTTTAACTTAATTTTATGTATAAAAATTCGTAAAAATTTTAGTTCTGTAGAAATTGAAAATTTGAGTAATCAATTGAAACGAGAAAATTTTCATTATGAAATTGTAATTAATAGCAAATCTACAAAATTGGACCAACGGAAAATAAGATGTATTAATAGTTAAAAATTTCATTTATTTTTATTAATATTTCTTTTATGTTTTAGTTGGTATTGGTTACAATGACGTTACTGTTATCAGAATGGTTGATAATGTTTATGGCAGATGTAAAATGGCACGAAATAAAAACTAATTATATTTTAATACTGCATTTAACAAATTTTGTACAGCATTTTATAAGTATACTGTATACAGCACACTAAATTTTTTTACTAAAATCAAAAAGAATTTGTTCTCACAAATAATTTATGTGTTTTTCAAATATTTTTTTAAGTTTACAATATTTTAACAGCTTTTACCAAAAATTTTGTGTTATATATTTACAAAAAAGTTGTAAAATTTAATTAGTGTTTTTTTAGTGTATGTTAGCCAATTCATAATAATGATATGCTATTAAATTTTTTATATGTACATGGTGGTTTCTTTCCAGAATTATTTCCTAGGGAAGAGGAAGTTTTAATGAGAACTACAATTTTTTTTAATTACCAATATATATAACGTAGCGACACAACAGAATGGACATTTTCCTTTAAATAAAGGTTTTATAACTTTTGTTATAAATAAATTAGAAAAACTTAAATTTATGATAATATTTAAACAAATTTTGCATAATTTTATCTTTCTAAAATAAATTGAGAAATAAAATTTTTTTTTTAAATAATATTCAATAATTTATTATTTTTATGCCGCGTTATAATAATAATAATGATAATAATTCTTTATTTCCCAGATTTCAAATACAAATAATCAAAACATTATATAAACTAACAAAATAAAATTTAATTTACAATTTATAAAATGAAAGTGATTTTGATACAGGGTAATGGTTATTGCGCCATATACTCGCATGGTTAGTAATTTGAAATCGCATTTCCTCCAACTCAAAAACTTGGATAAAAAAGGAAATCACTTCTTCAAATTAAAATGTTGACGGACAACAAAATTTAGACTATGAAACCTGTGGAAATAAGATAAAGATTATTCGTTAAATAAAAATTTTGTATTGAATAATCATGCAAAAATTAAATAAATAAGTCATGTTAGGATGTGTGTGTGTGTGGACATTTAACATTTAAAAATAATAATGATAATATTTAAATTTTGGTTGCGGAAGCGGGTAGCGAAATCCGAAATTAGACGTCCACGCCGTGCTGCCTGGGTAATGCTGACAGAATTAGGTTGGTGTATTGGACACAAGCAGAGTAAAAACTGCTTAGTCAATGACGCTACATCACGGCGAATTGGCGCTCATTCATTCATTCATTTTTGATGATTTTTTGAAGTTATTTTTATAACTTTTATTTGTTTTTTAATCCCTGAAGATGACTGTAATTATCAGTCGAAATATAGGATTTATAGAAATAAATAAAACGTGTTTTAAATAATTTTTAAAAAACAACATTTTCGACTATAAACACTTCAGTTATTAAAATATTTGAATATATATATATATATATATATATATATATATATATATATATATATATATATATATATATATATATATACAGGGTGAGTTTTTTAAAAAATGCCAGGCTTTTATCTCGAGAACCATGCTAGATGGGACAAAATAACCCAAGATGATATTTGTTAAGCGTCGAGGGGGACGTCCAATGGTAATATTGAATGACCTTGAAACTCATAAGTATTGGAGATATATGCCAAAATAGGTTTTTTTAAAATTAGAACCTATACATTTAATATTTTTTTTTAATTAAGTAAATCAAACTACACACTTTTTGCCTACAAAATTTTTTTGTAAAGTGTACGATTTTGTAGATATGATGAAAATTGATTTGCACTAAAGCAAACGTGTCTTCGCTAAGTTCTTCAGAAAAAAAATAAAATTTCGATAAATTAAAAAAAAACAAAGAAAATCATTCATTAATTTAAATATTATTGCATCGTGGTCTACTGCGTGAAATTGATTTTCGTTGTTTTTTTTTTGATTTATTGAAATTTTATTTTTTTTCTGAAGAACTTAGCGAAGACACGTTTGCTTTAGTGCAAATCAATTTTCATCATATCTACAAAATCGAACACGTTACAAAAAAATTTTGTAGGCAAAAAGTGTGTAGTTTGATTTACTTAATTAAAAAAAAATATTAAATGTATAGGTTCTAATTTAAAAAAAACCTATTTTGGCATAGATCTCCAATACTTATGAGTTTCAAGGTCATTCAATATTACTATTGGACGTCCCCCTCGACGCTTAACAAATATTATCTTGGGTTATTTTGTCCCATCTAGCATGGTTCTCGAGATAAAAGCCTGGCATTTTTTAAAAAACTCACCCTGTATATACCCTACAAACAATTTTGCTATTTGTAACCGTAAAATGACTGAAATGTTACCGGTGACTGTTATCGAGCACAAGTGGTAACGTAACTGATTTGTTACCGTATTTTGGTCAGACAATAGGCGGTAACGGTAACCGAACGAAGACCGTGTCGGTTACATTTTAGTATTCGTACGGTTACTATTTCAGTTACTTTTAAGTTGATTTTAGTAATTTGCTGGGTAAAATCATGGTTATACTACTGTTACTAAATGGTATTTGCGTCGGTTACATTTATGTTGCTTTTGGTGATTTGACGGACACAATTTCGATTATATTTCAGGTATTACAGGTGATGTTTTTTCGGTTACATTTTGGTAATTTTTAGTCATTTAACGGGCACAATTATGGTTATATTTCAGATACTGATCGTAGTTGTGCCGGTTACTTTCGGTTGTTTGTGGTAATTTGACATATAAATTCTAACAATAATAGAATATTATAATAATAATAATATTATTATTGTTTTACCATACTCTCTTATATTATAATTCTCTTAAAAATTATTGAATAAAACCGAAATTAATTGAGATATTTTTATTAATATGTTCATTATTATTTGGAAATAAATATTAATATATAAAATAAAACAATTTTTGAAATTTAGAAACAAGAAAAATTTAAACCTAAATATTTTTATAACATGTTTTGACAAGGAGTCTGCTCTGTTCCAATATATAATTAAAACTGCGTTCGTGTTTTTAAACTATAATTATAGTGAGGAATACAATACAATACACTACCATTTTTAATGTCGTGACATGCTCGTGGGTATTTCGATAATTTTCGTTGTTTGCAAACGAGAATTTAAGCAAAGATGAATATGTGCTGATGATATTTAAACTATTTTTATTTCGTTTTGTGTTTGTAGGTCGCCTTCGTCATATTTACAGATAAAACTTTTATTTTCGGCGGTGACATTGGGACTGTAGAGGGACTGTTGGTTACAAAATGTTTGTCGGGATATATATATATATATATATATATATATATATATATATATATATATATATATATATATATATACATATATATATATATATATATATATATATATATATATATATATATATATATATATATATATATACATATATATATATATATATATATATATATATATATATATATATATATATATATATATATATATATATAGGGTCATTCCATATGGGATCGAACTTGAGTTGCACGACATGTCTCAAAAATTGTTTGAACGATATTTATTCGATTTATAAGTAAAAAAAAAAATTTTTGTAGAGCGAACTTGTTTTTTCCTCTCTCTCACTCTCGAGTTAGACTCTCTCAAAATTTTCGCATATTCAAAGAGTTTTGGGTATATGTGTAACGTTTTTCATCATATTTTCGGAACGGTTTGACCGATTTTAATTTTCTCAACGGTTTCTTCAAGAAAACAGAATATAGAAAATAATGAGACTATTAAATTTTAATAATTTATAATTTTCAATTTTTGAATCTGTACTTCTTCTTTCCTGGATAACAAAAAAAGTAATTTTTTCAAATTTTTTAAATTAACATTAAATCGCTTGTATATAATCACACTTTAATCTGTGGAAAATTCAGAGTGGTACTAGAGCAAAAATTTTGAAATACAGCGTTTTGAAATCAACTATTCATATCCTTTCCCACTAAAATTGTCTTTAAACTTTTTGATTTCCATTTTTATCACCAGAAACAATAATTAAAGTATTTAAAAATAAAGAATACACGTTGGTAGCTTTGTGATATAATTACAATATTTTTATTTAAAACTATGTGTTTTAATATGGCTATCATTACATGTTGAATATGGTTTACATATAATGTTGTGGAGTTCTCTATCATTCGGAATTACATGATGTATTTTTTGCGTTCCATAAAAAACATTTATATTATTAAAATGTGAACGCAACCCTTTTCCTTCATTCTTATGTTCTCCAATGGATGCATATTCAAAATATATACCATGGATGTTGTCCTTTGCCCAATTGAATAAATCGCAAACATTGGCGAAACACGCTCTGTTTAACGTCCTCAAGGATTCCGCTCGTGATAGTCTTTTAATAGTTCCACCGACTCCACCAGCTGGTCCTTTTCCATGAGCTGTAGCAAAAAAGACCCATTCTGCTTTTATATTAAAGTCCATGTTGTGATAGCATATGTTAACGAAATTTTTTTATTTTTGAATTGTGCTGGTGATCCATCAGAAAAATAAGTAAATTTTGTTGGCGCAAGAAAAATCTCATTATAAGCTGTTCAAATTTCATTGGTAAATCAATTGCAACTAAAGAACAGTGATTGCATCTCTATTTATACAAAAATCGAAATTAACATGGGCGCTATTTTTATGATGAATGCTAGATAACGGAATATTTTCAATAACGTTACCACGTGTTGCTTTTGTAAAATGGTTGCTAAGTTAATGACGATAATTAAAAAAGGGAAAATGAACAGGTGTTTTATTGCGGTGTGCTGTGAATATATATGGCTTTATTCCTATAAAGCACACAGATGAGTCATAATTCTCGATATTAAATAACAATAAAATAATTAATCCGCTATTTATTTTTCATTAAACAGCAACGCCCATTTAAGAAGACTGAATTTCTTAATTTTATTACTGTACTTTTGTTGTTTTATTACGTTGTCGAATTCACCAAGTTTTAATTTTAGGTAAAATTGAAATAGGCGTAATCGAAGTAAACGGTAAAATATCAATAATATGTACTATTTTAACATATCGCAAAGGTTTTATATTTCAAAATTCCGAAAACAGATTAATTTCAGTATGGAAAGATATACAATTTTGAGATTAAAAGACTGTATCTCAAAATTTTTGTTCTAGTACCACTCTGAATTTTCCACAGATTAAAGTGTAATTTTATACAAGTGATTTGACGTTAATTTAAAAAATTTTTAAAAATTACTTTTTTTGTTATCAAGGAAAGAAGAAGTACAGATTCAAAAAATCACCAAAATTTGACAATTATAAATTATTAAAATTTAATAGTCTCATTATTTTCTATATTCTGTTTTCTTTAAGAAACCGTTGAAAAAATTAAAATCGGTCAAACCGTTCCGAAAATATGATGAAAAACGTTACACATATACCCAAAACTCCTTGAAAATGCGAAAACTTTGAGAGAGGCTAACTCGAGAGTGAGAGAGAGGAAAAAAAAAGTCCGCTCTACAAAAATTTTTTTTTTTACTTATAAATCGAATAAATATCGTTCGAATAATTTTTGAGACATCGCCTACCAAAATCCCATTTTTATGTTCGATTTCATATGGAATGACCCTATATATATATATATATATATATATATATATATATATATATATATATATATATATATATATATATATATATATATATATATATATATATATATATATATATATATATATATATATATATATATATATATATATATATATATATATATATATATATATATATATATATATATATATATAGCTATATATATATATATATATATATATATATATTTTAATAACACTTCAGTTATTAAAATATTTGAATAAATATATATATATATATATATATATATATATATATATATATATATATATATATATATATATATATATATATATATATATATATATATATATATATATACATATATATATATATATATATATATATATATATATATATATATATATATATATATATATATATACACCTATTTTCAAGCGAAAGTGCTGTTGGTATTTTGTAAATAAAATGGTACTGGGTGATCCGATTTTAAATCGGTTTTCAATTTTAAATAGCTGAATATTGGTGGAGTATATAATTTGGTATATAATTTGTTTTTTTATCCCAACTAAATCATTAAAAAAATTAATTTAAATTTTGATAAAAGTTTTTCAATAGAAAAAAATCAAAAAAAATCAGAAAATAATAGAATTACTTCGGTCTGAGTATTACATTCATGAGCTCAAAGTGAAATTCTTACCTTTTTTGACATTTCTCGACGTTTTAGGACCTACTGATTCTAAAAAAGCAAAAAAATAAATGTATGTCTGTCTGCCGGCCGACCGTCCGGCCGTCATTACCTACGCTGCAGGGAAAACCGCTGGAGAGATTTCAAAATTTTTTTTTTCTAAAAATATGTATTCACAAGGGACAGGTCCGAAAGGACGCTGTGTTCGATAACTGTACCGGAAGTGTGTCAAAAAAATCATTATGTGTGTCAAAAATAGCAAATTTTCATATTTTTGGCTTAAAAAACGTTCATTTTAAGTGATTACGAGTAGGAACATTAAATTTGGAGAAATCTTGATGGTCGGGATTGGTATGTAAGATCAAAAACTAGATTATTGCATTACAAGTTTGTCAAAAAAATGTTGTCAAGTGTGTCAAAAGACAGATTTTTATTTATTTTTTTACCTAATTTTGTGGAAAAAAAAAATAAAATTAATTGTTTGTTTGAAATGAACTTTTATTATTATTATTGAGAATTATGGCATTATGAGGTTGTCAAAAAAATGTTGTCAAGTGTGTCAAAAGACAGATTTTTATTTATTTTTTTACTCTTTTTTTTGGAAAAAAATAAAATTGTTTCTTTGAAATGAAATTTTATTATTATTATTGAGAATTATGGATTATAAGTTTGTCAAAAAAATGTTGTCAAGTGTGTCAAAAGAAAGATTTTTTTTTATTTTTTTACCTAATTTTGTGGAAAAAAAAAATAAAATTAATTGTTTGTTTGAAATGAAGTTTTATTATTATTATTGAGAATTATGGCATTATGAGGTTCTCAAAAAAATGTTGTCAAGTGTGTCAAAAGATTTTTATTTAGTTTTTTACCCTTTTTTTTGGAAAAAAATAAAATTGTTTCTTTGAAATGAAATTTTATTATTATTATTGAGAATTATGGATTATAAGTTTGTCAAAAAAATGTTGTCAAGTGTGTCAAAAGAAAGGTTTTTATTTAGTTTTTACCCATTTTTTTTAGAAAACAATAAAATTAATAGTTTGTATGACATGATATTTTATTATTATTATAGAGAATTATGGCATTATAAGTTTGTCAAAAAATAATGTCAAGTGTGTCAAAAAATGATTTCATTTATTTTTTAGCCAATTTTTTGGAAAAAAAAATTAAGCTGTTTTTATGACGTAAATGTAATTTAAAATGAAATTGGACATGGAAATTTTTGAGTTTGTTATAGTTTTTGAAATATTTTTGGGATTTTGAAAAAGTTTGTATTATTGAATTTGTAATAATTTTTGCAATATTTTTAGAATTTCGGCAAAAGTTTTAATTTTTGATTTTGTAAGAATTTTTAGAATATTTTTAGAATTTTGAAAATTTTTTTATTTTTGATATTATTATAATTTTTGGAATTTGGAAAAAATTTTCAATATTTGATTTTGTAATAATTTTTGCAATATTTTTAGAATTTTGGAAAAAGTTTGAATTTTTAAGAATTTTTGAAATATTATTGGAATTTAGAAAACATTTAAATATTTGATTTCATTCTAATTTTTAGAATATTTTTGGAATTCTGAAAAAGTTTTATTTTATTTAATTTAACAATATTTTTGGAATTTTGATTATAATTTTCCGGCAACGTATTGATATTTCGTGTTAGTTTTGTAATAAATATAAAAAATAGAGATAAAAAATACTTGTACTTTAACAAAGAGTTATGTTTGATATACATCGCAGTCCAAAACTAAAAACCACGTCCTCATAAAAGTTTTTTGCCGAAAACTATATCAAAATCCTTTACCCAGACCGAAGTCTTGATATCTCAGAGCTGTGAGATTTCAGCCCCTCCATATTTTTTAATTTTATTTCATAAATAATTGACTAAATTGTTTAACAATATTTGATTAATTCATTAAATTTAATTAATATTAATATAATCTAAAGTTAATATCTTATGTGACCGCCTTGTGCTGCAATCATTTCGCGCATTCTATTAGACATTGAATTTAATAAATTGATGAAATACTGGCGCCAATCAACGCCTCTCATCATGTTGTGCGCTCTCACAATGGCATCCCAGACCTCATCATTACTGTGAAACACTTGGTGTTCACTCCTAACTTTGCCTTTGATCTCTGATCCGACATTCTCAACAGGATTTATCTCTGGAGAGAGACTGAAAATACAAATGTCTACATTAATTAAATATTTAAAATTACAAGATAAAATTAAATCACCTCGGGTGATCAAACATAAAATCTCGTGTATCGCCTATATTTTCATTAATCCATTGTTTGACAGCATTTGAAGTGTGTACCGGATGATTGTCGTGTAACAATAAGACCATACCATCGTCAAAGTGTTCATCAATGTATGGCTTCAAAGAGTTCTCCAAATATTCAATGTATTGCTCGGCATTTAACGTATTATTGACTCGATAAATGGGACCAATTCCGTGAAAACTGAAACTAGATAAAATAATAAAATTTGATTACTTGTTTTTTAATATACAAATATTATACCTAACGATAAACGATATACTGAAACGACATGTCCTCTGAATGTGCGCGATATTTTGCGGTTCATATCGGGTGCCATTTGTCCGCCAAACCCAACAACGCCCTCCATCAGCGGTACAAAAAGTAAACTCATCTGAGAACACAATTCTTGACCATTCAATCACTGTCCAGTCAATCATTCTCTGGGCGTAATTTAATCGGCGCCTTCTGTGCACATCCGACAACAACTGCTTTTGAGCCGCAACTCTATGATGAACTCCTATACAAATGCACAAAACAATTAAATAAACTACCAATTAATTAAAACATTCGTTTTTAACCTCGTTTTTTAAGGACTCGGCGCAACGTTGAGTCACTAACGGATGTCAGCCTTTCATTCACTTCTACTTCCGGCAAATGTCTTAATTCTGCATAACTTGACCATTGATTATCAAGCGATACGCTGCGAAGTGTCTCATTGTCTTCAGCTGTTGTCTTCGGATGGCATTTCTGGTCTTGGGTTCGGGGGAGAGTCAGAAACTGCTCTTCAGACTCATCGATTTGTTGCCATTTATAAAAAGTCCTTTCACTTATTTCTATAAATAAACAAAATAACAAAATTATTAATAAAATTAAATTATTATAATAGTAAAATAAACGTTAAATTATTTACCAATTACACGCATAATTTGATATTTTGTCTCTCCTTTTGCCCGTAATTTAATAAATCTTCTGAATTTGAATTCACGGTCTTTGGCATTAAAAGGCATTTTGATTATTAAAACTAATTTAATTCAATTAACTAAACAATATGACAACAATTTGATAACGATTTGTCAAACCATAAGACAAATCCTTACAACAAATTACAGCTAACTTACTGTTTAACCTTAAAGACTCAATTTTAAATTTAAACATAATTTTTATATTGTTCTAGTTTTATTAAAATTGCAAATTATGCTTAAATTTAAAATTGAGTCTTTAAGGCTAAACAGTAAGTTAGCTGTAATTTGTTGTAAGGATTTGTCTTATGGTTTGACAAATCGTTATCAAATTGTTGTCATATTGTTTAGTTAATTGAATTAAATTAGTTTTAATAATCAAAATGCCTTTTAATGCCAAAGACCGTGAATTCAAATTCAGAAGATTTATTAAATTACGGGCAAAAGGAGAGACAAAATATCAAATTAGGCGTGTAATTGGTAAATAATTTAACGTTTATTTTACTATTATAATAATTTAATTTTATTAATAATTTTGTTATTTTGTTTATTTATAGAAATAAGTGAAAGGACTTTTTATAAATGGCAACAAATCGATGAGTCTGAAGAGCAGTTTCTGACTCTCCCCCGAACCCAAGACCAGAAATGCCATCCGAAGACAACAGCTGAAGACAATGAGACACTTCGCAGCGTATCGCTTGATAATCAATGGTCAAGTTATGCAGAATTAAGACATTTGCCGGAAGTAGAAGTGAATGAAAGGCTGACATCCGTTAGTGACTCAACGTTGCGCCGAGTCCTTAAAAAACGAGGTTAAAAACGAATGTTTTAATTAATTGGTAGTTTATTTAATTGTTTTGTGCATTTGTATAGGAGTTCATCATAGAGTTGCGGCTCAAAAGCAGTTGTTGTCGGATGTGCACAGAAGGCGCCGATTAAATTACGCCCAGAGAATGATTGACTGGACAGTGATTGAATGGTCAAGAATTGTGTTCTCAGATGAGTTTACTTTTTGTACCGCTGATGGAGGGCGTTGTTGGGTTTGGCGGACAAATGGCACCCGATATGAACCGCAAAATATCGCGCACATTCAGAGGACATGTCGTTTCAGTATATCGTTTATCGTTAGGTATAATATTTGTATATTAAAAAACAAGTAATCAAATTTTATTATTTTATCTAGTTTCAGTTTTCACGGAATTGGTCCCATTTATCGAGTCAATAATACGTTAAATGCCGAGCAATACATTGAATATTTGGAGAACTCTTTGAAGCCATACATTGATGAACACTTTGACGATGGTATGGTCTTATTGTTACACGACAATCATCCGGTACACACTTCAAATGCTGTCAAACAATGGATTAATGAAAATATAGGCGATACACGAGATTTTATGTTTGATCACCCGAGGTGATTTAATTTTATCTTGTAATTTTAAATATTTAATTAATGTAGACATTTGTATTTTCAGTCTCTCTCCAGAGATAAATCCTGTTGAGAATGTCGGATCAGAGATCAAAGGCAAAGTTAGGAGTGAACACCAAGTGTTTCACAGTAATGATGAGGTCTGGGATGCCATTGTGAGAGCGCACAACATGATGAGAGGCGTTGATTGGCGCCAGTATTTCATCAATTTATTAAATTCAATGTCTAATAGAATGCGCGAAATGATTGCAGCACAAGGCGGTCACATAAGATATTAACTTTAGATTATATTAATATTAATTAAATTTAATGAATTAATCAAATATTGTTAAACAATTTAGTCAATTATTTATGAAATAAAATTAAAAAATATGGAGGGCTGAAATCTCACAGCTCTGAGATATCAAGACTTCGGTCTGGGTAAAGGATTTTGATATAGTTTTCGGCAAAAAACTTTTATGAGGACGTGGTTTTTAGTTTTGGACTGCGATGTATATCAAACATAACTCTTTGTTAAAGTACAAGTATTTTTTATCTCTATTTTTTATATTTATTACAAAACTAACACGAAATATCAATACGTTGCCGGAAAATTATAATCAAAATTCCAAAAATATTGTTAAATTAAATAAAATAAAACTTTTTCAGAATTCCAAAAATATTCTAAAAATTAGAATGAAATCAAATATTTAAATGTTTTCTAAATTCCAATAATATTTCAAAAATTCTTAAGAATTCAAACTTTTTCCAAAATTCTAAAAATATTGCAAAAATTATTACAAAATCAAATATTGAAAATTTTTTCCAAATTCCAAAAATTATAATAATATCAAAAATAAAAAAATTTTCAAAATTCTAAAAATATTCTAAAAATTCTTACAAAATCAAAAATTAAAACTTTTGCCGAAATTCTAAAAATATTGCAAAAATTATTACAAATTCAATAATACAAACTTTTTCAAAATCCCAAAAATATTTCAAAAACTATAACAAACTCAAAAATTTCCATGTCCAATTTCATTTTAAATTACATTTACGTCATAAAAACAGCTTAATTTTTTTTTCCAAAAAATTGGCTAAAAAATAAATGAAATCATTTTTTGACACACTTGACATTATTTTTTGACAAACTTATAATGCCATAATTCTCTATAATAATAATAAAATATCATGTCATACAAACTATTAATTTTATTGTTTTCTAAAAAAAAATGGGTAAAAACTAAATAAAAACCTTTCTTTTGACACACTTGACAACATTTTTTTTGACAAACTTATAATCCATAATTCTCAATAATAATAATAAAATTTCATTTCAAAGAAACAATTTTATTTTTTTCCAAAAAAAAGGGTAAAAAACTAAATAAAAATCTTTTGACACACTTGACAACATTTTTTTGACAACCTCATAATGCCATAATTCTCAATAATAATAATAAAAGTTCATTTCAAACAAACAATTAATTTTATTTTTTTTTTCCACAAAATTAGGTAAAAAATAAATAAAAATCTGTCTTTTGACACACTTGACAACATTTTTTTGACAAACTTATAATGCAATAATCTAGTTTTTGATCTTAACATACC
>OY856186.1:144157098-144222863 GCA_963693315.1 Diogma glabrata | reverse complement strand
TTTTTTAAAATTCCAAAAATTATAATAAAATAAATTCAAAATTTTTCAAAATTCTAAAAATATTCAAAAAAATTCTTACAAAATCAAAAATTAAAACTGTTTCCGAAATCCTAAAAATATTGTAAAAATTATTACAAAATCAAAAATACAAACTTTTTCAAAATTCCAAAAATATTTCAAAAACTATACAAATTCAAAAATTTCCGTGTCCAATTTCATTTTCAATTACATTTACGTCATAAAAACAGCTACATTTTTTTCCAAAAAATTGGCTAAAAAATAAATGAAATCATTTTTTGACACGCTTGACATTGTTTTTTTGACAAACTTATAATGCCATAATTCTCTATAATAATAATAAATTTTCATGTCGTAAAAATTATTAATTTTATTTTTTTCCAAAAAATCGGGTAAAAACATAAATAAAAATCTTTCTTTTGACACACTTGACAACATTTTTTTGACAAACTTATAATGCCATAATTCTCAATAATAATAATAAAATTTCATTTCAAACAAACAAGTTTATTTTTTTCCAAAAAATTGGGTAAAAAAAATAAATAAAAATCTTTCTTTTGACACACTTGACAACATTTTTAGGACAAACTTATAATGCCATAATTCTCAATAATAATAATAAAATTTCATTTCAAACAAACAATTAATTTTATTCATTATTTTTCTTTTTTTGGATTGTATCCTTTTATTTCACTCAAAATAAAAATTTTAATTATTTAAAAAAACTATTTTAATTTATTTTAAAAAATTCAAACTTTATTGATTACAACATGTTTCGGAATACAACAGTGGCGAAGCGTCGGTATAGACACACTAGACAGTGTCTACCCAAACATAATATAAATATGAAACTTTATTTTCATATTGCTCGCATAATGTCGACCTAATACTATTTTGTCAAACGTTCTAAGAAAATCATTAAGTTTTAATACAATAATTAGAACAAAAACAATTCAACTATGTTCCCGAAACTTTAATATAAACGTTTCCCAGTTTCATGTACAAACAAACAAAAATGTTTTTCTCACTGCAGTAGACGTTTCAAATTATGACTACCAAAATAAGCAATAGCAACAACAACAAATTTTCAACTTTTGTTCCTTCTTGGATAGACAGTTTTGTTTCTGTCTATTTATGTTTCCAAATTTGTTGAGAAACATCAGTAGACGTTTCAAATTATGACTACCAAAATAAGCAATAGCAACAACAACAAATTTTCAACTTTTGTTCCTTCTTGGATAGACAGTTTTGTTTATGTCTATTTCTGTTTATATATTTTGCTTCCAAATTTTTTGAGAAACATATTATGGGAAACATATTTGACAAAAATTGTAATTATTAGTTAGATGTTTCTTGAGCAATTTTTTGTGTGATTGTGTGATTTTGAATTCGATTCTACGACTTCTGAATAACAGGAACAGTTGGAAAATAAATTTGAATCTTTGATTTTGGATTACTTTTTGGGATATTTTTAGAATTTTGAAAAAAGTTTCATCTTTGATTATGTTATAATTTTTGCAATATTTTTGGCATTTTGGGAAAAGTTTGAATTTTTAATTTTGTTGTAATTATTGCAATATTTTAAGAGTTCTAGGAAAAGTTTGAATTTTTGATTTTGTTATAGTTCTTGCATCAATTTTGGAATTTTGAAAATAGTTTCAATTTTTGATTTTTTAATAATTTTTAGAAAATTTTTGGAATGTTGAAAAAGTTTAAATTTTGGATTTTATTATAATTGTTGGAATATATTTAGAATTTTGAAAAAGTTTATTTATACTTTTACAAAGAATTTTATGTTTAATATTCATCGCTCCCTAAAACTTAAAACAATGGTTTTGTTAATCTACAATATCCTTTATCTTTTGTACAAAATATTTTTATTTCAAAATTTTTAAAATTTTTAATTTTGATTTAGATTGAACAATCTTTTTTTAAATATTTTGCTTGCCGCGAATAAAAAATATAGTATATGATGCACGGACGTAAGTCATTTTAAATGTGGGTACAAATCTCGGTTGGCGCTTCGACTCACAAACTCCACATACGTCCAAAAACCTTAGCTTTCTGTCCTCTCATCTTAATGTACTATAATTAGTTTCTACTGGCAAATTAATAAAACTTTTGAATATGTCTACCCTAGTTTCAGAAGCACGCTTCGCCACTGGAATACAATATTCCATCTACAGGTATTTTGTGTACAATTGTACACAATTGTACACAAAATACCTGTAGATGGAATATTGTATTCCGAAACATGTTGTAATCAATAAAGTTTGAATTTTTTAAAATAAATTAAAATAGTTTTTTTAAATAATTAAAATTTTTATTTTGAGTGAAATAAAAGGATACAATCCAAAAAAAGAAAAATAATGAATTTAAATTCTCACTCAAGTCGTTCCGATAGAACAACTGATTTAATTAATTTTATTTTTTTCCAAAAAATTGGGTAAAAAACTAAATAAAAATCTTTCTTTTGACACACTTGACAACATTTTTTTGACAAACTTATAATGCAATAATCTAGTTTTTGATCTCAAATACCAATCCCTACCATTCATTTCAAACAAACAATTAATTTTATTTTTTTTTTCCAAAAAATTGGGTAAAAAGATAAATAAAAATCTTTCTTTTGACACACTTGACAACATTTTTCTGACAAACTTATAATGCAATAAACTAGTTTTTGATCTCACATACCAATCCCTACCATCAAAATTTCTCCAAATTTAATGTTCCTACTCGTAATCACTTATAATGAACGTTTTTTAAGCCAAAAATATGAAAATTTGCTATTTTTGACACATATAATGATTTTTTTGACACACTTCCGGTACAGTTATCGAACACAGCGTCTTTTCGGACCTGTCCCTTGAGTATACCTAGTTTTAGAAAAAAATTTTTTGAGATCCATCCAGCGGTTTTCCCTGCAGCGTAGACTATGACCGCCGGACGGCCGGCCGGCAGACAGACATACATTTTTTTTTTGCTTTTTTAGAATCTTTTAGAGTTTTTCAGAATGCCAAAAAAAAAGTGGGGGTAGGAATTTCACTTTTGGCTCAAGAATGTAATACTTAGGTCTTTCAGACCGAAGTAATTCATAATATGTATGTTTATTCGAATCGTTTAAAAATTTGCAATTTTGTTTTATTTTTTTCTTCTTTTATAAAAGTCCTATTGTATGGACGTGTTTATAGATATTCTTACATGTGTAAAATCAAGTATATATACCTTTATGTTTGTCGGTTAATAAATTTGTGTTATTTCATACAACAAATATGGAGGGGCTGAAATCTCAAGCTCGGAGATATCAAGACTTCGATCTGGGTTAAGGATTTTGATATAGTTTTCGGCAAAAAACTTTTATTAGGACATGGTTTTTAGTTTTGAGCAGCGATGTATATCAAACATAACTTTTTGTTAAAGTACATGTATTTTTTATCTCTGTTTAGATATGTTTTACAAAACTAATACGAAAAAGGAACATCAATACGTTGTCGGAAAATTATAACAGATCATAAATTAACATAATTTAGTGAAAAGATTATACAATCAGCAAACTACTCAAAAACCTCTCCATTTAGCGTTTCGAGAAAATATTTCAAAATCACAAGTTCATATTTCTTTCAAAATTCCAAAAATATTGTAAAAATTAAATAAAATGAAAAATTCAAACTTTTTTCAAACAAAATTCTAAAAATATTTAATATTAAAAAATCAAAGATTAAAACTTTTTTCAAAAATCTAAAAATATTGCATAAATTATAACAAAATCAAAAATTGTAACTTTTTCCAAAATTATAAAAATTATAATAAAATCAAAAATTAAAAATTTTTCAAAATTCTAAAAATGTTCCAAAAATTCTTACAAAATCAACACTTGAAACTTTTTTCAAAATTCTAAAAATGTATATAAAATTCAAAAATTCTATTTTTTTTTCAAAATTCTAAAAATATTCCAAAAATTAGAATAAAATCAAAAATTTAAACTGTTTTAAATTCTAATAATATTCCAAAAATTCTTATAAATTCAAAAATTCAAACTTTTTCCAAAATTCTAAAATATTGCAAAAATTATAACAATATCAAATATTGAAACTTTTTCCAAAATTATGATAAAATAAAAAATTAAAAATTTTTCAAAATTCTAAAAATATTCCAAAAATTCTTACAAAATCAAAAATTGAAACTTATTTTAAAATTTTAAAAATGTATATAAAATTCAAAAATCTTTTTGAAGTGAAACTTCTTTATCGGCGTATGAGAGAAATTTTAAAGCAGTATAAAATTTAAAAAAATCGTCACGATTTTCGGTTACGTTGTTTTTTTATAAATTTTAATTTTGTTTTCATAATTTTATTTTTATAAACAGAGCATGCACAATGAAAATACTTTTACTCATGAAAGTTTGTATGAATATTTATTTTGAGAAAAAAAAAATTAATTTTTGAAATACTTTTTCCTCAATGAAAAAGTTAAACATTTGTTAACTTTTTCCCCATGATTAGTAGAGAATTGAGCTACCTACATTTTAAAGCATTGTATTTCTATTAAAAAATAATAATAAAAAGTTGCTCAAATCTCATGAGGAAAAACCTCATACATTGTGCATGCACCGTTATTTATTTAGTATTGTACTAAATGTTATATGGATGTGTCGATTGTAGATGGTGGTCATGGTGGCCATGGTGGTCATGGTAGTCATGGTGGTAATAGTGGTCATGGTGGTCATGGTGGTCATAGTGGTAATGGTGTTCACGGTGGTCACGGTGGTCATGGTGGTCACGGTGGTCATGATGGTCATGGTGGTCATAGTGGTCATGGTGGTTATGGTGGTCACGGTGGTCATGGTGGTCACGGTGGGCATGGTGGTCATGGTGTTCACGGTGGTCATGATGGTCATGTTGGTCATGGTGGTCATGGTGGTCATGGTAGTCATGGTGGTCATGGTGGTCATGGTGGTCATGGTGGTCATAGTGGTTATGGTGGTCATGTTGGTCACGGTGGTCACGGTGGTCATGATGGTCATGGTGGTCATGGTGTTCACGGTGGTCATGGTGGTCACGGTGGTCACGGTGGTCATGGTCGTCATGGTGGTCATGGTGTTCACGGTGGTCATTGTGGTCATGGTGTTCATGGTGGTCATGGTGGTCATGGTGGTCACAGTGGTCACGGTGGTCATGGTGGTTATGGCGGTCACGGTGGTCATGATGGTCATGGAGTTCATGATGGTCATGGTGGTCATGGTGGTCATAGTGGTCATGGTGGTTATGGTGGTCACGGTGGTCATTGTGGTCACGGTGGTCATGGTAGTCATGGTGTTCACGGTGGTCATGATGGTCATGTTGGTCATGGCGGTCATGGTGGTCAAGATGGTCAAGGTGGTCATGCTGGTTATGGTGGTCATGGTGGTCATAGTAGTTATGGTGGTCATTGCGGTAATGGTGGTCACGGTGGTCACATGGTGGTCATGGTGGTCATGATTGTCAAGGTGGTTATGGTGGTCATGGTGGTCATGGTGGTCAAGGTGGTCATATTGGTTATGGTGGTCATGGTGGTAATGGTGGTCACGGTGGTCATGGTGGTCATGGTTTTCACGGTGGTCATGGTGGTCATGGTGGTCATGGTGGTCACGGTGGTCATGGTGGTCATGGTGTTCACGGTGGTCATGGTGGTCACGGTGGTCACGGTGGTCATGGTCGTCATGGTGGTCATGGTGTTCACGGTGGTCATTGTGGTCATGGTGTTCATGGTGGTCATGGTGGTCATGGTGGTCACAGTGGTCACGGTGGTCATGGTGGTTATGGCGGTCACGGTGGTCATGGTGGTCATGATGGTTCACGGTGGTCATGATGGTCATGTTGGTCATGGCGGTCATGGTGGTCGTGGTGGTCAAGGTGGTCATGCTGGTCATGATGGTAATGTGGTCACGGTGGTCATGGTGAATTGGAGTGTATCAGAGATATATACGAAGATATATACTCACCAAACAATTGGTTATCAATAATCGGCGTTTTTTTTCCTAAGCCTTATCTACCCAATTTCTGTGAAGTTCTAAATAGTAGAAAAATGATATGTCATAAAGAAGTTTCACTTCTTACCTGTGTACTCTGGTACACACACTACTTTTTTTTTTTTTCAAAATTCTAAAAATATTCCAAAAATTAGAATATAATCAAATATTTAAACTTTTTCTAAATTCTAATAATATTCCGAAAATTTTTAAAAATTCAAACTTTTTCCAAAATTCTAAAAATATTGTAAAAATTATCCAAAATTATAAAAATTATAATAAAATCAAAAATTTAAAATCTCTCAAAATTCTAAAAATATTCCAAAAATTCTTACAAAATCAAAAATTGAAACTTTTTTCAAAATTCTAAATATATATATAAAATTCAAAAATTCTATTTTTTTTCAAAATTCTAAGAATATTCCATAAATTAGAATAAAATCAAATATTTAAACTTTTTCTAAATTCTAATAATATTCCAAAAATTCTTAAAAATTCAAAAATTCAAACTTTTTCCAAAATTCTAAAAATATTGCAAAAATTATAACCATAGCAAAAATTGAAACTTTTTCCAAAATTATAAAAATTATAATAAAATCAAAAATTTAAAATTTTTCAAAATTCTAAAACTATTTCAAAAATTCTTACAAAATAAAAACTTGAAACTTTTTCAAAATTCCAAAAACATTTCAAAAACTATCACAAATTCAAAAATTTCCATGTTCAATTATATATACGTAAGCAAACAGCTAAATTTTTTTTTACAAAAAATTATCTAAAAATATAAATGAAATCATTTTTTTTACACACTTGACAATATTTTTTTGACAAACTTATAAATTACAATATTTTTGACAATATTTTTTTGATAAACTTATAAATTCTCAATAATAATAATAAACAATAATAAAATTTGACAGGAAATCAAACAAATAATTAATTTTATTTTTTTCCCAAAAATTGGGTAAAAATATAAATAAAATTCATTCTTTTGGCACACTTGACAACATTTTTTTTACAAACTTATAATGCCATAATTCTTAATAATAATAATAAAATTTCATGTCAAATAAATAATTAATTTTATTCTTTTCTAAAAATTGGGTAGAAAAATAAAAATCTTTCTTTTGACACACTTGACAACATTTTTTTGACAAACTTATAATGCAATAATCTAGATTTTGGTCTCACATACCAATCCCGACCATCAAGATTTCTCTAAATTCAATGTTCCTACTCGTAATCACTTAAAATGAAAGTTTTTTAAACAAAAAATATGCAAATTTGCTTGTTTTGACACACTTGACGATTTTTTCGACACACTTCCGGTACAGTTATCGAACACATCGTCCTTTCGGCTTTTTCTATTGAGTAAACCTATTATTAGAAAAAAATTTTTTGAAATCCGTTCAGCGGTTTTCTAGATTTCGCAGGTTGTGACAGCCGGCCGGCCGGACGGCCGGACGGCCAGCAGACAGACATACATTTTTTTTTGCTTTTTTAGAATCAGTAGGTCCTAAAACGTCGAGAAATGCCAAAAAAAGTGGGGGTAAAAATTTCACTTTTAGCTCATGAATATAATACTTATGTGTTTCAGACCGAAGTAATTGTATCGTGAAATTAATATTATAATTTAAAATGTTTGGAGCGGTTTAAAATTATGATGAGGGAATGTTGATGATGGTTACTAAAGCCGGGCATTCACACACAACAGAAAGTGAAACTAAAACTGAAAACTATTCAAAATTCAAAACTCTATTATCAAAATTTAAAATAATAATTAATATTATGTGACAGTTTCTGATCATGTGATAGTTTCTATAACAGAAACAATTAAATTTTAATTGTTTCTGCTTCAGACAAAACAGACGAATTTTCAGTTTCTGTTTCAGTTTCTAAATACGGTTTCTGTTTCAGTTGCTGTCAAATTTGTATGAAATTCAGTGTCGGTTTCTATTTCTATTGTATGTGAATGCACGGCTTAAGGCTGTGTTTTAAGACGCGAACTGAGGACTGTGAACTCTTTTATCCACCAATCAGAGAAGACAATTTTATATTCACCACAAAATTCTTATTTTTAATGGGTTAATAATTCCATCCACAGTCCACAGTTCGCATGTTAAAACCCAGCTTGTGATATTGATGTTATAAAAAAATTTTGATTTCCTTATTTCACGTATTCTCCGATTTTTTAAAAACATTTTTTGTAGTGCGCTTAAAGTCCACAACCACCTGTGTGACGCTAACAATATTATGTTGTATCAAATGTATGTTTGCCTGACTGAAGGAGGCTTGATGCGGACTTCAGTCTTCGTTCAAGCGTCTCGTTATTTAAAAGTGTAAAGAGATTGCTCTGAAATATCAAAGAAAACCCAATGATGATAGAAAAACTACTTGATATATTGTTTATACTTTATTTAGATAATAAATAGCAAACTCTCAATGAAACTCTTGTCCTTCATTAGAATATATTTCGCCGGTCTGGAATCCAAAATATCAAACTCATATTGATAATATTGAGAGGGTTCAAAGAAAGTTTACTAGATTTCTGAACTCTACATTAAGATTCCCATATCAACCATACAAAGATAGACTAAAACGATATAATCTATTATCATTGGAACAGAGACGTACAATTGCTGATCAAACAACCCTTTATAAAATTCTTAACCATAGTATTGAATCAGATTTGGCTAGTTTAATTCGTTTGAATACCACACCTTGTTATAATACTACCTAGGCCTTCGTACACTCTGTATTATAATACTTTTCTAACTTATCTAAGAGTTCATTCACCGTTGATTAGATTACAGTACAGCTACAACATTAAGTTTAATCAAGTCAATTTGTTTTGCTCTAACTTAGTCCAGTTTAAAAGAAGCCTTCCACAAATTGTTAAATAAAATTAAATTTATTTTATTTTCATATATATTGTTAAGTTTTTCCAAATTTCCTTCGAATTGGCCTTACTCTCAATTCGATAAACGTAATTCCCAATATCTTTCTGAGTTCGATCACTGATAAGTAAGCACAAACACCAGGTTTTATTAAGTATTTAACACCTTAATTGTTGCACAACAGCAGGAAAACAATACAGCAAACAATATTCTTAGCTAGAATATTCTTCAACAGCTTCAGAAACTCCAACGGTTGATTATAGAAACTTCCAGTAATACAACGTTCAAAATAATACACAAATTATTTCTACTTAATAACACTTTAAACTTTATTCACAAAAACTAATTTAAAAAGCACTTTTATAATTATAACTTCACTATCGCAGGTTCAAAATAACACTAATTCATTCCACAAGAGGTAAACTGCTTATATACGATTCTGCATAGCTCTCGACCATTCGAGGTCACTCTTTAGAAACCTTGAGAAAATACTAGAATATTCGATTATTTTACGTTATGATGATTTGATTCATAAAGTAAATTTATGTTGACCCAAGTTCTAAGAAATACAACAACAACACTTGTCATTTCATTAATTTGTTATTGTGTTTTGTTGTGATTGGCTTTTTCGGGAAGTGACTGTAATCGTCTGGATTTTTCTGTAATCGTAACAATACCCTCCACTTAAGCCTGTTCGTCACGAACAGGATCTAGATCTCTCCTCCAATTGTTGAATCCAAACAATTTTTCCTTTTTCTTTTTCTATTTCCTATACTTTGGTAGTTAAGAGTGTCTTGATTCTGTACAGAGAAGATCTATTAAACTCCTTAACAACTCAAATCTTACTAAAGAACTTCATTAATTGCAGCACAGAAGAAATGTTGCTGATTTGACTATTTTGTATAAATTTACTATGGATGAACGGGTATCTAAAGAGATTAAATCGATTTCACCTAAATCTGCAAACCTTTCGCTTCACACCAGAGCAACTGTAGCGGGTGTAAATGGTGTAAAGTTATAAATTTTGGTCCGAGTGAAAATTTCTTGCCCAAGACGTTAGTGGAGGGCACCAACTCGCTATTTAAAATATTGCTTTAAAAAACAAAGGTATCGATTGAAGTATACCAACCACTAAGTAAAGTTCTAGTTTTAATTATAAATAAACTGGCTGCGGAAAGAGCTCGCTCGGCTGCAACCGATGTCGTTTATATAAACTGGTAATATTTTCTATTCGTTTACCGTTTGCTTCATAGATTTTCATTTCTTTTATGACTTTTTTGACGTCATATGAACATTCAATAATATTTGCCGAAAAGGGTGTCATTTCAAATAAGGGCATCAATTTTTTCGTGTAACTTCAATTGTTGAAGCTGTAAATACAAGTGGTTTATCTACTTAAAACGGCAAAAGTTTCGTTAGGTAATTTGTAAACAACCATTTACCACTGCAAGTCTGTATTGTTCACATATGCGTTCTGTTTTTTACTTATATCAAGGGAGTTTAAATAAAAATTAAATTGAATTTTTATATATTATACGCACATGTTAAATGAAATTGGCTTTAACGTATTTGATTTTTGATAGGAAAATATTGCATAAAAAATGCATATATGTTTTGTATGGTATTGGAAATTAATATAATTAAAATAATATAATTAATATTAATAAATTTTTCTTAAAAAATAGTTTTAAATCTAATATAAAACAATTTCCAGCATAACGGGAAATCCCGGGAATCAGCCTGATTCCAGGGATTTCTCATGAGTCTTTTTCACTGCGGGATCCTGGGACAACGGGATCCTGAGAGAGAAGCCCTAATTAATGATTAATACTTTAATGAATCATTAAACCATTATTATTAATGCTTTAATAAATTATTAAACAACTACAATTAGTACTTTAATGAATCTGAACAATGTACTAGATTAATACTTAGATAAAGCTCATTTAATTACTAAAGACGCACAAAAAAGCGTAGATTTTGCAACTTAGTTACAAAAAATCAATTTTATGATTCGATTCTTTAATTTCTAAACTATAGAAAATATTTTAAAACAAAAACAATGAAACTTATGACCAAAATAAAAGTAACGATTCAGAAGAAAGGAAACTTAAAATAATTTTTTTTAAATCTTTCCCTATGCATGAATTTTATTTTTAGTATTTATTTTTCCGAAAAAAAGAAAGTAAGATGAAGGATTCGAAAAATGAATTTAAACACTGGTTGCTATACGCAGGACCGATACGTCTTGTGCTGCAATATCGATCGGCATCCTACTCGCAATAACATTTACAGTCTCATCAGATACCGTGCAAAAAGCACAGCAAAAGCGCAACGATGTCAGTCTATAGGCTGTTTTGATAGGTCATACATAAGATGGATTTTCCACCGCTGAAGCCCATATGGGTGTGCATCAATATTAATGTGCTAACGCTATCGAGAAGCTTTCTGATCGGTTGTCTAGGGCCGCCAATGTTTGGCATAAACCTTTCAAGATTAGCCCCTACTCATCTGGCTTTGTCCGTACATCAGGTGGTCTTTAATGTTGAGTTTGTGGTATAGAACGACTCCAAGATACTTCAGGTGCTGGTCAGATTTTATGATCTGTCCACCAACCTGGATATCGATACTTTCCACCACTTTTCTACTACTCATTAGTACGACTTCCGTTTTATGATCGGCCAACTCTAGTCCTGTATTGCTCAGCCATGCTCTAACGCTGGTTATGGTCCGGTTACAGTTTCTAATAATGTCGGTGAGGTTCTTGGCTGCAACAACTATGGCAATGTCATCAGGATAGCCGATAATCGTTGTTTGTTTCGGCACACGTGCTCTGAGAATACCATCGTACATGATGTTCCATAACAGTGGTCCAAGGACTGATACTTGGGGAACTCCTCCTGTTATATTGTACTTCTAAGGACCTGCTATCCGGTAGTCAGGTAGTCAGATACGTAACAGGTACGTAAAAGGTAGTCAGGTACTTGCAGATCGTTTAGGGCTCTCAGGATTTGGTTCCAGCTAGCAGAGTTTAAGTCATTTTTCATCACACTCTAGCCAAATTTTACCACTCAAACCTTTATGTGCTATCTCACATACTGCAGAGATTGCATCAACGGTAGAGTGTTTCTTTCTGAAAATAATCTGCCAGTCACAAAGGCCCTACTCGCCTTCAGTATGCTGCCCAAGTTGAGTACCAATAATTCTCTCAAAGATCTTTCCAGTTGTGTCCAGCATGTCCAGCAGTTGTGTCCAGCTTGATTGAAGTAAATGAAGTTGTAAAGTAGGCTTTTTGGGCACGCGACAATATTTTAGTTAATGTTGAGGAGATGGAACTTTGCTCATCATGTTTCAGGGCAGTTCTCAATATTACACTTCACTAACTCTAACAAATAAAAATAAAAAAACACAATCATTTTCAACAAAAACAACTAACTTGATAATAGTTATTTATTCTATTATCTTTATTTTATGTTTAATTAATTAATCAAATTATAATTTATAATTTAATAATTTTAAGTTTATTTAATTTTTATTTTTACTTTACATATTTTTATTGAGTTTTCCCAATTCCATGTGTTTGTGTTGGCCCAGCAGCAGTTGTTTTCCAAGACGTCTAATCCTGATGGATTTCCCAAATCTCTCACATCGACTCAAAAATTTTGTAAACAGTTTTTCCTTTTGATTTTCCCCTCCAATTGTTCATTCTCCGGTTATCAACTCTTATTTTAGCATTAACATAATGTTGCTAAATGATTGCTAAACGATTGATTGCTCAACATCTAAGTTACTTTTCAACATATTTGAATAAATGAGTTAACGTTTTAATTGCCAGTAATACTGTTATGAATATCAATAGCGTCAATATTTGTTTCAGTCACAGTACAAAACCCAATAATAATTAAACCCAATTCAGTCACAGTACGAAAACAACGTGAAAACTTTAATAACATCTGAACTTGATACCTGTACGCTCATAATATTTAATGGTTCTATTGCAACCATTTCACTGCGCAAACATTCTTCTCGTACCGCTGTAGTAGAAATTTACTCTGAAATAACATTGGTCAATATTGTAAACCTGATGATTCTAATTTGTTTATTTTTGGTTTTCAATAAATTCCTTCATTTTCTTTGTTCAGGTCTCAATAAATCGATATATGCTGTGGAGTTATGCATTACCGGGCTTAGGATTATCTGTAGACTGCTAGGTGATACAACCATAACACAATAACATGAACAGTTTATGGACTTGATTTTGGTACAAATTAACTGCCGATTGTATATTTTCTCTTCTTTACACTTAAAAATAAAAATCAGGCTAATATTCCGAAAACCCAAAACTATAATTACAAAATCAGTTATTGTATTTTGAAATATATTGAAAGTCCTACCGTTAATTACAATCAATAAAAATCGACTTTCAAATTTCAATCTAATTTAAATATTAAATAATTAATTTAGAAATGAACAATTATTTTTTTTAGCACTTAAGTCAATATTTGTATCAACTCCGCATAAAGGGATCAGTTTTTATTGTTTTGAAAATTTTTTTTGTTTTTGATCTACGGGTGTGACAACTCCGCGTACTCCAGTCCCTGCTATTGGCATACGAGTTAACGTGAGATATCACATACCACTGGCAATAGCGGTGAGATATCACTAGCCAAGGTGACATCTTAGGGGTGGCGGCGGATGAACTGTATCCAGTCAACGGTAGTACCCTCAATCTTAGCTGTAAAATAATCCTTGATGACGGGACGCTATTGTTTCCTTGAAGTAACGAGCCTTCATATAACTATGTGTGGGCTTGGATCTTCAAGAAAGACGGTGCGTCACAGGATCTAGGAATATGCAACCGGCTGGATTATTGGCAACTACATTTTTGTTTTGTTTCAGCAAATTTTTGTAAAAATTTGCTATTTACTTTTTAATTTACTTTTATTTTCTCTATTCTATCATAAAATATTGGCCTATGTCATATTTTGTCAGTGATAGGATTTTTTGTTTAGTTATCCATTCTTTAACAAAAAATATAAAAAAACAAAAAAAGAAAGATTTACGTCCATCAACACCTTTGAACGTATGTTGTTGTGGGACCTTGGTCTTAAAAGGTTTTTATATGTTATTGTGACACATATTGTAATTCCTACTACACAACACATTTTATTAAAAAAAAAAAAAAAAACTATTTGATATATGATAGAACGGACTTAAACAATAAAATTAATTGCGGAGTAGATTGCATTTACCACCGAATCTCGGAATAAATCTGAAAACCGTTACAAAGCAGCAAAGAATTTTGAAAAACGCTTCAACATGAATGGATGAGCTGCAATATCGCAACAAATATAGAAAATCTAGTACGCAACTTTTCTGAACGATTGAAATTAGTTAAAGAAAAACAGAGCGGACTTTTTCCGTATTTAAGTTGCTAAAGTTGCTATATGACATTCTCGAAGTAAATATAAATTGTACACTTTATTTTGTCCAAACAACCTTTACGGTATTTCATTTAATAATTTGTTATACAATTGTTTGTATACAAAAGTTTGTAAAATGATAAAAAATTTATGTGAAATGAATGGTTTATATAATTAAATTTAATTAAGCAAAATAAAACATTTTTCTACTTCACGCTAGGAAAACGCCATTTTAATATAGAGTAAAATCTATGTGAAAGTGAAACTTTTTCTACCTAGTGACTGAAAATTTTTTATCACTAGTGAAATAAGTTTCGGTGGTCGCCTACAGATAGTGGTTAAAACCAAATATTTAAAAATAATAATTTTAAAAGTTATCTATAAAAATATGGTGGGGCTGAAATCTCAAGCTCTGAGATATCAAGACTTCGGTCTGGGTTAAGAATTTTGATATAGTTTTCGGCAAAAAACTTTTATGAGGACATGGTTTTTAGTTTTGGGCAGCGATGTATATCAAACATAACTTTTTGTTTAAGTACATGTATTTATTTTTTTCTGTTTAGATATGTATTACAATACGTTGTTGGAAAATCATAACAGATCATATATTAACATAATTTAGTGAAAAGATTATACAATCAGGAAACTACTCAAAGACCTCTCCATTTAGCGTTTCGAGAAAATATTGTAAAAATTATAATAAAATCAAACTTTTTTCAAATTTCTAAAAATATTCCAAAAATTATTACAAAATCAAAAATTGAAACTTTTTTCAAGATTCCAAAAATTATAATAAAATCAAAAATTTAAAATTTTTAAAAATTCCAAAAATATTCCAAAAGTTCTAACAAAATCAAAAATTAAAACTGTTTCCAAAATTCTAAAAATATTGCAAAAATTATTACAAAATCAAAAATATAAACTTTTTTCAAAATTCCAAAAATATTTCAAAAACTATAACCAATTCAAAAATTTCCATGTCCAATTACATTAACGTCATAAAAACATCTACATTTTCTTTCCAAAAAATTGGCTAAAAAAATAAATGATATTATTTTTTGACACGCTTGACATTGTTTTTTTGACAAACTTATAATGCCATAATTCTCTATAATAATAATAAATTTTCATGTCGTAAAAATTATTAATTTTATTTTTTTCCAAAAAATCGGGTAAAAAAATAAATAAAAATCTTTCTTTTGACACACTTGACAACATTTTTTTGACAAACTTATAATGCCATAATTCTCAATAATAATAATAAAATTTCATTTCAAACAAATAATTAATTTTATTGTTTTCCCAAGAATTGGGTAAAAAAATAAATAAAAATCTTTCTTTTGACACACCTGACAACATTTTTTTGACAAACTTATAATGCCATAATTCTCAATAATAATAATAAAATTTCATTTCAAACAAAATTTTAATTTAATTTTTTTCCAAAAAATTGGGCAAAAAAATAAATAAAAATCTTTCTTTTGACACACTTGACAACATTTTTTTGACAAACTTATAATGCAATAATCTAGATTTTGGTCTCACATACAATCACAATCACAATCCCCATCAAGATTTCTCCAAATTCAATATTCCTACTCGTAATCACATAAAATGAAAGTTTTTTAAGCAAAAAATATGCCAATTTCCCTGTTTTGACACACTTGACGATTTTTTCGACACACTTCCGGTACAGCTATCGAACACATCGTCCTTTCGGCTCTTTCCATTGAGTAAACCTATTTTTAGAAAAAAAAAATTTTCCAATCCGTTCAGCCGTTTTCTAGATTTCGTCGGTTGTGACGGACGCACAGCCGGCCGGTCGGCCGGCAGAGAGACATACATGTTTTTCCTTTTTTAGAATCAGTAGGTCCTAAAACGTCGAGAAATGCCAAAAAAGTGGGGGTAAGAATTTCACTTTGAGCTCATGAATGTAATACTTAGTTCTTTCAGACCGAAGTAATTTCTCATATTACTACAATTGGGCAATTTTCATATATTTATGAAGTATTAACGCGTATATATTACCCCATAAAAAACATCAAAATCATAAATTGTAATACAAAGCTATATAACTATTTCCAACAATTTGCATGTATTTTTACATGGTAAATAAGAATATGTCATACATTATGCAAAATATACTCATCAATACTTCATCAAATTGTCTAATTGTAACAATATGTGTAATGTTATAAATATTTGTTTTAATATTATTTTAAATATTTGGTTTACCCACCACCTGTAGGCGCACCGCGACCGGAACACAATTTAAAACTTATTGCACACTAATAAAAATTGAGTACATTATTTCTATTAGCTGGCAATATTTGATAAAATCCCTATTTAAAAATTTAAAATTTGTCCGTTTCCTTGTCAAGTGACGTTATTTATATGATTGATTATATAAATAACGTCACTTGACAAGAAAACGAACAAAATTTAAATGTTTAAATAAGAATTTTATAAAATATTGGCAGCTAATAAAAATTATGTAGTCAATTTTTATTAGTGTGCAATTTAAGTTTTAAATTGTGTTCCGGTGTTCGCCTACAGGTGGTGGTTAAAAAAAAATATTTAAAATAATATTTTAAAAAACATTTATAACATTACACATATTATTACAATTAGACGATTTGATGTGAAGTTATTTATATATATTTATAGATTTCAACAAGTAAGTTTTATTTAAATAACTAATAAAATTAGATCATATTAATTGTATTATAAACGGTGCATTTAAAACAAAACTGAAAAGATAGTTTTTAAAGTTATGTGTCTGCAAAATTAAATTTATATTTTCGAACTATTTGCTATTGTCTTCCATCTGTAGGCGAACCTTGCATACAATAAAACAATATTTTACACTGTTAAAAATTATATATAAATACAATAGTGGTATTTCGGTTTCCACTTTCAAAATTAGCTATGTCGTCTTGTATGTTCTTAGTAGGAGAATTTGTAAATATCATCATTTATATTTACAAGCGTAGAAAATATAGCGCGTGGTAAAAACCTTTTTGCGTTCCTGAGCTTATTCCACTCAACGCTGTCGCGTCTCGTGGACAAACCGTCCAGTCACGCAAAAAGAGACGTTTTCACCACTTGTTGAAAAATCTACTATTTAGCAGCTATTACTTTTGTTATGTTTCAACAACTCTGTAAACATAGTGAGTGTGTGTCAGTTCTAGTTTCTTTAAATCTTGATTTATTGGTTTGATAGATTGGTTCAGGGATGGGGAACATTTTTACCATTAAAGGCCAATTATAATTTGGCAAAGCGTAAACAGGCCGCATTATGCCGAGGATTGTTATCAAGTTTGATGTGCTGCATCAGTTACTATATTCCCTCTTTTGGATTCTGCTAAAAACGAATTGTTAATTTAACATTAAAGCGTGATATTAAATCCCTACAACATCGTCGCACTGTTTTTGATCTCGTTGTTTTTTATATAAATATCCTCATTTATAATAACAATCGATGGACATTTGTATTAAGTTTTTCATTCAAAAATTACGCTATTAAATATGCCGTATCTTCTTTACAAGTATCAAATTTACTATTAAATTATCCAAAAATTAATATTTTATTAACATTAACAAATAATATAACCTTCTATAGTTCTATCTCTCTGATTCAAACCAAATTTGAAATTTTTTGACTATGAAAATTGAAAATTAAAAATTTTAAATATCTCGAAATGTCAAAAATACAAGTTACCATTTCTGTGCTTTGCACGGCAGTGTATAACTATGACAACAAAAAAATAACATGCATTTTGATTGGATGATGAAATTTTGAAATATTGTCTAACTATGACAACAAAAATAGCAACTATTTTGATTGGATTGTAAAATTTGGAATTGAAAGGCTGCTTTGATAAAAAATTTTATTTTTACAAATTTAAATGTTTTTTTTTCTTTTTTGGATAAAAATCTCGGTAAAAAAATTATATTTATATAAATTTTGAATTATTAATTTCATATTTATAAAAAATTTTATCGTTTGCCGAAAAAGTAGTGTATTTAATTTGGAGCTCAGTCACTTTTTGTGCTTCGTTTATAATTGTTAAACTTGTATAATTGTCAAACTATAGATTCAACACAAAAAGTAGCACTTTTGCTATACTAATTAAATAATATGCTATTTCTACGATAGCAAATTAAAATTCTATTTTCATACAGGATTAATCCCATGTGAAAAGGGTTTTTAATGTAAAATCATTTTTGCAAAATAACAAATTGTGGTTGCTATTCTAACTTTACAAAGTTCCTTTACAACTTTACAAAGCTACAAAAGTTTTAAATCAAAGTAACAGTTAAAAAAAGAATATTAATTTTGAATGTTATGTTGTTGATTTCTTACTTAATAATTTATAATAAATATCGTTTATTATTTATTTAACATTGTAGAAAATATTATTATTATTATTATTATTTATTTATTTATCATTATGTATTTACATTATATTTAATATGACGTGCCGTGGAGTTTGTTTTGTAGAAGTTCCACTGGATTATTTGACTAATGCCAGTATATCAACCTTCGCCTTTTTTGAATTTATTATTTAAATTATTTGATGTCTATTTTTGCTAATTTTTTTTAGCACATTTGATTTTTGCTGCTGAGAAAAATACAAAAAACAAAAAACTCAACGATTGAGAATTTACATCAGACAAATGAAATTTATATAATATTGAACTTAATTCTCTTGTGTTTGTATTTTAGATCAGCATAATTAAGATCTTGTAGCATGCGATTATTTGTTATATTTGTGTTATTATAAAATTTGGCTGCAATATTCTTGATATATTTATCTATTGTTTCGATTTTCAGTTCTTCATGTATAGTTTTTACATTTGTATAGCGAGGATAATTACCAATAATTCGGAGGAATTTATTTTGTAGGATCTGTAGCTTGTTGTAGTTACTCTTGCTTATGTAGCTCCAAACTGGGCAGCCGTAGGTAATTACAGGTCTAACAATTAATTTATATAGTAATAGTTTATTATTAATGCTCATCTTAGATTTTCTGTTTATGTATGGATAAAGCAATAGTAGCAATCCTATGCATTTATTTATGGTAGAAGTTACATGTCGAGTGAACGTTAATCTGGTATCAAGTGTAACGCCTAAATATTTAACGCTTTGTGACCAGTTGAGACTCTCATTTTCAATTGAAACTTGCTTATTAATGCAAGGTCTACGCTTCGTGAAAATTATAGCTTCTGTTTTGCTTTTATTAACACTTATTTTCCATTTCGCAAAGTATTTATTAATTGAGCAAAAAGCATTTTGTAGTCTGTTGGCAATAGTAGATATCTTATATGAACTGGTGAGCATGCTAGTATCATCCGCAAAGAGTCCAATTTCTACCGATTTAGGTTTTGGTATATCGTTTATATATATTGAAAAAAGTTTTGGTCCTAAAACTGATCCTTGTGGCACTCCTGCAGATACATTTTTTAAATTAGATTTCACATCATTGTTTTCAACAAACATCTTTCGATTTTCTAAATAAGATTTGATTAGTAATATTATGTACACTGGAAAGTTATGTTTTATTAACTTATAGATAATACCGGCATGCCAGGCCGTATCAAAGGCTTTTTCAATGTCTAGAAATAGAGCACCAGTGTGTTTATTATTGTTAAATTCTCTTGTTATATGGTTACTAAGTCTAGCAAGTTGCATTACTGTGTTATGCCCATGTCTAAATCCAAATTGTTCTCCTATTAATACTTTATTATCTGTCATAAATTTAGTCATTCGTTTATCGATCACTTTTTCAACAAGTTTGCTTAAATGAGGAAGAAGACTAATTGGTCTATAACTTTCTGCAAGTGTTGGATTTTTATTTGGTTTTGGAAATACTATTATTTTAGCAGTTTTCCAGTTTTGTGGGAAGTGACCGAAACACATTATTGAGTTGGTTATTTTGGTGATGTAGATCAACCCCTTTTTCGGTATTTTTTTAAGAACTGAATAAGTAATGTTATCAACTCCTGGAGCTTTATTGTTTTTGAATGTTTTAATAATGTTGGCAATTTCTTTAGGGGTAGCTAGTTTGACTGATTTACGATCTATACTTGAGCTTTTGACAAATTTTGCCACTGTACTCAATACATGTTTATGATGGGTGATTGTACCAGTATTTTCATTCATATTGTAAATCTCATTATACTTTTTGGCAATCGCCTCAACCTTTTCTTTGTCACTAAAAACATAACCGTTATCAGTCAAAATAGGAGCGATTGTAGTATCTTTCCTTTTACGACTTTTTATGAGTTTCCATAATGTATTATCTCCTGGTTTCGCTCTTATTAGTTTTTCGTCCCATATTTTATTCCTCCACAGAGTAATTTTATGGCTAATAATTTTAATTAGTAGTTCCATGCTTAATTTGTAATAATTTTTTCTGGTTTTTTGATATTTGTGCCTTAATGAATTTTTTATTTTAATTAATTTAGTAATATATTCAGGAAGAATCAAGTTGTTGCTTTTCCTAAAGATTGGAACCGAATTTTTGATGGCTTCATTGAGTAAGCTAGTAAATGCTTCAATATGGTTATCGATATCCATTTTGTTTGCAATATTAAAGTTTAGGTTAATGTTATTGTTTATAAAATTTCGAAACTTCTTCCAATTTGCTTTACTGAAATCATATCCTAAGCATTTAGTACTTTTTTCTATATTATCATTTATAGTAATACTTACTGGATTATGATCGGAGCTTAAAATACTCAAGCTACGAGCATTAGTGCAAAGTTTGATATTTTTAAGAAGGTATAAATCAATTATGCTAGGAGCACCTCTTTTAGGGTAGTGAGTTGGATCTGATGGTGCTTTGATATCTAGATGATTATTGATACAGAACTCAAGAAGCTTCTTGCCTTTGTCATTGTTAGCCATACAGTTCCATGCCGTATGTCGAGCATTAAAATCTCCCATAAAAATGCACTTTCCTTTTAGCTGTTTCATTATTTTGAGATCATTTTTGCACAACTCTTTTTGAGGTGGTAAATAAATGCTGCAAATTCTAATTTCATCATCATAAGTTTTAATCAACACAGAAACTGCTTCAATGTTTTTAAATTTAATTGGCACAAGTGTACTTTCCAGTTTGTTATTAATTAAGAGTGCTACACCACCTCCAGAGGAGCTTCGATCGGCTCTGTAGACTTTATATCCAGGTATTACTAGTTTAAATTTTTCATCAAGTTTAGTTTCGCTTAATCCTACGATATCATATTTGTTATTATAAATGTATTCTGATAATTCTATGTATTTATTTTTTATGGAGTTTGCATTCCAACACATTATTTTTATTTGTTTGTTTAACTTCAACATGAAAACAGATCAATGACCCCTTCCATAAGGATAGCGGCTTTTGATAGTGCGTCTCTTTCTATCTTCATTTTTTCAAATGTTTGTTTCATTACTGAAATGATACGAGAAATATTTAAATTACTGATTAAATTTTTTATATCACCTAATAAACTGGAAAAATCGCCGTTATTCTGATTTGTTTTGTTTTCATTATTTTCATTATTTATAAGGACATCTCTGTATGATTTTGAAGCCGTACTTTGATTGATGTTTGTGTAAGAAGGCCTTACAGATGTATGAATTGTAGATTTATTATGACTCTGCTTTCTATTAATTTGATTTTGCAAAATTTTTTGATAAACTTCACAGTTTACATCACTGGCTACATGATCTTTTGTACAATTGACACACACAGGTTTATCGGTTTTTTCTTTAATTAAACATGATTTAGTGTTATGATCACCTGCACACTTCATACATTTAGATTTTTGATGGCAATTATTTGATATATGCCCAAAAGCCTGGCAATTAAAGCACTGCGTGATAGTTTTTTTATTTTTGTATTTTTCCCAATATATTACACTAAAACATAATCTACGAACCTTAACAATGTCTCTTATAATGGTCCCAGATGGGTATGTAACAAGGTACACTAGTAGTTTAGTTGACCCTTTACTATCTTCTTTAATTAATTGCTTAACACATTTTGCTTCAATATTGTTCGATTTTAACTCACCTAGGATTTCTTCCTCAGTAAAGCTTGCTGGCAAGCCTTTAATAATTAATTTGATGAATTTTTCACTGGTTTTGGTGTAAGTATGGTACTCAACTGTTGAGGTCTTTATCTCATTTTCAATTGTTTTGTGGTCGTCTAAATTTTTAGGGTAGATTATTGTTTTGTTCCCCTTGCATTTAATGTTAAGCTCGCCTTTCATTATGGATTGGATCCTCTTCAGTGTTGTAAGATTGTTGACTTGTCCATAAACCACTATAGGTGGAACTCTTTCTTTTTTAATTGTTGTCTTCTGCGGAATTTTACCTGAGGCTGTAGTTGGTTGTTGATTATCATCACCGATCATTAAGTCCTCTTCGGACAGTTCTTCAAATGAGTTTGATAACAAAATATCTGTGGTATCAACATCCGGTTTTTTGCGCTTAAACGGCTTTTTCACTTGATTATATGGTATAAAACTCATAATTATTACAATGAATTTTTAACCTGTTTATTTTATTAGTTTTAATTTAAAAGGTAGATTTATTTATTATGTTTGCTTCGTACGACGTTCGAAACAAATCTGTAGAAAATATTGCAATTTCCTACGCGAGATGAAAACATTTTAGGTTAGGATTACAAGTTCTCACTCACGAAAAAAGAGTTTTTTCATCTCTTGTGGCAAAATGTACTATATTCTATTAAACTATCGGCGATATAAACTTAGTATTAATGGGTTATTGTTACTTCGCTATTTTTAAACCGAAATCACGAAAAAGTCCACTAGAGAACTAGACAAAATATTTTCGAAAAAATGAGTAAATATTTAAAAAAAATTTACAAAAAACATTTCAACGAAAAAAATTGGTTTGAATTCTGTAATTTTGTATAAAATTCAAAATATGTGATAGATTCCCCACCCCTGGGTTGGTCTAATACCTAATAAAGTTTTGGAGAGTTTTGCCTATAAAATTGAAAATGTGAGCCTTTTTCACTATTAAATAAATATATTTAGCGATAAAATATCGCTTTTATTTTTTGTGTACTCTAAAGTTATATCTGCTTTTATTTTTTGTGTACTCTGAATCGCAGTTATGCGCGGTTGAATTTTTGAGGGTTTTCACGTAGTTTTGGTAATGGTGTCAATGTTTTGTGAATAGGTGCCACAAATTTCATCCGACTTAAGTATATTTTTGGAAGTAAAAAGGAAAATAATTGAATAATTGAAATAAGTAAGTCTAAAATTAATAACTTTTCTCTTTTCCGCTAGGCGGCGCGTAAAACCTTGGTTTACTTCAAAGCTCATATCTCAAAAAACCACCCTTTTTTTGTTTTTCACAAATTTTAAAGTAAACATATACAGCTATGAAATTAAAAAATAAAAAGTCTGCAATTCAATATGGATTTTTTCTTACGATTTTTTAAAGTTTGGTATATGAAAAATTCACATGTGTTTTTTATAAAGTTAATAATCCTGTACTAAATGTGGATCTAATAAATTAAACATTTCATATTTTAACACCTGCAATAAATTTAAACCATTATCTGTGCGGTTAAATGGTTAAAAACTTATTAAAAAAATTTAAATTAAGTGCTAAAATAAAGGAATTTAAATTATTAAAAGGGTCTGTAAAATGTTTATTCATTTTAAAAAATGTCTATTCAGCCCCTTTTTTTCTAATTAAAATCTCATTAGAGACTCATAATTTTAACATTTGAAATTTTTAATGACGCCCACAAACGTTTTTTGGAACAAATTATGCTTGCATCCAATCAAAATATATTAAATTGTACCTACCTAATTTTAGCTGATTCTGCCGATGTCAAAACTATTTAAAGGGTATTTATATTGATGTGATTGCCTTATATCAATTATATTCAAAAATATTTAGAAGACATAACGTTTAGAAAAGATAATAATAGAGATGCCTTACAAATTGTACTGTAGCTTGTACGGTCTCAAAAATCATACGCGGACATCAAAAAATGTGAAACTGGTCACACCAGCTGTTATTCAAAAAGCTGCGACCCTAAATTTTACTTTGCTTGATGACCAGTTTATATGTGAAACATGTCGCACTTATATCTATAAAAATAAGGTAAATTTAATTATTTTATTAAAATGAATAAAAATTCATATGCAACTAATATTTTCTACAGCAGCTTTCATGTTCGGAAACTATCGATAGTGAAATTATTTCTATAAATCAGGATGTTGAAAATGTTCCAACGAACGAAAATATTCAAATACCTCCAGCATCTTTATATCCATCACCAGTTTCGGTTGATACTATATCTCCACCAGTTCCTGAACTACTTAATGACCCTTTAGAAGATATTAACAATGTTCTTGGAAGCTTAGCCGAATCTCTTATCAAACAAAAACATATTACAACAGGAAGTTATAAAAAAATTGCAAGTGTCACATCGGCAATAAGTCAAAGAATATTTCAAGTAGACTCAGTTAAAGTGTTATCACCAAACGAGGGATGTGAATATACATTATGGCTTATGAACCTTAAAAAAGAAAATAAAGATGCCAGCACTAAATCAAAACAAGTGTTTTTGTTGACAACTTTACCACATAAATGTTGGTCAAATCAGCGTATCCAGGATGAATTTAATGCATCAAGACGACTGGTAGAATTTGCCATGGATCTGTTGGAAACGGTAGGTCCTTACAGTTGGCCTCAAAGCAAACAAGTGCACAGTTTGTCACAAAAGATAGTAAAAGAAATTCAAACATACTTCTTCTCAGAGGAAATTAGTAGAACAATGCCTGGCCTTAAAGATGTTGTTGCTATTACAGAAGGATCAATAAAAATTAGGAAATCAAAGCGGTTGGTGTTATGGACCCTCACCGACATCTACGAAATGTTCTTGGAAGAAAACCCAGATGTCAAAATCAGCTTCTCAAAGTTCACTACGTTACGACCGAAGGAATGTATTTTAGCCAGACCTACCGGAACACACAATATCTGTATATGTATGATACATGAAAATGTACGTTTAATGTGTAATCCGCTCTAAAATTTAGTAAAAAATAAAAAAGATCTGCTTAAGAAACTGAGTTGTTCTATTAATACAGTGGATTGTGTAACAAATATATAAAAATGGCGATTTTTAGATTCAAATTTTTTTTTATGTTAAATATCAAATACTTTATTATTAAATGAACTTTTTAAAAAGCAATTTCAGTCAAGTGCGACATTTTGACTCGACCCTTTTTAATTTGGTTTATTTTTAGTTTATAGATAGCCTTTGATAAATGAAAAATACGACTTCAAGTAGAATTTTTTTTAAATATAATAATATAAATTATTATATTTTTAAATATAATAATATAATTATAATAACAATATAATATAATAACAAGTTTCAGTCATTTAAACTCCTACTTTCTTTTAGATAGACTTTTCATTTATAACCTCAAAGATTTTCAGCTTTCCAACTGAAGCGGTTCTAATGGAATTAACGTTATACTAACATAATGCACAACACTCTCACCCCAATTACAACAACAAGTCCCTTAAGAAGTAATAAATAAATGTTCTTTTGATTTCGTTTCAGTTTGCATTTTTGAGTTTTTATTATTTTTCGCAAAAGTTTTGTTTTGTTTTTTTTCGTTGTTTGATAATTTTTGATTATAAATTATGTGGTATTGTAGGTGTGAAGTAGTGAGAACGGTAATTAACTCTTTGGTGGATTTAATATGTTATTAAAAGTAGTTTTAATTTAATAAAACTGTTCCGAAATTGCATTGATAAAGTTGTTTCGGATAATGTATTTAATTTGGTTTGATAATTTTTTTGAATTATTCTGTTGCTACTTAAATTTTTTATTTAAACTAATCTGACACATCTAATTTTATTTGTACACAAAACTGTCTGAGCCCGAAATCTACCTATTTCTAGCGGATATACCTGCCGCTGGGCTTTTTCGGGATTATTTTTGATTTTATATTATGATGATGAGTTTTACCAAATAAACAAAAACTGTTGCAAAATTACCTACATAGATCAAGTAGTTTCGGTTAATATGTATATGTATATTTAATTTGTAATATGAAATTTTTTTGATAATTCTGTTTGTCATTCGTATTTTCATTTAAACTATAATCTGATGAATTCGATTCTACTTCTACACAAAACTGTGTGATCCTGAAATCTACCTATTTCTAGCGGATATGCCTGCCCCTTGGATTTTTTTTATCTCTGTTCAGAAATTTATTACAAAATAAACACGAAATTAATACGTTGCCGCAAAGTTATAACAGATCATAATCTAATGAAAAGATGATACCCCAAACAAACTACTCAAAAACCTCTCCATCTAGCGTTTTAAGAAAATATTACAAAATCAAAAATTCATATTTCTTTCAAAATTCCAAAAATATTCTAAAAATTGAAATAAAATCAAAAATTTAAACTTCTTTTTAAACTTCTGAAAACATTCCAAAAATTATTGCAAAATCAAAGATTGAAATTTTCTTCGAAATTCTAAAAATAATAAAAAAATTATAACAAAATCAAAAATTGAAACTTTTTCCAATATTCATAAAATATTGCAAAATTTAAAACAAAATCAAAAATGCAAGTTTTTTTTAATATTCCAAAAATTAAAATAAAATCCAAAATTTAATTTTTTTTAAAATTTTAAAAATATTGCAAAAAATCATAATTCAAACAAACTTTTTTCAAAATTCTAAAAATATTCCAAAAATTATTACAAAATCAAAGATTGGAACTTTTTTTTAAAAGTCCTAAAATTATAATAAAATCAAACATTTTAACTTTTTCAAAATTCTAAAAATATTGCGAAAATTCTTGAAAAATCAAAAATTGAAACTTTTTTCAAAAGTTTAAAATTACTGGAAAATTTCTTAATTCACAAATTCAAAAATTCAAACTTTTTCCGAAATTCTAAAAATGTAACAAAATCAAATATTGAAACTTTTTTCAAAATGCCAAAAATTTTCAAAAAATTATAATAAAATCAAAAATTGAAACTTTTTCAAAATTCTAAATATATTCCGAAAATTCTTACAAAATCAAATATTGAAACATTTATCAAAGTTCTAAAAATATTACAAAAATTATAAAAAAATCAAAAATACAAAATTTTTTTTAAAATTCCAAAAATGTTTAAAAAATTATAACAAAATCAAATATACAAATTTTTTTCAAAAATCCAAAAATGTTACAAAATCAAAAATTGAAACTTTTTCCAAATCAAAAATTCGAAATTCAACAAACTTTTTCCAAAATTCTAAAAATATCGCAAAAGTTATAACAAAACCAAAAATACAAACTTTCTTCAAAATTCCAAAAATTATAATAAAATCAAAAATTTAAACTTTTTCAAAACTCTAAAAATATTCCGAAAATTCTTACAAAATCAAAAATACAAACTTTTTTCAAAATTCCAAAAATTATAACAAAATCACAAACTTGTCCAATTTCATGTTCGATAATATTTCATGTCAACAAATAATTAATTTAATTTTTCTCCAAAAAATTGTGTAAAAAAATGAAAATCATTCTTTTGACACATTTAACAACATTTTTTTGACAAAACTTTAGAGCAGTAATCTAGATTTTGGTCTCACATACCGATCCCGACCATCAAGATTTCAGAAAATTGAATGTTCCTACTCGTAATTTTTTAACAAACTTTTTTAAAATCCCTTCAGTCGTTTTCTAGATTTCGTCGGTTGTGACGGCCGGCAGACAGACATACATTTTTTTTTGCTTTTTTATAATCAGTAGGTCCTAAAACGTTGAGAAATGCCAAAAAAAGTGGGGGCAAGAATTTCACTTTTGTCTCATGAATGTAATAATTAGATCTTTCAGACCGAAGTAATTAACATTTATATACAGTGCATTATATAAATAAAAGAAACCCATCTAACACTTCAATAAATTTAACGTTTTGGTCTTTTAGTTAATTTTTTCGCCAAGTAATCAACTAATATTTTCTTCAGCACAGTAGCAAAAACTTAAAACGTTTTATATATTTTATTTTTATTATTTCCCGCGATGCTTATTAAAAAAAATAATGTTTATATGAGAAAAAACAAATAAGACAAGAATCATAATATTTCGATGAGATTTCCTTTTTGTTTATAATTGGAATAATTGAAAAATAAAATCAAATTCATTTTTTTATTATAATTGAGTTTATTTTTTTTTTTGATTTGGAATCAAAGTAGCAAAAAAACAATTCACGTAATTAAATAAAATATAAGAAAAATAAAAACTAAAAGCTTAAGAAGAATATTATATAATATCGTGTCTGTTCATTTTACAATTTATTTAGCTTTTCTTTAGAAATAATTTTTATGTTTTAGTAACGATAACGGTCAATCACGTTGTAAAATTAGAATATTGCTTAAAAGTTTCAACAATAATACGGTCAATTCAACGTATGACATTATTATTCTTCTATAATATATTAACACAACTGACAGACTGACTAACAAAATGATGGCTTAAAATAGATTTAATTAAATTTGTGTAATATTATCTTCACTAAGAAACCAGAATCTATCAAAATAAGAAAAGAATACATTTAAACGATTTGAACTCTGATTAACCTTTTATTCAAGAGGTTTCTTGATTCTTTTATATTTTTGTTGTTTTAGTTTTGTCTATCCTTTTTTTTGCTTTAAGAAATTCGTTTTTTCAATTTCGTTTTTTACTTCTTTAGTAAAATGATGATGGAGAAGATATGTTGATGGAATAGAAAAACTTAGGTCATGATAACCAAAATGATATTTGTTTTGGTAAGTAATAAAATTTCATGTTCAATTTTGTTTTGTTATTTATTTCAATTTTCAAATAATACCTTGAACTACGACGAAACTATCAATAATCAAAATTTTTGTAAAAGTAACAATTGTATAAGTTTCATTCAAAGAAATGTTATTCGTGATTAGAAAACAAAAAGTATAAGGCAGATAAGGGGAAAAATGTAAACCATGATATTCGAAGACAGTATTAAACTGTACTAAAAAGTAAACAATAATTTTTATTCACAACCTTATTATTCAACCGGCTGTTTTTGACTTTTGAAAAGTTGAGAAGTAAAACCGTTATTATCATTGTCACGTTCTTACAGTCTTACTTCCAATTGGTCTTCCTCCTGATTCGATAAACGTAATTCACAATACACTTTCTGCATTCGATCACTGAATAGTGAGCACAAATAACAGGTTTTATTATAACACAAAATACAGCTTTGCAAACAGTAACCGGGTGTCATTTGTTGGCTCACCGCGATCACCTGCATGAGGAATATAACATATTACCGGTCCGTCAGCATAATGAAATGCTTACACAACAATATCTATTGGCCTGCTACAAAGAGCAATGTCCCAGCAATGACACCTTATCCACGAATACACCACCTAGAGACCGCGAAGTGCTTCTTTAATTATGTCAGAAACAACCAAGCCACCGGTAGCATTGACGAGCTGTCGTATAAAGTGGGCTTAAAAATAATTCACACCAAAGTGGTTGAGGGCACAATAATACACTACGCCCTAAATCAAAATCTCCAAAGCAAACCACGTCAGATAGCTGGGAAAGAGGTCAAACTACCACGCAGTACCAGATCCATTCTAGCGCAGTTAAGACCCGTCTGGTTACGCATCTTAAATAACTACATGAATAAAATTAGCCAGAAAGTTGTTGACAAGTGTATGTGAGGGCACGCCTCATAATGCAGACCAATTGTCCAAAAACAAACGACCAACCTGACGAAGGAAGATTTGTGTTACCGCCAAAGGACACCCGTCGCTACAACAATAACAACCAGGTTTTGTTAAGTACAGCTATGGTTCAACAACAACAGGTAAACAATACAACAAACAATATTCCTATCTGGAATATTCTTCCAATAGCTTCTGAAGCTCCAACGGTTGATTGTATAAATTTCCAATGTAAACACACTGTTGAAAACAATACACAAGATATTTGTATTACATAACAAATAAAACTTTATTTACAAAAACTAATTTTATGTATGTACTATGTACTTCTATTTACACTGATATTCACGATACAGCTTTTCGTTTACAATTAATTTAGATTCAACATAACTATTTCCATCGCAGTCTAATATAAATTATAACTTTACAAAAGACATTCCTTATATATACATATATACATATATAATTCTGTATAATTTCTCGTATATTCTAGGAATTATTTATTTCATGTTTTGACCCTATTTCTTAGAAACAATGTGACGTTGATTTTATTTTTGAAATATTGTACATACGTATATCGAAAATTGAAGTTGAATACAATTTTGTTTTGTATTTCATTGGTTTTATGTTAGAAAATTACTATAACTAGATACAAAATTTCAATTTAAACCAATTTAATTTTAATATGAACTAATTGAGTGCCAAAGTTTGAACACAAAGTTTGAAAGAACTGATTGTGGGCCAAAGTTTGTCCAAAGCTTTCTCGAATGGCCTGATTTCAACAAAAATTGTCACAATCGATGTATCTTAGTGAAACTTAGAGTATTTTTTTACAGAGATTAGATCATTAAAAAAACTCTTTGTGATCAAAAAAACACGAGGGAAATATTTTTTTTTAAGTAAAAAGAACACTTCCCGCAAAATAAGCCTTCCCAAGTAACAATTATTAGAGCTGAACGAAGAAACCTGCTCTATAGCAGCTCTTTATGTTAAAATAATTAACCTGATAGCTTGTAAACGTAATTAAAAGCGATTCCGAGCTTTAAACAAAAATGACACTACTCTAATTCATTGTTGTCTTACAGTTCTAGCTCCTTTTGCTTGTAGAGCATTTAGCTTTATTAATGAGCTCTATAACCACTTTTAGAGCTAAAATATATAATCTTATAGAGCACGCTATATATTGGAATATAAAAGTTCCATGAGCAAAAAATTATCTCGTTGAAGAGCTGCCTTAGAGTGCATTGGTTCAAACAACAGAAACATCTTATATATAGCTTACTGCTCTACTATGTGTATCTATTATTTTGTAATTCAGCTTGTTGCTCTTATATACAGGTTCTTGCTTATCCGTCCATATTTAATCTAAGAAAATATAACAAAAGTCGGCCATACTTGAATTTAATATAAAAGTTGATTTTATTTTATTTTATGTAAATATTTAAGTTAGGCTTAGCTCTCAAAATCGAGCTAGAATTACCCAACACTTCTTAAGAAAATTGTAAAATTAAGTTTTTCTTGCAAATAAAAATCAAATGTTTTCAATAATTAGTAATTTTAATAATAATTATTAAATGCTTTAAGAGCGCATTGGAAATTTGAGAAGCATCGTATTAATATTCACGACAATTCAACTCACTAAATAAAGTTTCGATAAGGTTCAATAAAAACGCTTCATTTGCTATTTTATAACAAATCAAAACGAATTGTATCGATTATTTTTCCCTGGTGGGAAGGAACAGCGAATTGTAGTGACTATTTTCGGCCTACTTAATATATTAATTTAAAACAAAAATGCACATACAAAATTGAGTGAAAATGCAATTTGCAAATAGTAAAAATGTCCGTTTTCATTTATAAATGATTGCATGTTTATGTTTATTTGTCAAAAATAAATTACAAATTTATAACATTTATGCGCCTACTAAGATGAATAATATTTTATTATGTATGATTATGTTGTATGAAATAATGTTACTATTTCTGTTCGTTAAATTGTCTGCTAAATACAACTCGTCACCAAATTATTAGTCGATTATTTTTCAACATTACCACTCATGCCATTTGAAGTTAAAAAATTCCCTCGTGCGCTACGCGCACGCGGGACCTCAAATGACATTCGTAATAATGATTATGAAAAATAATCGACTATTATTTGACGACTCGTGAATTGTGATATTATATATGATAAAAAATAAAAGTCATAGATATTTCTCTATAATCCATTCCAGAAAATACATTTTATAATTTAAACAATATTCCATTTGAATTTAAACTATTCCATTTTAATTCAAAATTCTTAAAATATTTTCTTTAAAAAAAATTGCGACGCTGATGCATAGGCTGACTTCACCACAGCTCTGGAAACATTGTGTTCTGGATATATAATGAGCTAATATCCATCAAATACTTTAATTAAAAGCTAACCAATGTTATAGATTTCGCGTAGTTCTAATTATAAAAATATTAAAAAAAGCAGTAGTATCCCATCAAACATAAATTCTGTTGTACGAGAAAAAGCAAAAAAAATTTTAACCGGAAGCGGTAAACAGGAAGTTAGGATGCAGAACTGTTGTGAACTGTACTAAATGGCTATGTATCAAGTTTCATCAAATTCGATTTTCAGGTACAGGTGTTATTGAGCTTTCAAACAAACAGGTATATGGGACAGCCCCCACTACTTTGTTCACTATCGCTCAAAAACTAATCAGTTCCTTGTCATACATAGCTGCGCATCTCTTTCCAAAGTGTCATCAAAGTTTACTCACGAACGGATGCTGTGTGCTCCCAACAAACATTGGAAAAATTGTGACACAGTAAACAGGTGTTCGGAAGGCCCCCCGTCACTTACTTCAATATTGTCCAAAAACTAATCAGTTCTTTGTTATTTAAGTCTTCATCTTTTTTCTAATTGTCATTAAAATAAATTAATGAATGAAGTCTGTATGCTCCCAACAAACTTTAAAAACAAAGTGGTCAGCATTTGTATGTTAGACCCCCCGCCACTTTGATCAATGTGTCCCGAAAGATGATAATTATCTTCTCACACTAACTGAAACCTTTTCCATAAGTTTCATCATAATCACTTCATTATTGTAGGCTGTAGTGTGCATAAAGACACTGAAAAAACTGTAAATAATTACAAAAAATATTTTTTTACCGGAAGTGAAAAACCGAAAGTTGGGATGCAGAACTGTTATGAACCATACTATATGCTGATGTACCAAGTTTCATTCAATTCAATTATCAGGTACAGATGTTATTGAGCTTTGGTCATTATCGCTCAAAAACTAACCAGTTCCTTGTCATACATATTTGCATCTTTTTCCAAAGTGTCATCAAAATTCATTCACGAACGAATGTTTTATGCTCCCAACATAAAAAACATTGGCTAAAAACCACCTGTTGTATGGTGGACCCCCCAACCCTTTATCCAATGTACTCCAAAAGCTGATAAAATCTTTCTCATGATACTTGAAAGCTTTTACCAAAGTTTCATGAAAATCGATCGGTAATTGTAGGCAACAGTAGGGATAAACCCTTGAAAAAAATTTTTTTACCGGAAGTGACAAACTGCAACTTGGTATGCAGAAATACTGGAAACTGTACTAAAACCTTATATACTAAGTTTCAATAAGATCATAAGCCTGAAACAATTTCAATTAATTGTCATATAGAGCTATGCGCTTCATAATGGAACCCAGAATTATTCTTATAGAGCCAGAAAAACAATAAAGTTGCTCTATAAACCGCCACTTTTTGCTCTTACTATATGCTCTATAAGAGTTCTAACAGCGCTTCTAGAGCAAAAATTAAAGCACGTAGCTCTATAAATCAGCTCTAAGAGCGCTCTTAAAGCATATTTAGAGCTAAATTGTTACTTGGGTTGCCTTTTTCGTCATCTTGATTATTCATGTTTTTTACAAATTACGAAAATTTACAAGTTCTTTTAATGCAATAACAAGATAATAACTTTTATCCATGACTACTAAAGAATATATACTTTCCATGCGTATATCTTTCATTGTAATTGTATTCATTCCAATTTATATAAAAAATTCTCTTTTATTTATTTCATTCCTTTTTATAAAATTTGCGAACCCTAACAACGTTGAAGAATGAAGAAAACTTAGCAGGTAAAAAATACGTAGGCGTAACATACAATAAAACAACATTCAAAATAATGCAAAAAACTTTAAAAAAATATGGATATATTGCGGCTTACAAAAACAAAAATAAAATAGAAAACTACCTAAAAACTAAAAAAACCCAAAGTTTAGACACAGGTGTTTATAAGCTTACCTGTGACGACTGCAGCAAATTTTATATAGGCCAGACGGGGAGGTCCTTCAAAAAAAGATTTATCGAGCACACTAACGAAATTAACAGAAGCGATCCAAAATCCAGATATGCCCAACATTTGAAAATAGAAAAACACAAATACACCAATATCAACACAAATTTAACCATATTACATAAAAAAAGAAAAGGACAACATCTAGATAGACTGGAAGAAATAGAAATATATAAACATAAAAACAATAACAACATTTTAAATGATATAATCAACACTAAAACTAACAAAATATATGACATAATAATAAAAAACAGCAGTTGAAATAGTATATAAAGTAATAGTTTAAGCAGAAATTGTAATAATAATTTAAGAACTGAGGATGACGTCAGTCGAAATCGATATTCTATAAAATAAAATAAAAAATCAAATCAAATTGCTACTATAAGGAAGTTTATATTATTATTAATAAAACAAAATTAAAAATAAACAGTAAAAGTATATTTTTAAATATTGCATTTTAATTTAAAAGTGACAAAAGCACACAAACAGTGAATAATATGGAAAACCATAATAACACATATATAAATAAATGCAAATTCAAACGACAAATTTTAGTAGTCATTTCCCAAGGGCTGTGATAATGCGAAATAAATTTTTTCCGAAAATTTCAAATGCAGCTTAATTGGGAAAAACCTGCCACCGTAGGCCGAAAGCAATTATAACTGCCGTTTGCTTGTAGAGTTTTCTAATTGCTAATAAAATTTAAATAATTACCTAATAAGGGCTTCTAATCTAATAACTTGAAAACGTACATCAAAAAAATTTGAAATTTTGATATATTGTTGGTACTGACGAAAGAAAAAAAGCAATTTCAGGTTTCATTTTTTGAGTATGTACTCTGAATCGGAGTTATGCGCGGTTGAATTTTTGAGGCTCTTTCACGTAGTTTTGGTAATGGAATCAATGTTTTGTTAATAGATCCCATAAATTTCATGCGATTTACGTATATTTTTGCAACTAAAAATGATTGAATAATCGAAATGTGTGAGTTGAAAATTAATAATTTTTCTCTTTTCCGCTATGCGGCGCGTTAAACCTTGGCTTACTTGAAAGCTCATGTTTCTCAAATAGTCCTTTTTATTGATTTTCACAAAATTTAAAGTAAACATATGCAGCTATGAAATTAAAAGTGAAAGATTCCATATGGATTTTTTTATACGATTTTTTAAAGTTTAGTATATAAAAAGTTCACATGTGTTTTTACATCAAATTAATTATGCTTTACTAAATGTGAATCTAATACATTGAAAATTTTATATTTTAACATCTGTACTAAATTTGAAACATATTCTGTGCATTAATCATTGAAAAACAGGTTTTTATTGAGAATAAGGATTGGAGATTTCATCGATCGAAGATTGTGATTTACTTTCAAGATCTTAACACTAACATAAGCATGAGACTATTATTAATAAATTTTTTTTCAATAAAATCATAATTTAATGAAACTATAATAATATTACAAACAAATTCATAAAAAACCAATTTATATACTTGTATTGCCTCTAAATTGAAATATTTCTGATCGGAAAGGGATCGGATTTTATCGACTATATTGTTATCCGGTAAAAACCCCAGCAGAGTTTGCCAGACTTTGAAAAACGGTCAAACACTGGCCCATTAATGGTTCTTTTTCTCGAGAAATTTTTCGAGAAATTTAACAAAATATTAACGTAAGTTGAATTGATAACGTTAATTTTCATTTTAAACTGGTCTTATGCTTAGTATTAACTTTATCCACCTATATTCTCGAGAAATATTTCAGATTTTTGTTAAATTTTTCGAGAATTCTCGAGAAATATTTCTCGAGAAAAAACACTAACTAGAACCATACATCGGCCGATCTATGGTTTACAGAAAAGAGCCAGTATACAGTTAACTTTGAATGGCCAAGCATAGGCCTTAACAGTACTTGCCTATTTTATTGGGCCATTACTTTAACCATAAATCGACCAATCTACAGTTTATAGAAAATAGCTAGTACACTTTACTTTATCCATCTTCCTGTCCTTCAATGGCTTGTTAATGTTTAGCATTAATTGGATATTGTTATTGGGCCAGTACTGCAACCATGAATTGCCCGATCTATATGTCATTCAGTTAAATACACTAGAGTAATATCCATTTTAGAAATAAATAGTTTGAAAAATTTTACCTACAGTTTAGTTATCGTTTCTCAGCTGAAAGACTATGATATTATTGATAATGCTGGTACGAGCTTTAAATTTTTTTTCATTAGACATTTTAATTTAATTTTAATTATTTTGTATTTAATTTATTTAAATTTACATATCATAATATTTTATATGTTTTTTAATGGTCCAGTCGTGGTTGCCAGTATTCGGCCATTGTTGCAATACTGGTCGTTATTATTGGTCCGTTCTAAGTATTCAAATGCTTTTATATTTTACAGATGGCTCAGAAACTCAAAAATTTTATAAATCTTTGCAAACATATTGTTGATTTGAAAATACCTGCGGCATGGCATTTCTTTGCAACTGCACATGGAAAGGGTCCATCGAATCGGAAGCACACTTAAAAGAGAACCCCGGAAAGCATCGCTTAAAGGAGAGAAAATATCAACAGCACGGGAATCATTTGAAATGACAGAAATTTGGTCGAAAAAAATCAGCAACGTATGAAATTTTCATATGGGTCTACACATCGAACTACAGGGGCAATTTCTTACACGGCTTTCGGACATTGAAACAATTAGTAAACCTCAAAGATCTCAGTATTTTTTACGGGATAACACTACACGCGATAAAATAATTGCAAAAATGTTTCCGTTTGCCGATACTCAAAAATATTTCAATTTAGAGGCAAAAAAATATATAAATTAATATTTTTATAATAAATTTATTTTTAAACAGTAACCTCAATAAATACTAATATTTTTATATATTTGTTTGTAATATTATTATTGTTTCATTAAATTGTGATTTTTATAGAAAAAAGAATTATTAATAATCGACTCATGTTTATGTTAGTGTTAAGATCTTGAAAGTAAATCACGATCTTCGATCGATGAAATCTCCAATCCTTATTCTCAATAAAAACCTGTTTTTCAATGATTAATGCACAGAATATGTTTCAAATTTAGTACAGATGTTAAAATATAAAATTTTCAATGTATTAGATTCACATTTAGTAAAGCATAATTAATTTGATGTAAAAACACATGTGAATTTTTGAAATCTCTGCTAGAACGACTCATATACAACCGTATCGCACCGATATTAAATAACCAGACCCTAGTCGAATAAGCTGGTTTTCGTTCTAATTGCAGTTGCACTGACCAACTGCTCGCTTTAACATCTTATATCGAAGCTGAGTTTCAAAAACAATTAAAAACAGGCGCAGTATTCATTGATCTCACTGCATCATATGACACTGTTGAATGCAATACCTTGTAGCTCACGTTTAATTAACAAAATGCTAAATAATCGTGTATTCAAAGTTCATCTAAATAATTCCTGTAGTAGGTCCAAAATGCTGAACAATGGTTTGCTACAGGGTTCCGTCCTGGCGCCATTACTTTCTAATTTGTACATTCATGACACTCCTGATACAAAATCAAAGAAATTGGGTTACGCTGATGATTGGACCCTGGCCACTCAAAACAAAGACATGGGTGTCTTGGAAGATTTGCTTTCAACTGACCTGGCGATAATGAATGACTTTTTTCGAACGTGGGGCTTATTTCCTAATCTAAGTAAAACCGAGGGTTCCTATTTTCACTTAAACAACAAACTGACAAAACACGAGCTATCAGTGTTATTAAACGGCATTGCCGTTAAATACAACCAACAGCCAAAGCATCTGAGAATTACTCTCGATAGAACTCTTTCTTTTAAACTCCACCTAGAGAATACGTCAAAAAAATTAAAACGGGAAACAATATATTGCACAAACTGGCTGGCTCGACAAGAGGTGCTACTCCATTTCAGAGTCCCCTCAATGTGACTGCGGAGCTCCACAACAAATCATAAAACACATTGCAACTGTGTGTCCAATTCGACGATACAATGGCGACATATCAGACATCCATTTTGCAACTCGCGATGTAGTAGCATGGATTGACTCACTCGATGTAAACATCTAATGTTCAAATGTATTGCCCAGTGTTCAAATATTTTACTTTTTACTTTTTAACTAAAAGACGTAGACCAGGGTCGATAATTTTTGAAAACAAAAAAAATAATAGTATGATGAAACCCATTAGAAAAGGAGGAGAATATTATACAAATGAAAGGAAAAATAATTTACGGGCGATCTGATGTTGGGAAGGGGAAGGGGTGAGTTTTTAGGGGTAAAACACGGTTTATCAGTTATCTCGATTTCCGGCAAAACTAAAAGTCCTATGGAAAAAAGTTAAATGGCAAAGTTGTAGGTAATAAAAAGATCTATTACTTTTGTATGAACACTTTTTTCACATACCCTCAAAATTTATGTGAAAAATTCAAAAAACCATGTTTTTGGTTTTTTATTTTTATCTTTTACAAAAAATAGTTATTTGTTTAACTAGGCAGCAAAGTAGAAGATTGACTGCCGCGGCTGATAGTTCATAGCCGAGCGAGCGAGGCTAGGAATTCAGCCAAGGCAGTCAATCTACCTTGCTGCCGAGTTGAACATATAATTTTTTCTCCGATTAATTACAATGATATGTAATTTAATAATTATTACTTTAAAAATAAAGCAAAATTTTAAAAATGAAAAAAAAATCGATTAAAAAAATTTTTTTTTTAATCGCAATATCTGTTTATTTCTATGAAGTCTAATTATTTTGCTGCCTAGGCAGCAAAGTACTTGCTTTGCTGCCTAAGCAGGAAAAGTGCCACTTTGCTGACTGAAATAAGTCTGCAAAATTTATATTTGCTGTCTATCGGAGAAAAAAATTTTTTTTTACGAAATTTGGTGAAAACTTACCTTTTTATGTCCCAAATACGCTGTAATTTATTTGATTTGAAATATTTATTTTTTCACCTTATTTTGAATTAATATCGAAAAAGCACCCTAATTTTCAATCTAAAATTCACCCGTCAAAATATTAGCTTTTTTAAAATAGTTGATATGCTTTCTGTTTGTTGAAATCTCTACTTTCCGATGGTGAAAAAAAAATGTATTCTCAGAAAATGCAAAAAATAAATTGAATTTTCGATTGAAAATTAGGGTGCTTTTTCGATATTAATTCAAAATAAGGTCAAAAAATAAATATTTCAAATCAAATAAATTACAGCGTATTTCGGACATAAACGGGTAAGTTTTCACCAAATTTCGTGAAAAAAAAAAATTTTTTTGTAAAAGATAAAAAAATAAAAAACCAAAAACTTGGTTTTTTGAATCGAAAATTCAATTCATTTTTTGCATTTTCTGAGAAGATTTACTATAGTAATATATTTTTTTTTCACCATCTGAAAGAAGAGATTTCAACGAACAGAAAGCATACCAACTTTTTGAAAAAAGCTGATATTTTGACGGGTGAATTTCCGGTTGAAAATTAGGGTGCTTTTTTGATATTAATTCAAAATAAGGTGAAAAAATAAATATTTCAAATCAAATAAATTACAGCGTATTTGGGACATAAAAAGATAAGTTTTCACCAAATTTCATGAAAAAAAAAATTTTTTTGTAAAAGATAAAAATAAAAAACCAAAAACATGGTTTTTTGAATTTTTCACATAAATTGTGAGGGTATGTGAAAAAAGTGTTCATACAAAAGATTTTAGATCTTTTTATTACCTACAACTTTGCCATTTAACTTTTTTCCATAGGACTTTTAGTTTTGCCGGAAATCGAGATAAACCGTTTTTACCCTTAAAAACTCACCCCTTCCCCTTCCCGACCTCAGATCGCCCGTATATTATTTTTCTTTTCATTTTTATAATATTCTCCTCCTTTTCTAATGGGTTTCATCCTACTATTATTTTTTTCACTTTTTATTATTTTTAAAGGCTTCTACCCTGGTCTAACGAGCAATCAAATTGATTGTAAGCTCCTTTAATGTGTATTCATGTTTCGTTTCAGGTAGGTTTCATAGGAAAATTTGTCTATTTTAAGTTTTATTTTTAATGTGTCATAAAAAAACCATACACTAAATAAAAAACATATTTTTATTTCAAAATTTATGCAAATTTTTAATTTTGATTTAAATTTAACAATTTTTTCGGCAAACGGCTGTAAATTTTAACTTTACTGCCGCTAGGGAAAAGGTTAAAGTCTTACTTTTTTGACGTAAAATCAAAGCGGCTGTAAAGTAACGCCATTTTTATTTTATTTTTACGGCAGCAGTAAAATAATTTCACATTTTTACGGCGGCAGAAAAAGACGCCATTTCTTTCCATATTTTTACGATATTTGTAATTTTTTCAAACAAATTATATAACCATGACAACAAAAAAATAATTTATATTTTGATTGGATGCTAAAATTTTGAATTATTGTATTACTATGACAACAAAAATAATAACAATTTTGATTGGATGATGAAATTTTGAATTATTGTATAACTATGACAACAAAACAAAACAATTCTTTTGATTGGGTTATGAAAGGCTGCTATAATAAAAAAATTTTCGGCAAACGGTAGTAAAGTTTAACTTTACTGCCGCTAGGGAGTTAGTTAAAGTCTTACTTTTTTAACTTATAATCAAAGCGGCTGTAAAGTAACGCCATTTTTATTTTATTTTTACAGCGGCAGTAAAGTAACTTTTGTTATTTGTTATTCTGTTACTTTTTCAAACAAATTGTATAACTATGACAACAAAAAGAAGAAATAATTTCATTGGATGATGAAATTTTGAATTATTGTATAACTATGATAACAAACACAATTAATCTGATTGAATTATGAAATTGTGTAATTGAACAAGCAATTTTGAACAAACAGTGGATAATGAAATTTTGAATTGGAGCTTGCTTTGATAAATAGTACATTTTATTTAATTAGGAGCAAAAGTGATACTTTTTGTGTTTAGTCTATAGTTTGACAGCCGAACGTAGGGAGGCCGACAATTATAGACGATACACAAAAAGTCACTTTAGCTCCAAATTAAATACTCTATTTTTCGGCAAACGTTTAAATTTTTTATAAATATGAAATTAATACATCAAACTTTTTATAAATATGAATTTTTTTCGTCATAATAGTTCCAAAAAAGAGAAAAAATATTTAAATTTGTATGAATAAAATTTTTTTATCAACGCAGCCTTTTCAAAATTTCATTATCCAATTGAAATAGTTGTTATTTTGTTGTCATAGTTATACAATAACTCCAAATTTCATTATCCAATGAAACATACAATAACTCAAAATATCATAATCCAATGAGAATCAATTTATTTTTTGTTGTTATAGTTATAGAATATGTTTGAAAAAATAATAAACTAACAAATAACAAATGCTACTTTACAGCCTCCATAATATAAAATTAAAATGGCGTTACTTTTGCTGTCGCATGCTAAAAACTAAAGAGTAAGACTTTAGCTAACTCCCTAGTGGCAGTAAAGTTAAACTTTACTGCCGCTGGGGAGTTAGCTAAAGTCTTACTTTTTAGCAGGCGGCTGCAAAAGTAACGCCATTATTATTTTATCTGCTGGCGGCTGTAAAGTAACTTTCATATTTTTACGGTGGCTGTAATAGTATATTACATATTTAGAGTTGTAAATAGCATTTTACATGCGAGGGAAAATGTTGCGCATGAGACGCGTAGCGTCGAGTGCAGTATCTTCACGAGCATGGAAAATGCTTTACATCTCGAGATTTGTTATATACTTTTTCTACGACTTTGTTTCAATGCCCAAACGAATATAATTACTTGAAAAAATGAACTACTAATTATAAATTGAATGCAAATAGTTTACAAATTGTGGTAGGCTTTGCATTATTCTGTGTCAAAATGAATTGAAATATTTAATTTTTGAAAATCAAATTTTTCTTTAAATAAAAATTTTTCTTTTTATTAAAAGCGTGCGGTAATATATATATATATATATGAAAATCCATTACCGCACGCTTTTTTTTACTTACCGCACGCTATTTGAAATAATCAATTTACATGTCATGGATAGTGTGATGTAATTTATAATTTACTGTGATAGGAGTAGAAAAAGTAATTTTCATATTTTTACGGTGGCAGTAATAGTATATTACATATCTAGAGTTGTAAATAGCATTTTACATGCGAGGGAAAATTTTGCGCACGAGACGCGTAGCGTCGAGTGCAGTATCTTCACGAGCATGGAAAATGCTTTACAACTCGAGATTTGTTATATGCTTTTCCTACGACTTTGTTTTAAAGCCCAAACGCATATAATTACTTGAAAAAATGAACTACTAATTATAAATTAAATGCAAATAGTTTACAAATTGTGGTAGGCTTTGCATTATTCTGTGTCAAAATGAATTGAAATATTTAATTTTTGAAAATCAAATTTTTCTTTAAATAAAAATTTTTCTTTTTATTAAAAGCGTGCGGTAATATATATATGAAAATCCATTACCGCACGCTTTTTTTTACTTACCGCACGCTATTTGAAATAATCAATTTACATGTCATGGATAGTGCGATGTAATTTATAATTTACTGTGATAGGAGTAGGAAAAGTAATTTTCATATTTTTACGGCGGCAGTAAAGTAAAATAACATGATATTATTAATTTGTTCAAAACAGAATGCATTTCAGTTCATTTTAATGAATTAAATCAATACAAATTAATTTCAGAAAATTTGTTACCTAAAACATATTTATAAAAAATTTGATGCATTAATTTCATATTTTTTAACAAATTTGAACGTTTGCCGAAAAATAGTGTATTGAATTCGGAGCTAAAGTGACTTTTTGTGTTTCGTCTATAATTGTCGGCCTCCCTACGGTCGGCCGCCAAACTATAGACTCAACACAAAAAGTACAAATTTAGCTCCTAATTCAATAATATACTATTATTTATACAAATTAAGATGTTTTTTTTTACTTTTTAGACGTAATTATGACGGTAATAATATTTATAAAAATTTTGCTGTATTAATTTCATAGTTATAAAAAATTTAAACGTTTGCCGAAAAAATAGTGTATTTAATTCGGAGCTAATGTGACTTTTTGTATATCGTAATTAATTGTCAAAATATGAAGGGGCTGAAATCCCACAGCTCTGAGATATCAAGACTTCGGTCTGGGTTAAGGATTTTGATATAGTTTTCGGAAAAAAATCTTTTATGAGGACATGGTTTTTAGTTTTGGGCAGCGATGTATATCAAACATAACTCTTTGTTAAAGTACAAGTATTTTTTATCTCTGTTTAGAAATTTATTACAAAAGTAACACGAAACATCAATACGTTGCCGGAAAATTGTAACAGATTATAAATTAATATAATTTAGTGAAAAGATGATACAATCAGCAAACTATACTCAAAAACCTCCCATTTAGCGTTTCGAGAAAATATTACAAAATCAAAACGAAGTAAATTCATATTTCTTTCAAAATTCCAAAAATATTGTAAAAATTAAATAAAATCAAAAATTTAAACTTTTTTCAAAATTCTAAAAATATTCTAAAAATTGTTACATAATCAAAGATTTAAACTTTTTTCAAAAATTCTAAAAATATTGCAAAAATTATTACAAAATCAAAAATACAAACTTTTTTCAAAACTCCAAAAATATTTCAAAAACTAAACAATGTCCATTTTCATGTTCAATTACATTTACGCGATACATATAACTAAATCTTTTTTCCATAAAATTGGCTAAAAAAATAAATGACATAATTTTTTGACAAACTTATAATGCAGAAAAATTCTCAATAATAATAATTTCATGTTCAATTACATTTCATTTCATATAAATAACTGATTTTATTTTTTTCTAAAAAAATAAATGAAAATCATTCATTTAGCACACTTGACAATATTTTTTTGACAAACTTCTAATGCCATAATTCTCAATAATAATAATAAAATTTCATGTCATACAAATAATTAATTTTATTTTTTTTTCAAAAAAGTGGGTTTTTGGAATCGTTATGACTTAAAGTGTCGAGAAACGCTAAAAAAAGTGGGGGTAAGAATTTCACTTTTGGCTCATGAATGTAATACTTAGGTTTTTCAAACCGAAGTAACTATAGACTCAACACAAAAAGTAGTACTTTAGCTCCTAATTAAATAATAAGCTATTATTTATATACAAATTTAAATGTTTATTTTTATTTTTGGAACTATGACGATAAAAAATCATATTTATAAATATTTTGATGCACATTAATTTCATATTTATAAAAAATTTTAACGTTTGGCGATAAAATAGTGTATTTAATCCCAAACTGATTTACTAAAAACTAGGGCTCCTAAATCATCGTGAAGTATTTCATTTCTCAAAAATGAACACTAATGGTTAACGAAGTTTTGCAAGGTTTCCCTTTTGAACATCTTTGTTTTTATACTGACGATGTAAAAGTTTTTATCTAAAACATTACTGAAACCATTCAATTCAGCATTAATAAATTCGTTCCCTTCGCAATAATGAAACGAAGTAACACAGCAAATATTTTTGTTTTCGAAGGCGGCCAAATTGGAAACAAACGTAGATTATTACTTCGTTCTGAAAGTCCTAAGTATTACATTCTCAATCCAAAAGTGAAATTCTTACCCCCACTTTTTTTGGCATTTCTTGACGTATTAGAGCCTACTGATTCTAAAAAAGGAAAAAAAATGTATGTCTGTCGTCTGGGTGTGCCGGCACCCGACGAAATCTAGAAAACCGCTGGAGCGATTTCAAAAATTTTCTTTCGCATCAATTCAATTCAAGGATTTTCTAAAAATAGGTATACTCAATGGGAAGAGCTGAAAGGACGATTTGTTCGATAGCTGTCCTGGAAGTGTGTCAAAAAAATCGTCAAGGGTGTCAAAACAAGATGTCAAACAAACAAAATATACATATTGTTTGCTTAAAAAACTTTCATTTTAAGTAATTACCAATAGGAACATCGAATTTGGAGAAATCTTGATGGTCGGGATTGGTATGTGAGACCAAAAACTAGATTATTGCATTAGAAGTTTGACAAAAAAATGTTGGCAAGTGTGTTGAATGATTTTCATTTTTTTTACCTAATTTTTTGGAAAATAATGAAATTAATTATTTGTATGACATGAAATGTTGTCGAACATGAAATTGGACATGGAAATTTTTGATTTTGTTATAATTTTTGGAATTTTGAAAAAAGTTTGTATGCTTGATTTTGTAAGAACTTTGGGAATATTTTTAGATTTTTGAAAAAGTTTAAATTTTTGATTTTGTTATAATTTTTGGCATATTTTTGGAATTTCGAAGAAAGTTTGTATTTTGGATTTTGTTATAATTTTTCCGATATTTTTAGAATTTTTGGAAAAAGTTTTTTGAGTTTTTGATTTGGAAAAAGTTGCAAGTTTTGATATGGAAAAAGTTTCAGTTTTTGCTTTTGTATATTTTTTTAATTTTGAAAAAAATTTGTATATTTGATTTTGTTATAATTTTTTAAATATTTTTGGAATTTTAAAAAAAGTTTGTATTTTTGATTTTGTTATAATTTTTGCAATATTTTTAGAATTTTGAAAAAGTTTCAATTTTCGATTTTATTATAATACTTTTAGAATTTTGGTAAAAGTTTGAATTTTTGAATTTGTGAAATAAAAAATTTTGCAATAATTTAGAATTTTGTAAAAAAGTTTGTATTTTTGATTTTGTAAGAATTTTCGGAATATTTTTAGAATTTTGAAAAACTTTAAATATTTGATTTTATTATAATTTTTGGAATTTTGAAAAAGTTTGTATTGTTGATTTTGTTATAATTTTTGCAATGTTTTTAGAATTTTGAAAAAAGTTTGAATTTTTGATTTTGTAATAATTTTTAGAATATATTTTGAACTTGAAGAAAAAGTTTAACTTTTTGATTTGATTTTAATTTTTAGAATATTTTTGGAATTTTGAAAGAAATATGAATTTTTGATTTTGTAATATTTTCTTGGAACACTAAATGGAGAGGATTTTGAGTAGTTCGCTGATTGTATCATCTTTTCACTAAGTTATGTTAATTTATGATCTGTTATAATTTTCCGGCAACGTATTAATAATTCGCGTTTGTTTTGTAAAAACTTTCAAAACAGAGATAAAAAATTAAGTGAACTTAACAAAGACTTTTATGTTTGATATACATCGCTGTCCAAAACTAAAAACAATGTCCTCATAAAAGTTTTTTGCCGAAAACTATATCAAAATCGTTAACCCAGACCGAAGTCTTGATATTTCAGAGCTGTGTTAATCGGTCACAATAGATATTAAAAAGCCAGTAAAATATCACACAAGATAATCGGAAACGTAAAAGTAGAACGCGAAAGCGACACATTTTTCGCTTATGTCAATTTCTAACAAAAATTTACAGTGCCATTAATTCTAACAGCACATTTTATTAAAAAAAGATTGAAAATTTGAATTTTCCATTATACAATTTTTTCACATTTTATATTCAACAACAAAATGTTGGTCTATTCTGTTGGCTTACTACAAAGTACAAACTCTCGTTCATAGTATCATTTTGATGAAAAATTGAGCCGTATTCTGCATGGATCTGCACAAGAAAGAACCGATTAGATTTCTGGTGATTTTACAAAAATAGTAGTGCAGGTCTATCAAACATCAGTTTGTTACCGTATCTTTCAACTTTTATTGGAAGTCACATTAAATTTGCATTTAATTTTGCTTACACTGCGTAAAATAATTTGTACTTATACTGTAATAAATTATTATAAAATTATAACTAAGAAAAGTTTTTAGCTACTTCTATAGCCGTCATTAACGTTTTTTACATAGCCTATGATTTATCATGTTTGCTCTGTATATATATATATATATATATATATATATATATATATATATATATATATATATATATATATATATATATATATATATATATATATATATGGTTATTTTGCTTAACGTAAAATCTATTTACCGCAAATCTCAATAAAGCACGTAATTACAAGACTAAAATTAAATTATTTAGGGGTTGTAAATGCTACCTTCTACATTCGGTCATCTAGAATTTCATTGCTTCTCAATAGACATAATGTTTTCATAAAATCAGCACTTCTATTTAGGTGGTATTTGGACTCTTGTGATAATCTTCCTTCTTAACATCTGTGCCGGATGGAAAATCTTCCTTATTAATTTTCCTTCCATTCGTCACATTGCCAATTTCTCCTAGTATCTAATCGTTTCTAAAAATAGTTTCTAATTATTCTTCTAAATTCTAATGACCGTCTCCAAAATTTGTTTCAAGTTTATTTGTTTTACTAAATAATTGGTTGACATTTTACAATCCAAGAAATCCAATGCAAGTATAATTTGTATCGTTTAACGTTGCAAATTTTATAACACCAAACTAAGGTAAATAAACGAATTGAAGACACGTGAATTATGAATTACAATAATTAATGTGTCGATATTAAGTTTATTAACCTTGGTAACCTTTGATTTGGTAATTTGAAAACAAATCAAGTTACAAATAAATTCTATAATTTTAATGAATTGGCGAAAACTTCAAAAACTTTGGACGGAGGTATTAAAAATTTTGGGTGGTCGAGGAATGAATCTTGAAGTGGACAGATGTTCCGCTTAGATTCGATTTTGTTTTAGTTAAGTTCTGTTTGGGTTAAAGCTAGGTTTTGTTGAGTTAAAGTCATTAAAGTTAAGTTTTGTGTAGTCATTGTGATTATGAGTTTGATGTAGTGATTACTAAAATGACAAATGTGCTATTAACAGTTATTGAATATTCAAAAAAATTATTGAGTTGAAAATTAAAATAATTCACAACTGTGTCGTGTCGTGTTTGTGACAAATAATGAATAATACCATATAGATTTAAATATAGATTCTGGTGAAAAGTCAAAACCGAAAAGCACATAAAACTGAAAAGCCCAGTATCTGAGAAAAACTAATTTCTACTTTAGAATTTAATTTTAAAATTTTACAATGTATGAAAACAACTTAAGTTATATAAGAACTTGTAACACGCACCTTCAAGAGATAATAAACAAAATAAAAATTTAATCAAATAATCTGGTGTTGTATTTGTGTTATACACTGTGTTAATGGATTGATGCCCACTGAGCCCTGCCCATGGAATGAGGTCAACAGATGACGAAGGATTCAGTAAGGTATGATTTAGCATAATTATTATTATTGTAGTATTATTATAGTTATCTAGATGTTTGTATTGATAAGTTTTTGGATTCATGTTTGGTATACCTGTTTTAATTTTTGTTAATATGTGTTAGTTTGTTTTCTAAAATGGTGTGAGTGAGACATGTAGATTCCTAGGGTTCCTGGTATACCCGTTTTAATTTTTGTTAATATGTGTTAGTTTGTTTTCTAAAATGGTGTGAGTGAGACATGTAGATTCCTAGGGTTCCGTTAAATTCCTTTTATCGTGTTGTTTGGAGTTTTTAATGGCAATCGCTCCCACCATTAATAATATTTCATTTAATTTATAGTCTAAAAGCAGTCCCCTTATATCAAAGGAACAACGAGGAAAACCACGACCCAGCCAAGAGCTTAAGACCGGAGCAAGAGACTTCTGCCTCAAAGTTGTCCTTCGATTTTTCTCAGATACAGCGGATATTTTCTCACTTCAAAATCCTTTTAAATTTTAGCCATATCCGCCTGTATCACATCATCCAACTTATGCGTTCGTGTCTAATAAAATAAAATGAATCATTGCAAATCGCTGTTACTGTTTTCTTTTTGTTACTGTTTTGATAAAGTGCATCTAAATAAGCTTTGATATACAGTAGGGGCAGAAAGTCAATAATAAATCAAAATAACTTTTGAAGTTGTATACATATCGCAACTATTTTAGATATTTAAATTTATCTTAACAACCACAATTTGTTGAACATATAACGATATTTTAGGAGTGATTTAAAAAAATTAAAAAAATATATACAGACAGACATTTATGGAAAATAGGCAAAAAATTCCTTAAAGTAAATATCTTGATTAAGTGATTAATGTACCTGCATTTAAAATTATTGTGTTTTTTTCTAATAAAACTGAAGTTCTTTAGCGTACACACATATTTATATAAAGAAATAACGGTAAATCTATATTTTTTTTTAATCTTAGTCTATAAATGACTTTTTTTTACAATGTTCAGCGATAAAATGATTAAAAGATAAGAATTATCAATAATTCAACGTGAGAGAATATTTGTTTATCACGAAGAAGAATATTCTCAAGTTTAAATTGCTTAAAAATGAATATTTCGCGTTGAGCTGACCCACGTACGTTTGCGCGCTTTCGTGCTACAGACACTCACGACTCCAAAAAACGTTCCTGCTGCCAAAAAATACATTAAAACGTCAAGAAATTGAAATAGCGAATATCTCTCTATTAAATAGACGTCTATCCAGCGAAGTTACTCTGAAGTACAATCAATTCCATGATCCGAAAGCTAGTGTGTCTACAATGAAAAGTAGTATTCAAAAAAAAGGTCTCAACGAAGGAGTTGCCGCACGGAAATCATTACTGCAACCAGGAAATAAGGAAAAACGGTTAAAATAGGCACTGGCACATAAAGATTGGTCACCTCTACAGTGATGGAAAGCCATGTGAACCGATGAATCGCAGTTTCTAATGTTTGGAACCAAGCAAAGAATTTCTGTACTACGCAGAGATGGAGAATGATTTAGATGACTGCACAAGATGACTTGATTGACTGTGAAACATGGTGGGGGATCCGTTATGGTATGGAAATGCTTTGGCGGCAAGTAGTTTGCACAGAATTGTGGTGATAGTGAATAAGGAAATGTATAGAAACGTTATAGAAACTCAAGTTGTGCCATCTGCTAAGAAACTATTTCGGAATCAATAAGTCTTTATACAGTATAATTACCCCAAACATAAAAGAAAGGTATGCACGCAATTTTTGAAGAATTTGGAAAAAAAAAGAGTGCTCACAGTATTGGAGTGGCCACCACAAACTCCTGATTGCAACCCCATCGAATTACTATGAGAAGAAATGGATTGGCAGGTTCGAAAAACAAATATTGCATCAATTATTAATCTCTGGGAGATACTCCAGTCAGTGTGGGATAATTTGGATGCAGATTGTCTTGACAAATTAGTCGATAGAATGCCAAGAATTTATACAGCAGTTATTAAAAAAATGAGTGGTTATTTCGATAAGTTCAATATTGGGCTAAATAAACGTAAATGTGGGCTAAATTACTTTTAATTCAGTGTTAAAAAGTTAAAGTTTTATATTTCAATATTATTATAACACAATAAAATGAAGTGCATGTTTAATTTTTGCTTTTCACTAAAAATTAAAGGGTGCATCATACTTTCTGCCTCTACTGTACTTGCAAAAATACTGCAGTTTTATAAACAAGAAATATTTCTTCAAACAATTCAACTTACAACTATAATGTATTCTACATTTACAAACGCCATCTTGAAATTATAAAATAAAACCTCATGGTTTTGGTCTTTAATTTTTTTTTTGTAAAAATTTAATCTCGATTCGATCTCAACTGCCCGGTTCGATTTTGATTGGAATATAATGGTAAAAAATATAACAATTTGTTTAAATTTAATTTGATAAGCTTCACCGATTTTAATTTGTTGTTCCAGTTTAAAATTAAAAAAATAAAATAACCGAAACTACAAAAACTGTAAAATTGAAATTATCTTTATATCCTGGATGACTTAAATTTGATTTGATGGTAAAAGCTAAACAATTTGAAGTTTTTGTGTTAATTTTTTTATTTATAGAATTAAAAAATTGTTATTTATAATTTTAATTAGCTTTTGTTGATATTTTCAAACTTTGATGATGTTACAATTCTTTGACTTGACAATAAAAATGTTAAAATTAAGTTTATTTACTGGATTAATATTTGTACTATAGTTCAACGTCATCAGACGGCTGTAGAGAATAAAAGTTTATTTCTGTTTTGTAGAAAACTTTAGGTTCATCACTTATACACGAGGCTTTTTTATTTATTCGTGTTTTACTTTTTATATAAAATTCGAAACATTCCTAAAATATAAAACTAAAATAATTATCAAACTCTAGTTAAAATAACAAAAAATTTAAAGATGAAAACTCTTGCACCAGTGATGCCACTAAGAGACCACGGGAGATTTAAAATATTATCCCGTGAATTCTTCCAGTGCCATTCCTTGTACTAAGATTGAAAAAAAAAAAAGCGGTTATACTAAATATAATTGATTAAAACTCACACAATCTTCTGTAAATTTATTACATTTCACAACACTTAACAATTCAAGTTCACAATATAAAAACATTAACTTATCGTAATGGTCTTATCAATTCAAAAAACGTTTCAATACTGTTGGCTTCTCTCCATTTTTTCTTTACACCAAAATTATTCATATTTCTTTTACTTTTATTTTTCTATTATTTTTTAATTACCATCACTATAATAATTGCCGTAAACAGACCATAAATACAAATTTCTTACTGTACTTTTTTTTGGACGGTTAAGCTCAACTTTATTTTCCAAGCTATTTACATAAAAGTGTGGTTAGTGATTTGTGACAACTACACTTGTTCTTATTTTATCTTGATTATTTATCTTTTCGGTATTTTTATTTGTATTACTTCGAGTGGAATAATTGATGTTATGCTTTCTTTCCTCGTAAATCATCTAACTGCGCTTAAAAGTTAACTGTAATTGCTAATTCATAACTTTAACGCTCAAATAAACTGCTAAATTTATGATTTTTATTTTGGTTACAAACAGAAAACAAATATTACTATAATCTCAATGAATAAACCAATCGTTGGATAAACAAATATTTCAATAACTGAAAGAAGGTAAATTACTTTCATGATAGTTGAATTGAAATGATAGTAAAAATCTACATAAAAACTCGAACTAAAATTAATAATTGTTTACAATTGTGTTTCTTCTACATCTGAAAAAGTTAAACTAAAAGAAATAAGATATACAAGACGCTTTCACTTTAAATGTCAAAATAGTATAAAGATCATTTGTTTTATTCTTGGGTTCGTCATCTAAGATGACATATAAAATTATTAAAAATAAATTTACAACAAATCTAAATATGTTTGATATTTGTGGTTTTGTTTATATAAATTGTTTTTGTTTTATAGAAATACAATTGGCAATAATTATATTCTTTTGGCTTCTACCATATTTATTCAAGTCTGTGTTATATATTTTATTCATTTATCATGTAATGGGTTAATAAGTTCAAAGTCGTTTATTTAAAATATTCATGTTTGAGATGTGATTTGAAATCCACACAGAAAAATTTAATTCTTACGTAATGCTATAGATATAATTTGACTGTAATAGTTCTTTAAACCTTTCAACACAGTAGTTGAATATTTTGACATTTGGCAGTCATGTCATGTCGTATACTATTTATAAATAAAAAGTGTTGTTTTATACTAGGAATTGCAATTTGTATCACATACAATAAAACATAAAGATACCTTTTAAAACGTAGTTTTCAAAACAATTTGCGTTTTGAAGTGTTGCTAGACGTAATTTTTTTTTTAAACGATGGATAACTGAACACTAAATTCTATCATATAATAAAATATGACATATTTAAATATTTTATCTTTTTCAATAAGATGTAGGAAATAAAAATAAAATAAGAGGCCAAAACCTATTTTTAAAAAAGGTTCCAGAATCAAATGCAATATTGGAAAAAGTTATGGGAGGAATCATCAAGGAATAAGATTGAGAGTGTTACGATTGACTGAATAGAATTTATCGCCCCACTCGTGATATTAGGTAGTAATATCTAGCGTCTATATCTACGTTAGCTAGTAATATCTCACTGATGTTCCCAGTAGCATATGATACATTTTGTAAACTCGTATTTCAATGACAGGGACTGAACCACTTAGAGGTTATCACATCCATAAATAATCCATAATCTGTCCATCCAAAATCTACGTATCTCGATGCGCATTACATCAAGTATAATGTTTTATTGTTCCAGTATAGATTTATAGGTTTTAGTATTGTACTACTTGCTGTGTTTGCTAAAGTTATTATCCATAGTAGTAGATGTTATTAAAATATTTTTATTATATTATACAGAATCAGTATTTACGATGCAAATATAATTCGTCTTTGAGTTTCTGTCAATAGTCCTTTCGATTCGATTTATACCAGAAAATTCTTTTTCTCGTGTTTCGTGTTAGATTTGAATCTATGTACACCTACCAGAACCACTGATTCGAATCCTTTTTTGGTGAACATGTTATCAATTACGCCATCGAGGCGACAATTGTTTTGACGTAAAAGTTTCATCTTCAAATACTTACTTAGGCCATGTTTCCCTGCAAATAATTAAATTGATAAGCAAATATAATTTTCAAAAAGTTCCGTCATCTATTAAAATAAAAATCTCTTCTAAGGTTAAAATTTGTTTTTTAAAACTACTATTTTCTACACTTTTAAGTTAGTTTTTATATAAAACGATAACAAAATTCTTTGACAAAGTTTGACTTTGAATGTCAGAACTGACGACAATATCCTAATAAGCCGAAATTATTCGAGTCAAAATTTAAAATTAATTGTTGTTAAAAACTTATTTAACAGCCCAGAAAATACGAGTTTTGAAAAAACTGTTATTCATCATATTCAATACATTCTTAATGCCCCAAGAACCAACTGCAAACAGTGTCAATTATATGCAAAACTTTTATTTTTATCTATCACTATATCGAATTACTTCCATCTTAGCTATGGAGATACCGTTTGTGCTTGAAGAAATCTTCTTATATATTAATACGCTAACGAAAATTTTGTACAGCCTAAGGCTTTTTTATTCGCAGATGGATTCATTTCAAATTTTCACTGCTAACTGATATTAGTCTAACTTAGATTTTAAAGATTTTTCACACAAATCGGATCATAAATTAAAAAGTTATAGACCAATTAAATTTATTTTTGAATTTAAGCGAACTCCCCCATAATATTATGAAATGGACTTGCCCAAGCCATATTTTTTTTCACAAAAACGCAAAACTTTGTTATTATGTACGACTGTTAAAAGTGTGAAATATGTTTACAAGTATGTATATAAAGGGTATGATTCTGCCAATGTTGAATTGAGACTGAATGGAGAGAATGCATTGATAATGATGATGCGATTGTGGGAAATGAAATTCAAGATTTTTTGAATGGACGGTATGTTGGTTCGACTGAAACTGCTTGGCGCATATTTGAATTTCCAATGCATTTTCAATCTCATACAAATATTCGACTTGATTGCCATTTGCCTAATAGACAAAATGTTTATATAAGGAATGGTAATGTGGCTGGTGCAGTCGCAAATGTATCAAGAACAAAATTGTTAGCATTTTCCCATTTGAATTCCATTGATAATTTAGCTAATCAGTTTTTGTATACAGAATTACCATTACATTATGTTTGGCATGATCAAAGTAAATTGTGGAAAAGAAGACAACGTGGGGCTGATAAAGTTGTTGCTCGATTATATATGGTTACTCCAAAAGATATAGAATTATTTCATATGCATTTACTTTGGTTGCATGTTCGTGGTCCAAAATCTTTTACTGATCTACGTATGTATAAAGGTGTTGATTACCCTTCTTTTGTTGCAGCATGTGAAGCTCGAGGTATTGCAACAAATGATAATGAATGGCGTGAATGTTTACTTGGAGCTTCAGAAATTCAATCACCAAAACAATCACCAAGTCAATTATCTGCATTTGTCTGTGGTTTGAATGTTCCTTCGAATGCTTTAGCTTTATGGATTGAATTTAGAAATAGTATGATTGAAGACTTTTTACGAAATTACGATGAAGATGTGTCAATTAATCGAGCCTTGATTGAAATTAATGAAATTCTTCTTACACATAATACTTCATGTGGTGATCTTGGTCTTCCGATTCCACAATATAACTTACAGATTAGCGATGTAGGTTATTTTGATATAGAAGAAGAAGCTATAGTTTTCGATAGAATGTATGAAAATGCAAATAATGAGCAACGTAGTGCGACTGATATTGTTTTACGTGAAGCGCAATTCCATGATATAGGAAGTAATGTTTTTCTCTTGACAGCTCATGCAGGTTGTGGCAAAACTTTTGTTCAAACGGCAATCATTCATAAATTTAATTCAATTAAATCTTTCGTGTATTGTAACTGCCTTCAGTGGTATTGCATCAACTCTTTTGATTGGGGGGCGAACTTTGCATAATGTTTTCAAATTACCAATTCCATTATTAGAGAATTAAATGCCAAATATAACTCCAAACAGTGTTCATGGCACATATATTAATAATGCATCAATCATTATTATAGATGAAATTTCAATGGGTTCTATTCATGCTTTAAAATTAATTGATCGTTTGTTAAAAGATTTGACTCCAAACGAAGAAAATAAAAATAAACTGTTTGCAGGTAAAACTCTTTTACCGAGCGGTGACTTTCGCCAAATTCTTCCAGTCATACCGCATGACTCACGTTCTATTTTAATTGAAAATTGTATTACATCTTGACAAGAATTTATTAACTTTAAAATTTTGAAATTAAATCAAAACATGAGAGCTCTCCCTCTTGAAATTGAATTTGTAGAATTTCTTAGAAGACTCGGTAATGGTGATATGCAAAGTTTGCCACAGTTTGGTTCAGATATCATTGAAATTCCTCATAATTTGATCCCGACAATATTATTGAATACATTTTTGGAAATATTTCTGATAAAGTTTTATCTGATGACATTTTGAGTTCCGTCATTTTAGCCCCCAAAAATAATGATTGCAATGAAATCAATTCTAAAATCTTAAGTATTATGCCAGGAGAGGAGAAAGCATATTTTAGTTTTCATAAAGTTGTTTGTGATGGCATTCGTGAGCAGAACAATTTTCCAATAGGATTTTTAAATAAATTGAGTGTAGGAGGTTTGACACCTCATAAATTGGTTTTGAAAGTGAATTGCATTGTTCTCCTCATACGTAATTTAAATACAGGTCAAGCATTAGTAAATGGAACACGAATGCGTGTAAAAGTTATGCACCGAAATTCAATAGATTGTGAAGTTTTGACTGGTGTCATGCGAGGTGTACGCATTCTAAATCCACGCATTCATTTGACTTATTCTGAAACTCTTCTTCCATTTAAATTTAAAAGAACTCAATTCCCTATTATTCCTGCTTTTGCTATGACTATTAATAAATCTCAAGGTCAGACATTCAACAGAGTTGCCATTTTACTTAAAGAACCTGTATTCACACATGGTCAATTGTATGTTGCTGCAAGTAGAGTGCGTGCGTTTGAATGTTTGAAATTTTATATTTATATATCTGACCAAGGTCATTTGTTCAACGATGATAAGAGTTTTCACAAAAAATATCGTCTTCCCAGAAGTCATTGTTACCTGATTTCTTCTCACTTTTCTCAAAAACATTTTCCTCTCTTATGAGTATGAGTGTCTGTGCGTTTGATTTTGCCTCAATATACGTGTTTTTTAATTTCATATTGAGGCTGAAGTTGAAATTCAGTTTTATCATTTTCACCGTTAAACATATTTGAATATTTGTTTTTGATAATAATTGCTGTTTCAACTGTCTATTAATATATAAAATATATAAAATATAAAATTTTCATGTATGACCGAATTTCGGTCACGGGATTTCCTATATTTTTAAAAATAAAAATTGAAAACTATGTTATCATTTCTCACTACCACTTTTGAAATCATTGCTTCTACGTCAACAAAATGAAAAACTTTATTTATAAGCGTAGCGAGCACGCCGGGCCCTCCTAGTAACAATAAATGTGGAATTCAATCGTTAAGGAAGGGAGTGCATAAATTAGAACTCCATAATTTTATTTTAATTGCCTACATCTTATTATATGATAGAATTTTTTGTTAAACTATCCTTTCCTTATAAAAAAGAACAGCACGCGCATGTGGTTGTGGGCTCTTGGTCTTAAAAGGTATCTTTGTATTATTGTGACACATACTGCTATTCCTGTTACACAACAGTTTTTATTAAAGAAGAAAACTAATTGACGTCCAAATAATAAATAGATTAGAACAGTGTAGAAAAAAAATTATTTTTTAAAAAGGTTCGTCGTCTACTGAAAACGAGATCTTTTGTTTTTATTTTTCAAATGACAAAAAAGTTTGCCGTAAATTAAATTTTTATTATTAACTTTATGACAGCTACTTATATCTTAAATTTTATATATTTTTTCGTTTTTACACTTAAGATTATAATTTCGTGATTTGGATATTAGTAAACAAACAACAACCTTTCGTTGAGTATATATGAAAAAGTTCATGAATTTAAATTTAATCATCGCTTGTAAAATTAATGACGTGCGAGTAATATGTGTCTGCTAAAACTTTTTAAAATTTAATTACTTGCAATAAAAGAACGATGTTTTCACGTTTTCTTTCAAATCGAAGCCGCAAAGATATTCAAAATAACGTCACTATGTAATGTTATTTTTAAATACAGAGATTGACAATGACCACACGATTTTATTAATTTTGCCGTGTTTGATAAAATAAAGCTTTGATTTGGTTGATAATGTGAACAAAAAAAATATAATTGCAATTATATTAAAATAAAAGAAGTAATAATAATAATAATAGTATTATTAATTGCAGTAATTGCAATTTTTATTATTTTATAGAAATATAATTTGCCCATTTTTTTATTGAACTTGAAATTATAGTTCTATAAAACTTTAATACTTATACTTTTGTTATTTTTTTGTTATTTGTGTGGTTGAAGTTTTAGTTGTTTTTTTTTTAATTGGAATAGTTAATTGATATATTGTATTATGTACGTGCTGTGTATTAGTTTAATATTTTTTCGTTAGTATAAGCGCGACATATGAAATTATTTTGTAATTTTGTATAATTTATTTTGTTTATTGGATTCGTGTATTTGTTATTAGTCTTGATTTCCAGCAAGGTGCTGCAAAAGTTAATTGATAGAAGTGTTAAATAAATTTATGTCTAGAGCGATTATTTTGTTGTGTATTTTAGAATTTTAATTATAGTTTTGTAAAAATTTCGTTTAAGTTATTATTTTGTTTATCTCATTAATTTTTTGAATAAATATTTTTGCATTTGTGGATTTTTGGAGATGTTTTTAATTTTTGTTTGATTTAACATATTTTTAATTTATTTTATAATGTTGTATTGATGACGTATTTTGTTGCTTCAGGCCAGAAATAATTAAAATACAATATCAAAAGTTCACCCAAGTTCTACAAGCTGTGATCGACCAGTAAAATATTAAATCATATAATAAATAATATAATAGAAACACTCGCATGGGGAGGGATCAGTTTTCGTGGAGTTGTAATTTTTTTTTCTACGTAGCAGATATTTAAAAATCAAAACAAACATAGAATGTGAAAAGATGATGTAAATGAAAATTTTAAATTTCGTCAACCAGCATAATTATCTGCGTTCTGCAGATCATGCAAATCTATATTCAAAATAGATGCCTTGGTAGTACTTAGATTTTGTACATGTTTATTTTCAACAGAATAGATGACAGTCAAAATAGAGTCAAAATAGAGAGATTAACTTAACAGTTAACATTGCATGGCATTGTTGGAAAAATGCAAATTTTTTATCACAAAAATCCGTCAACACTATAGGCTCGTTTGATTATTGGAGATTGCCTTAGTTTAAGAGGACACACCATTTTGTATATATTCTTTTAATAAAAAAAAGTTGAGTTGTGTGCACAAGGTGCGCATATCTACGCAATAAAACTTCTTAATATTTAGACAGTTAAATTCATATTCTACTTAAACATTTTTATAAAGATTAAAATTAAGTGTGCTAAGTGGCATAGTGGTTCCATTAATCTTAAATACTTTAACTTTAAAATGAAAAATTTATGATTTCCTAAGACAATTCTTTTCCTGGAAATAGTTATTAACTTTATTCAACTACTGTTATATTGGATATAACACTTCATATTTTAAATAAACCTCATTCTGTTGTCAGGAAATTGTTAACGTGTTGTTACAATCACTGTGAAATTGTTTGCAAATGTTTTTTCTTTGTCTGAATAATAAACTTCCAACTTGGAAAAGAGGTTGTCATTACTTTAATTTTTTTCAGTGTGGTACCTTATCATTTTAGTTTTCAATTGAATGTTCTTTGCTATTTGATAATTACTAAAACATCTTCTTACCTTCGCTTTGATTTAGCGTAAATTAGCAAACTATCGAAATTTTACGCTGTCATGAGAATTATTTTTATTTTATATTAATTGTTTTTCACAAATTCATTTTATTTGATTTGTATTTGCCAAAGTTTGAAACGCTCATTATATCACACCTTTACTCCGTTCTTTCAGAGCGAGTAACTTAAAAAAATGCTACACCCAAATAAAGCAGTGAAAATTATAAAATATCTCTCACTCCTAAATTGAAATAAATGTTTTCTTTCAAATACTAGAACATTTCGTTTTTGCTTCAAAATTGATGCTTTCCAACGTAAAAAATAAATAATTTTTGTGAATGTTTTGTTTAATGTTGCAAGTATGTATTGTTATAAAATACATATAAAAAGGATGACGAAAATGTACTAATTTTCTTCTTTTGCACATTGAAATGAAAGAAAAGAAAGATGAAATAAAATAAAATCAAAGCTCTATAGGGTGTGAAATCAAAAAACTAAAAATTTTGCTTTTCAAGGAAGAACGAATAGCTTGGATGAGTGGACAAATCTTAAATGATTAAAAACTTATTGCTATTAACTCAAAATAAATTTACGTTTGTTGTCTTATATTCGGAGACATATATTGTCCAAACTGTATGTCTGGATTTACTTTGATGGAACATTAATAAGAGTTCATAATTCATATACTCAATCAATACAACCAACTATTATCCAAACTGTTTTTCCAAACAAACATTCTATTGTTAAAACAAATTCAAATAATGCTTTTTTAATAAACATTAGCAAAACACATGTATAATAATAATACCCGTATTTTAGTTATGTTTAAAAAACTAACAATTATTATATTTTTGTGTCGAAAATAAAATTATTATAAATATAAACATATTATTTATATAAACCACCTGGTTCTGCTACTATCACTTCCATTATTTTACATAAATAATTTTTTTTCTGTATTAAAATTCATGTGGTGCAAAATGTACAGGTATTTTAATATAAATAAAAATAAAATTAACATACAATTGTGACAACTTTAACACATACTGTACGCATCCAATGAAACAATTCTTCTGTCTTCAAAAATGGTTTCATCTGAAAAACAGAAAGTAATAAAAACAAAATTAATTCTCACAATTAAAAAATAGAAAGAGAAACAATAAAGTTTCTTATGTTTAAGTCAAGAAAACAGTTGTTTTTATCGTTGATGTTTTAGTTTTGAACTTCTTAATTTTAACAACACAACAAAAGCAACATATCTCATACTTATAATATAACAACCTTAAAGGGAACATGAGAAAGCTTAATAATAAAAAAAACTTGGTTATGTTATAGTTTTTCACTTATCGTTGTTGTTGATTTTATTTATAATAAAAGTGATGATAGTAAAACTGTTGAATATATCTTAACACGAAACAGTTGATTTATTGAAATATTGTAAAATGTAAGCTTGATATTTTATTTTATGGTTATTTCTGATAAACGTTAGATTTATTTTATAGTTTTTAATAGAATTTATTTATAAATGTAAATTAATCTAATATAAAAGCTGTACATTTTATGCTTCTGCACTTTTAACCCGTAATGTCCTTTCAGTTATGACTTGATTTGGTTCGTAGTCCCCTATTGGATATGTATCACCTTTGATGTGAGGTCTTTATTCGCCGTTTTCATGTGTAGGCTTATCTGCATTATCAATTTTCGGCTTATATATCTGATACCAATTACAAAGGATGTAGTACTTTGTATGTTGAATTATTTTCCTGTTTTTGTAAAACAAAAAAAGTGGTAAATATCTAATATAACCTGGAATTATTGCTTACTAATCAGTGATCGAATCCAGAAGGAGATGTCAGTACCGTGATAAAAAAAATGTGTTTATACGAGTTGTATATAAAGTTCAATTCCGCTCCCTCATTTGCGGGAGCGGATTGCATCTCTTACTTACTAGGTAGTAAAAATAACAATGCATGCCAACAATGAAAGTTTTCCTGAAAACAGAAATTGTTTACGAAAATTTTTTGCCTTAGTTTTATTTTAATTTAACCCTATGAAATTCTCTAAAATGTAATGACATCATTCAATTTCACCAATAAAATTTGAATTATACTAATAACAAATAGTTATACGTCTGGCCTACTGGGATATTAAAAATTATCAAATATTTTTTGAAATAATTAACTGATATTGCAGTAGGCCAATCTATAATTCATGAAAAATATATAAAGAAATTAAAAATGGCAAAAAATTTTCTAAACGAATTCCCCTTGTTCGTTGATAAAATCTCATAATTTTTTGGAAAATTCCTCAAGCAAGTGGTATTGATAATAGCCCTCGGCCTACGGCCTCGTGCTTTTATCAATATACTTGCTTACGAAATTTTTGGCAATAAATTATTTCGAATTATCACCGCCCTTGGGAAATTACAACTGAAAATTTTTTGCCTTAGTTTTATTTTAATTTAAACCAATAAAATTCTCTAAAATGTAATGGCATCATTCAATTTCACTAATAAAATTTGAATTATACTAATAATGTCTCGCCTACTGGGATATTAAAAGTTATCAGTCAAATTTTGAAATAATTACCTGATATCACAGTAGGCCAACGTATAATTCATAAAAAATATATAAAGAAATGAAAAATGGCAAAAAATTTCTAAACGAATTCCCCTCATTGGTTGATAAATTCTCATAATTTTTTGGAAAATTCCTCAAGCAAGTGGTATTGATAAAAGCCCTCGGCCTTTGGCTTCGTGCTTTTATCAATATACTTGCTTTCAAAATTTTTAGCAAAAAATTATTTCGAATTATCACCGCCGCCCTTGAGAAATTACAACTGAAATTTTTTTGGCTTAGTTTTATTTTAATTTAAACCAATGAAATTCTCTAAAATGTAATGGCATCATTCAATTTCACCAATAAAATTTGAATTATACTAATAATGTCTCACCTACTGGGATATTAAAAATTATAGGTCAAATTTTGAAATAATTAACTGATATCACAGTAGGCCAACGTATAATTCATAAAAAATATATAAAGAAATGCAAAATGGCAAAAAAATGTCTAAACGAATTCCCCTCATTCATAGATAAATTCTCATAATTTTTTGAAAAATTCCTCAAGCAAGTGGTATTGATAAAAGCCCTCGGCCTAGGGCGTCGTACTTTTATCAATATACTTGCTTTCGAAATTTTTAGCAAAAAATTATTTCGAATTATCACCGCCCTTGGGAAATTACAACTGATAATTTCAAATAAATTTGCATAAAAACCGCCCACTAAGGTGAACTTTTAAAATTATAATTTTCTTTCTCTTTAAATGATTAGATTGAGTTTTTAATATCATAATTATATTGTACTCGTGCAAACAATAGTATATACACTTCGGGAGAGAACGTGTCATCTCCCTCAGTAATATGTAGCCCCCAGGTTTCGCCCTCGGGCTCCAAGCACACCTCGGGAGAAAAACATGCACTTGACTCCCTTGGTATATAATCTACTATTATTATTAAATGTAAGCCTGTGCAACCCAAGTCATACAATACGTCAGTAAAAAAAGCGAATTGACTCAAAAGAAATTTATCATAAACCTAAAGACAGGAAATAATAGAAGATTCCGAAGCCCTCCGACTTCTAAAAAAGAACGGCAAAGAGAAGGAAAGGAAAAAAAATTAAAAACAGAACCAAAAAAAAATTTTTTTGAAATAAAAAAACAAAAATTATGACTAATATAAGGAAAACAATGGTTTTAGATTTGATCTTATAGTTGTAGTAAAATTATATAATAAATTTAATATGATTTGAAATAAAAATTAACCAAAATCTTTAAAATAATGGAATGTACATTTTGGTTGCTCAGTTTGACTAAGTATTTCGGGTTACTTTCGGATGTTGCACATTTCACTTCGACACCACTCATCTTTTGTGACCTTAATGAATGGGATGTTAAATTAGGTAGGTTATTTAAATAATGAAAAATGTTACTCTTTAGCAGAGGCTTCGGTAGTTATATAATGACTGTTACATTCGTATGTTTACAAAACAAAATTGAAAGTTAATGTGTTATGTTCTAAAACGACCATTCGGTAAAATATGGATTCATATTGGTGTTAAATTTGAAGAATAATTGAATATTTGTTGAAAATTGTTTTCACGTTATTTGCACACCAGCCAGGCTCAATGGAGAATCTTATATTATTCATAGTGGTCGGTATTTAATCAGTTACACACCAAAAATGCTAGAAATACAAAATGCCTACTCCTAATGATATTCGTAACTTCGATGTAGAGATGGATACAAAGCTAAATAATTAAGTTTAGAACGTGAAATTTACGATAGCTGTTTAACAACACCTTTCTATCGCATGGTTTTTTGTTTGATGCTACTATTAGAGTTTTAAAGTATACCACACACGAAAGAAAACATCCATTGATCAACACAAACGGATGTCGGTAGAAATACCAACACGATTTCCAAAATTTATTGCTTACATAGTAAGAAAGGCAGTTGCACTTTAGAAATTGAAAAGGTATTTATTTTTCCCAAAGACAGGATTCCAAAGAGAAATCTATTGGCTTACTAAGATTACTAACGTGCATAAAAATTGCCTTTAACTGGCATCCTCATTTAGGAAGATAAGTTTTTGAGCAGGATTTCAATTAGCACAGCATCCAAGTGAAGACATAATTATAACAAATTTTTTTTTATTTACTATTAATGCTCCTCCATACTATTTGCGATCAATAATATGAAACAGTAAAGCAATCTTCAAGAATGTTTGAAGCGCACAGGATGATGAAAGATAGAGGATCAGGTTTATTGAGTGTTTAGAACTGAAATCTATTTATTTTGCCCAATTCGTTATGGGGCTCGAATTGATGTATAATAAAGGATTATCAAAACAATTTGTTAATTTGCTTAGTTTTCAAGGTCATTGTATTGAGTTTAATTTGAAATTGAATAAAAAATTATAATTCAAATAAAAACCAATTAGAAGTCAAATAAAAACGAATTATAAAATCGATTCGAAGAAATAGTATTTACAATTTTAATCATTAATATTTAAAAAAAAACGAAAAAGAAAATCTGTTAAATCGTTAATTTGAGCTTTTTTGTGTGATTATTTTTTGAAATTTGATCTTTGTATATAGCATAGAAAACCGCGGCTGGGAATTGAAATGATTTAAGATGATACAAAAATAATTGCTACTTATTAATGGCTATTAAGCATAGGTAGTTTTATTTTTTTAAATTTTATATATGAACAAGATTGTGTTAAATTTATTTCATATAAAACTAGAAAACTGAATATGAAATTAGATTAAAGTTATTTGAATCAAGATAATAGAAAAGGTTGAATATACAAACACACAAAAATTTATAATTTTTTTTAAATTGTTAAAGATTCGTGCTAATGATAGTGTTGCTAGATCTAAGGTTAAAGTACACATAACATGTTATAATAAAATGTTTAAACTGCACCGACATCTAACTCCACCATTTCATGTATTTGCACGCAGATTTTTTTTAAAAATATATTTTGTATTATTTAGACTTTTATAGTTTTTTTTAAGTTTAAACATAAAATTAAGCCTTTTATAGTTTTTACTATTAAGTTTATGACCGATAAAATAGCTTATACAATGATATGTTTTTATTATTTGTTTAAATCTACTTGGAGAGTTTTATGAATTCGATGGTTCGTTTTTTGCAACTTTGTTTTATGAATTGTTGGATTATTTTTTGTAACACATTACTTTAAGGCACTTGTTTTAAATCTATGTTTAATTTCCAATGATTTTTTCATGTTTTAAAGATATATAACTAAATTTATGTGTTGTTACGGTTATAGCAAAATTGTAACAAAATACAACATAAAATTTTATTAAATTCAACATCAACGAAACACTCTGTGAGTAAAATTAAGAAATCTATTCTTCTATTGACGATCATCATCATCAATAGAATTATGAAACAACTACAATATTTGGTTTCTAAGTAGCATCCACAAATATTTGTAATGTATTTGTTGTTGCATTTAGTCATTTAGTCATAAATAATCATTCTA